>OW804096.1:136845690-137445690 GCA_942159475.1 Sthenelais limicola | reverse complement strand
CGGTACTTGTGTTATGGAAACATTATAACGCTTGGATATTGACATTTGCACACTGATAAATATCGCATGCTGACCATAGCATGATTTCTATAGATTTTACACTGTACCATTAGTCCCATAATGCCATGCGAATCAGGATTCAAAATGGCGGCTACGCAACTCCCCTATTACTGACCGACCAATCTAAATCGATAATGGTGGAAGACATTCCAACTGAGCCTAAATAATGCGCATGAAGTTGTTGTAAACGTTACAATATAATATATTATTGTTATTTTTGGTATATAATCAAGTGTAACCCTGAGATATTCATTATGTCTTGTGATATTCCTTTATTCAATATGATGCCATAGAAATGTAAAACCCAATCAAACACACAAACACACATAATCGTAAAACGATTGTTTTCATGATATTGTGTCAATGTGTGAAATTGTAGAGAAATAAACAGTTTTTTGGCTTCACTTATTATCACTCTCCACCAGTAGATTTGACACCAAAATCTTGTATAAACATATAACAGCAGCAGGATTCAGTCGCGGTTCAAAACCAATGCTCATATAGGTATCCAGGCCCCTAGAAAATGGTTCATGAAATTATATTGTAAAATAGTGTTACATATGTCACATGTCACTGCACGGGATGCCGGGCTCTCAAGTCTCACGCATTTTGCGTGTGACACACGCATTTAGCCAATATCTCATGCCGTCACGCTAAAGCTTTAAAATCTCACGCATACAATTAAATCCGGATACAAAAATTAGTTATCAGTTTTTTTTGTCGCAAATTCATTTAAATGACATATCAAATACCGAAAAATCGCTGATATTCGGATATGCATTTGGGTGCATATTTTCCTTAGAATCAAAACATTATGGAGGGACTTGTAGGTTACATGAGGTTATGTATAAGTCTGGTATAACTAAAAGGCGCATGCATGCCCCATAATGAAACTTAATTCTGGTTCAAAATTCCCATGAAACATATTCTCATGTACAATTCCCAATAAAATTTAAAGGTATGTTGTTCACTGCAAAGTACTGTTTTGATATGGTTATCTTAAGAGTTTGGACAATTTGTAGATATTGAGGGAAACAAGTATTTATGGTTATTTTGTAGAAAAAGAGATAATTCTCCTATTCCCTATTTCGTGATATCATATTAGGCATTTTCCCTATCAAACTGTTGTTGTTGTTTGTTTAACTTTTATTGTAAAGTTTTCTTTTTATAGTAGATAGAAGATGCATTCGTTGGAACAATTTATTTTAGCCAAAATAATATTTCTCATCATAAGGACGAAAATATAAGCCAATCTGATTTTTTTCTCACTTTTGTCAACACTATTGAATAAAACGTGAAAAACATCAAAATTGCACAACATTTCTGGAATCGACCATATTAGATCGATTCCACCGAGGTAAAAATATATTTATGGTCAATTTTGTAGAAAATTCATCACTCATTTTTGCATAAACCCTAAACCCCCTCCCCCTAAATGGAGACTTGAACCGAGCTTCCGGTTTAACCTCGAACGTAAAGAGACGCCTCCTTGCTAGGACAACTAATCTTCTCTTTTTTTTTTGGATAACCATCAGGGCTCAAGGATAAGCTGAACTGTATATAAACCTTCAGGGATTCTTCTGAAATTAAGTTCAACCCCTGTAAAGCTGTGGTTTTCACATATCAAACATCGGAAATTCTTGGACTCTCAAAATCAACGTGGTTCGCGCCATTTTGACTAGTAGCAGCTAATCCTCGGATTATCGTCCCCATCGGAGAAATCAAAACCATCTTAGCCAGACGGACTAAAACACTCAGGATAAAGCAAACTAAGAACAAACTGAAGACGATCTTATCCAGAGAAGAATCTGATGAAAAATATTGTGTTATTAATGAGCTAAGAGAGATAGAACTAAAGAAGGCAGAAGGGGCATTGCTCAGGTCAAAAGCCAAATGGGCAGTAGACGGTGAAAAACCGACAAAATACTTCTGTTCCCTTGAGAAATATAATTCATCGAAAAAGGTGATTACACAAATTAAAATTGATGATGTTATGGTCACAGATAGGAAACAAATACTAAAAGAAGGGGAGAATTTCTACTCGAAATTATATGAGTCCAAACCGAGTGATCCTACATCCGCCGGTTTGTTTATTGGTTCTAAAAACACAGTAAGACTAGATGAAGAAGATAACGATTATCTTTGTAAAACATATAATACGGTAGAGGCGGAGAAAGTCCTAAAGGACATGAAGGGGAACAAGTCCCCAGGTTCGGACGGCTTTACCGTCGAGTTCTATAAGTTTTTTTGGTACTTAATAAAAGACCTCTTTTTGAAAATGATGATAAATTGTTTTCAAGAGGGTTTGATGACCGATGAACAGAGAAGAGGCCTGGTGAGTGTAATACCAAAGAAAAACAATGATTTAAATTTTATTAAGAACTGGCGTCCAATTACGCTCCTAAACGTGGACTATAAGATAGTGTCTAAAATTATTGCAACCAGGTTGTCAGGTTTTTTGCCCCATATTATCAACGAAAATCAATATGGTTTCGTAAAGGGCAGATATATCGGCACGGCCGTGAGAAAGATAGATGACTTAATTTCATTGTTAGAGCTGCAGAACCGGAATGACATAGTCGTATCCTTAGATTTTTCTAAGGCGTACGACTCCGTCAACTGGGAGTTTATGGAAAAAGCACTCCTAGATCATAACATAAGTCAGGAGTTTGTAGAGTGTGTTAAAACTTTGCTGCGCGATTCCAAGGCAGTTTTCTGTAATAGTGGTTTCTCCTCGGACTGGTTTTCGGTGAAGAGAGGGATGAAACAGGGAGATCCTGTTTCATCGATTCTCTTCACTATAGTGGTAGAAAAGCTAGCCCAGAACATCAGAGATTGTGAAGAGGTTAGAGGAATAAATGTTTTAAATCATCAGGAAAAGGTTATATAATTTGCAGACGATACCACCCTGGTGGTGAGAGATGAAGCCTCTCTGGTTCGTGTTTTCCAAATACTTAAATCTTTCGAAACAGCCTCGGGACTGTCACTAAATCCCGGAAAATCTAATGGGTGTAAAATCGGAACCATTACCTTGACGAGTGATACCATGCAAACCATTAAATGGAGTAATAGACTCAATGTATTGGGAGTAACCCTACTCTCACCGAGAAACGAGAAACTAATGTCCAAAATTGATGGCGAGCAAGCGATTGTCAAAATGAAAGGGGTAATACATGATTGGAGGAATCGTTTCCTCTCCCTAAAAGGAAGAGTTGTTGTTGCAAATGTGTTCTTGACGTCCATCGTCCAACATGTAATGTCGTGTATTTCTATTGATAAAACTCTGAGGAAGAAAATTGATGATATTATACTGGATTTTGTATGGAATAATAAACATCGAGCAATTTCGGCCCCATTTCTTACTCAAAACCTCGATATGGGTGGAATGAACCTCAGGTTGATTGAGGATATATACGAGGTTAACAGGATAAAATGGGTACAAAGAATCATGTTAAGTAGACATACTACCTGGTTTTCGGTTTTGGAAGACTGCCTTAAGAAAAATGTAGAAGACATCTTCCTCAGTAGGTACCAACCTAAAATGTATATTAACAACTTTTACAAGGAGATATTCCTGGTGTGGAATAGATACTTCTACAGTCAAAGACCGGAAGACCCTGAACAGGTCAGACGGGAGAGACTATGGTCGAATAGGTATATCAAAGTGAAAAATAAAATGCTGAATTGGCTGCACTGGAAGAATAATGGTATTAATGCCCTAGGAGATATCCTAGACGAACAGGGAAGATTGATGTCAACTAAAGAGTTAAAACAGAACTACAACATTGAAACTAACTTTGCCGAGAGGATAGAACTCGCTAGAGCTATCCCCAGAGAGTGGATACTATTAATGAGAAGGTCATATGACGTACCCGACGAAGGGAAAATCTTAATAGAAATAGGGGAAGAGAAAGTTAATATCATGAACTGCTCTTCCAAAATCGTCCACCAAGCATTAATCAAGAAAAAAAGGTTGAATCTAGTGAAATTTGACAAATGGCAAGAAATCTTGAGCCTATCCGATACAGAGTTTGAGAGACTAGACTGGAAGGACACTTTCCGTAGAGTCTACCAAATCTCTGAGGAAACTAGGTTACAGTCGCTTCAATATAAAATCCTTCATAAAGCCATACCCTGTAACGAACACCTGAAGAATATATCAATAAGAAGTACAAAACAGTGTAGTTATTGTGCTGAAAGAGTGGACAACGTACGCCACTTCTTAGTAGAGTGCTCGAAAGCCAGATCACTTTGGCAGAATTTGTTCAATTGGATTTATGATATAGGGTACTTCAATAGAAAAGAAAATGAAGAAGAAATAATAGAAAAAATAGACAGGGTAGTGCAAATCAACCCAATCTTGATTCTGTTAGGGGTTCCAGTCAGTAATGATGGTTCAAGAGTGATTAATTGGTTAATAATACACACCAAGTCGTTTATTCACAGACAGAAATTGTTATGATAATAATTTGACATTTATACACCTCATGAGTGAATTAAGAAGCAGACTAAACATTACCATACAATCGATTTATATCAACCCTAACAAGAAACAGAAAAGCCTCCCTTGGAGGAGCCTTAGAGATGACTTCTTAACCTTCTTCAATGGATAGTGTTGTCATGCGATACCATGTTTGTCCTCAAGGTTTTCTTGTAAACAAGAGATTGAACACTCTCTAATTTGTTATATATATGTTGATAAACGTCTTCCAATTTATGTAGGGAGAACGATGCTAACCTAAAGATTAACTCACTTCAGTAAAATGTTTAGCGATGTAGAAGCCGAGATGGCAGGATACTGTTTAATAAAGATGTATAAAAAGAAAAAAAAGAAAAAAAAGAAAAAAAAAAAAAAGAAAAAAAAAGAACAAACTGCATCACAAACGGATGGATTCTGTGCAACTGGACTGATAACTCCTACAACTATCCCTTCAAATATGAGCAAATGGATTAACGCAGGTTCGCTCCTTCTCACAAATGGGAAGCTCGCCGGCTGACAACTCAAGCTCCAGACAAAAGGATTGAAAAGGGAACAAAACCCAGAAATCTCGCCTGACAAGGTTTGAAACCAATGTGAAACTGTTTGTGTGTAAATGATTAGTAAAACAACTTTGACATTATAACCTCGCAAAAGACTTAGTTACGATAAAGTTAATTTTTAATGCAAAGCATACCCTCTGTGTTGCCATCTGGCGAGTTAGTTGAAAAACAAAAATCAGTATAGGAAGTTGTGAACTCTCTCACTAGAGGTCGTGCCAAGCAGGAACAACACAAACTCCCTCCGTGCCGCTTGTAACCTTAAAACTGAGAAAGAACAATATCTGACGATCAAGTAATACTGGGAATCCATATAAATTAGGAAAGAACTCTCAAATCCGAGGAGAACATGGTTTAAGAAGATCCAAATACCTCGCGATAGAAAAAGGCTAAGGGCAAATCACACCAAGCGGAAGTACTAGCCGCCATTGTACCGGAAGAAAGAAAAAGGTAAAACATCCAGTGTATACGTACGAACCTACACCCGACAAACCGGGTGCAACACAGATTTGCGCCAAGGATATGTCTGCCGCCACCGCCAACGGCGACAACGGTAACACCACCGCCAACGGCGACAACGGTAACACTAAAAAGAGACCTCTTGACGCTTCCCCTGAAGCTAATAAATCCCTGGCTAAACTCCCCAAGCATAGTGATAGAGAATACGAAGCTAAAGACATGGCTGGCGGATCCACTATGGAGGTGGACAACACAAATAAGGTCCCAAATAAGGTCTCAAATGAACAGAACGCCAGTAAGTCCAAGGAAAAAGCTGCTGAATCCGGGCTTAAAACCTTACTCGCAAAAATGTCCCAAGAGAGGCAGAGGAGTAGCCAACAGGAACAGCAAGATTTTGAAGAACTCAAAAAAAGAATCGAGGAACTCGAGGCTATTAGAGATGAAGTGAAGGAGGTACAATCTGAGACTAACATTCTTAAGCAAGATATGTCTGATGTGAAAGATTATAACAGTCAGAGAGACATCGCCATGGGCGGCTTTGATGAGAGATTAAGATTCCAAGAAGAGGAGATGAAGGCCGTCAGAGGTGAATTGGCTTCCACATCGACTCCTAAAGACACAGACTGCGTCAAACAAAAGAGAGATGAGCAAGAAAAAGACAAGGAGTTTATTCTTCAAGAAACCATTAAATTGGAGAGGAACCTACTTGTTTTAGGCATCAAGTCGAGAGTCGAAGAGTCAAACAATGAACTATTTGACAAGATAAACAAGGTAATCACCGAATACCTAATGCTTCATAACATAACAGTGAGAAGTGTTATAAGGATCGGTAAGAAAGATGATGTGCCGCTAAAAATCGAATTAGCATCTGTTGAACAGGCCAACATGGTTTATGACGCCAGACTGCGACTCAAACAGTTCGATGAAGAGAACACACCTAAAGGCAAGGGAATGAACATCCGAAAAGATACACCATTCATTGTCCGCCAAAGGCTGGCAAAAGCGAGGGCTATATGCTCAGCAGCAAGAGCAAAACGCTATGATGTAGAGCAATTCGGTACCAACATTAAAGTAAATGGCATTCACTACCGGCACGACCAGTTGGACGGCGTCCCAACTGAATTGCTCCTATCCCAGCTCTCAAAGAGGCAAGATGACAACACAGTAGTCTTCTTCTCTTCCGACAACCCATTGTCCAACCATTTCAATTCTCCATTCTTCCTTGACTGCCAAAGATTTGACCATGTGGAGCAATACCTTTTCTACCAGAAGGCCAAGATCGCCGGCGACCCTGTAAAACCTGCACTGGCCTTAAAAACAAAAGACCCAGTGGAATGTAAACGGTTTATGGGAAATGTGTTTGACGAGAAACACAGATGGCCTATCCATAGACAAGAAGTCCTACTCAAGGCGCTGCGGGCAAAAACAAGACACAACGAGGTAGTCAGAGATTATCTCCTTTCGACCGGTGATAGAGTTATTGGGGAAGCATCCCCAACCAACAAAACATGGGGGATTGGTCTGGGTCTAGACAACCCTAATGTTCTGGATGTGAGCATATGGCCCTCTGACGGCAACCTGGTCGGTAAAATGTGGGCGAAGGTCCGCGACGAAATTAGAAGGGATTCCCCACAAGAAGCCGCCGAGGAATCATCTATGGAATCTAGTGAAGGGCAAAATTAGTGGATAAGGCAGCAAGAAGTGAATATTTGTGTGCTTGTATTGTTAAAAATGCAGCAAACCGATATTGAAAACTTCGGCGCGTCCACCAAGCGAGTGTCTCTTAATATAAATGGTTTAAATAACGCCACCAAAAGAAAAGCCATATTTTTACAGTTTAATCAGTTACAGGACACCATAGTGGCTCTACAGGAAACCCACTCAGTGAAGGCAAAAGAAAAAATATGGCAATCCCAATGGGGAGGGCAACTCCTTTTTGCACATGGTACCTCTGCATCGAGAGGAATCATGTTTCTTGTTCCAAAAAGCCTGAAAAAGTGTATTGATTCTTATGAAGCTGACCCAAATGGTAGATGGCTACGTCTTACATTAAATATAAATAACACGGTCTTTTGTATTCTAAGTGTGTACGCCCCAAACAGTGACAAACCAAAGGAACAGACTGCCTTCCTAAATGAGGTGAAAAACATCTTAGGTCTAATCAAATATGACAGACTAATTGTTCTAGGTGATCTAAATGCAGACATCACGTACAAACCGTCCAGCATTGCAAGCATAAAACTAGCCAATTTTATCAATGAACTGGACTTAGATGATATTGTCAGCGCAAGAAGTCAAGGCCTCCCGAACATTACCTGGTCAAGACTACAACAAAACTCCAGACTTGACTATATTTTTGTATCTAATAACATGTCTAACAGAGTTCACAAATGCGAAATTGTTTCTAGCATTCACTCTGATCATAATGAAGTTAGAATAGATATGTACATTGGCGTAGCCGCCAGAGGAAGGGGTTACTGGAAGTTTAACACCAAGCTCTTACTTGACGATACCTTTGTGAATGGTGTAGAAAGAGAATATGAACGCACTAATAACGAAGCACTCGGTTCTAAAGTTAAATGGGAATTCTTTAAGCTTAGAGTCAGAGAACTCGCAATCTCCAGATGTTGTGAGATAGCCAAATGCAGAAAACTTAAGAATGCGATGTTAAAGGAAAAACTTGATGTATTAGATAAAAAAAGAAGGTTAACTCTCGAAGAAGCGAATGAACGAAAAGCTATTTCTCAAGAATTAAGGGAGATGGAAATGGTGAGGGCAGAAGGAGCCTTAATAAGATCTAAAGCCAAATGGGCCACTGAGGGAGAGAAACCCTCCAAATACTTTTGTGCATTAGAAAAGTTTAAAGCTGGCAAGAAAGTGATTTCAATTCTTAATGTAAATGGTTCTATCACTTCTAAACAAAGTGAAATATTGGACGAAGGTAAAAATTACTATACTTCTCTCTACAAAAAGTGCCTGTTAGCGACATAGCTGGTGAAGAATTTTGTAACCCTGTTCACGCCGTCCAACTTGGTGATGAAGACAACAAAATATTATGTAGAGAAATAACTCATGATGAAGTCGAAAAATGGTTAAAGACCTTCAAGAAAAACAAATCGCCTGGGTGCGACGGTTATACTGTTGAATTTTACTTGTATTTTTGGCACTTGATTAAACCCCTGTTTATGTGTATGTTAGAAGCTTGTCTAATTGACGGCGAAATGACCAATAATCAAAAAAGAGGCATCATAAGCGTCATTCCGAAGAAGGATAATGATCTACTTCTGATAAAAAATTGGCGTCCAATTACCCTTCTTAATCTAGATTATAAACTCATCTCGAAAACCTTATCAAATAGACCTGATGTGCAATGGTAGACCCACTGACCAGTCACATAAGTGCATCTGACCAGTCACATATGTGCAATCCTCTCAAAAAAGCGGTTCTGCACCTGGTTCTGCACCCGATGAAACGTGCATCAACTGATCTACTTCAAAATGTGTATCAAAGTTATGCATCTAAATCGGGTGTAAATGCACATGCTACATGCAGTTAAATTATTTCAACAAGCGACAAACAAAGATATGTATCAATATAACTCCAAACAACCGGGAAAATCATTGGATTATTCATCATCATGAACATAACCTAATATTGATTTTTTTCTCCACGTCTGAAAAGAAGATATACTCAAGTCGGGGATTTTTTTGTAAGATTTAAATCGAAACAGAATATCTTTACTGTATGTGGTGAATGAGTGGGAAACAGAAACTATGTATGCCTGTCCCCAGAGGGCGAAGTGGTGTGTGTAGTGGGATTGGTGGGGGTGTTAATCTAAGTGCGAATCCTCACCCAAACCCCTAGCTAACCCTGCCTCAGAGCTTGTGTGTCAGCGTTTACACCTTATAGAAGCCCGTCCATTTCAGTGGCAAAAACTGTTGTGTAGTGTATTCTTATTTCATACTACGTGTAAGATAGATAGATCGATAGATATAACAAATGCTATTAATATATAACTCTCCAATTCCCATCCCGTTCTTCACATGTACACCAATCCAAATGCGACATGAACGTTTGGAATAAATTTATAAAAAGCAGTTATGTACCTTGTGCACAGTGCATCAATTGATCCACTTCAAAACGCATATCAAAATTGTATATATAAATTAGGTGTAAAAGCACTTGCTGCATGCAGTTATCTTATTTCAACGAGCAATACAAATACAAAGATTAACTAGAATAGGTTTAACCCTTACTGGATAATAGGCCAGAGATCAGTCACAGAGGTAAATGACTGAGAAGTGTACGTGGGCCGTGAGAGTTTAAATTCCTGGTCATTTCATGCAAGAAATGGAGACCAAAAAATGTTTCGAAAATATCCATGTCTAACGGTCTTTAGGTAGTTGTATTTGATTGTGATTGATCTGAACTGAACCAATTCTGTGAACCATTATAGCTTTTTATTATATACATGCACTTTCTCTCTTTCCCCCGTCTGACAGAAATATAGTAGATACAGCCTGGACTGGCCCTGATGAAGGACAGTAATGTCCGAAACGTTGGCTCCTAGATAGTCCATTAAAAAAGTAAAAAAACTCAACTTCACAAGTTTCTATGTTTTCAACGAAGTCAGGAATTTAATTTAACTAATTCTCCAACGATTGGCAGCACCCATCCCAACATCTGTAGTAGATATAGTTCTGTGCCGTCTCTCTCTCTCTCTTTGCCTCTCTCTCTCTCACTCCCCCCCCCCCATCTCTCTCTGCCCCCCCCCCACCTCTCTCTCCCTAATGAACAGTCACATTTAAGAAAAAGGATTAGCCGTTTTTTTTGATAACTGAATGATAAGTTCATTTCGCATAAAAAAAGTTATTTGGTAAAAAATAACTTAGGACGGAGAAAACAGAACTTTTCAAAAACACTGCGGCCCTCTTTCTTGTAATATATCAACAGTAATGCAGTATGAATTTCTCAATCAACTCAATCAACTCCATACTTTCCATATGAATCTCAACATCACTCTCCCACATTCCTTCTGTCCAAACCCACTTCATCCCTCCCTACCCATTCATTCTTCTATAGAAGGGGTCTGTTCCCTTTTCCGGTGGAAATTGTCATTGTTACCCTTTAAAATGTTATCTGTACTGATTCAGGACATAAACAGTATACAATACAAATACATTGCAACTCGCCATATATAGGGGACCAGTGCACCAGTAGGTGGCGGTACTAGGTGGCGGTACTTGTTTCACCAGGTAGCGGTACTGGTAACACATTTGAATTTACAATTATTTTTTATAATGAATGCCACGCTAATACACTTATGTAACATTTATCATCTAAAGATATTTCCCATCATATACTTAGGAGTGTAATAAGTGATATCCTTCCATATTTTATTTGTGTAAGTTATATGTCTTTGGTGATGACAATCTTGTAATTAAGACACTCCTATCCCTGAACATATATTTGATTGAAGTAGCCTGGGTGAGTCAAGACCACCATACTACCTTCCCAGGAGTTTAGCGGCCGTATTTGCTGCCCATGGTGCCGTCCAGCCTTATTGTGATAGCACCAACATTATTGGGACAGAGGTAGTAAATCGCGATGGTGTAAAGGATGAACAAATCTATGTATAAGGAGCTGAAGGATTGGCAACTTCTCTTTGACTCTTCAGACAGTTTTCTTAAACGTCCATTGAAATGTGTGAATTGTTGAAAAACACTAGTGAACAGAACATAATGAAAGTGTCCCGCTGAGTGCAACAGATCTGTATTTTAGAACATGTTCAATAGTGCATCGTTGAGTGCATGAAAAGTGCATAATTACACCTGGTACTGAGAGCATCATTGAGAGCATTTTGACTGCGTTTATAAATCGGGTCCATAGAGCATTGTAAAATCAAGATTGAGCCTCACAACCGTTTACGATTTCCACTAGTAAAGCACCGGGTCAAAATCAGGTGTAAATGTCCAGGTAAAAATCATGTTACAACTGCTCTATTGCACATCGGGGACTGGCATCCTCCCTCCCTAACATTATAAATGAGGACCAGTTCGGTTTTGTTAAAGAACGATTTATGGGCACAGCGATCAGAAAGATCGATGATATTCATTCTCTCCTAGAATATAAGAAAGAAACTGGGATTATAGCATCTGTGGATTTCTCCAAGGCGTTTGACTCTGTAGATTGGTCATTTATCAGAAAAGCGCTAGAGTCGCACAATGTACATAATACCTTTATCGAGTGGATTGAGACTCTCCTCCATGACTCAAAAGCGACCTTTACTAATAACGGTTTCTCCTCGCAATGGTTTCCAGTTGAGAAAGGTGTCAAACAAGGGGACCCAATATCAACATCCCTGTTTTTAATTGCAGTAGAGAAGCTCGCCGAGCAGTTAAGAATTGATGAAAATATACAAGGTATTAGGCTCCAAGAAAACAATGCGAAAATTGTACAATTCGCAGACGACCTTACATTGACTGTTAGAAATGAATTTTCCTTACTAACCGCGGTAAGAAAAATGGACAGATTCGCAGAAGCATCTGGCTTACATATTAACCCAGGGAAATCCATAGGTTTTTTAATAGGCGGGATTACAATCTCAAATAGAGACCTATTACAGTTTGATTGGACAAACAAGATGAAAGTCTTAGGCGTCACTTTGCTTAACCCTAGGAACGAAAAAGAAATGTACAAGATAAATAGTGAAAGTCTCTTGGCAAAGGTAAAGAGTACAATTAACGAGTGGAGAAATAGATATTTAACCGTTAAGGGTAGAATATTGATATGTAACGTGTTCTTACTTCCTGTTTTTCAACACGCCTTATCTTGTATACATATGGGTGATGATTTACTCAAAGCGATTAACGATGTTATTCTGAACTTTGTATATGGAAAGAAACACCACAGTATTAGTGCAAACTTCATGGCACAAAAGCCCGAAAATGGTGGGTTAGGGTTGAGGTTAATACATGAGATTTACGACACAAATAGAATCATGTGGACGCAAAGGATTCTTCATAAAAGACACAGTTCTTGGTTCAAAGCCCTAGAAGCCTTTCACGAAAGAGATATCGAAAATGTGTTCTTATGTAGGTATATGCCAAAACAGTTCTTAAATGATTTTTACAAAGATATATTCAAGATATGGAATAAATTCTATTTCAGTAATAAACCGGAGAATGTGAATCAAATTCTCAGAGAAAGAATCTGGGCAAACAGATTTATCAAAGAAAAAGGCCAGATGTTTTACTGGCAGGAATGGATAGATCACGGTAATACTGCAGTCGGGGACCTCTTCAATGAGAAGAGGAACTTTATGTCCTTGCAGGAGATAGCAAAAAACTATCAGTTTCATCCATCGTTTTATTCCAGAAAATCTTTAAGAAACGCCATTCCTGGTGAATGGACTAGATTGATTAAGCTAAACGAACCCGTACCCGCAGATGATTCGGTTGATATAAAAATTGGTAAAACCAATGTCAATTTGGTAGGGTTGACTGCCAAAAAAGTGTATGACCAAATGATTAGTAATAAGAAAACGAAAGATGAAAAGCTTGACAAATGGAAGGACTTATTGGGACTAACTCAAAGACAATTCAATGAAATCGATTGGAAAGTCATATTCAAACGTCCGTACTTGTCTTCAACATGTCATTGTCTACACAACAAGCTATCACATGTAGTTGCAATCAGGCTCCGATTATAGCTCACTGAAATAGAGCACCAGCTGGTTTGTTGCTTACAGATCAGGCTTGTCGAACGTATAAGTTGTTCTAGCAGTCATTGGACATTGGAATATTATTCTGCTTAATACATTTACGTTGTATTCAACAAAATGTTTTTTGCGCGTAATGACGATGGTACGGAGGCTGGGGGACCCAATATGGCCGACCCGCTTGGACTCGACGACTGGCCGGCTGGTGCCAAAACAGAAAAATCTCGCAATGAGTTGCTCAGGAAGAAGTTAGTATTTCTGGACGATTTGGTCAGAAATAATAGTACTGAGTTAAACTACCTGCGAAACGCTTTGGAACAGGAAAGGAAAGACAACACTAAACTCAGGAATAGGCTAAGGCAGTTGGAAACTAGATCGGATCGGGAGGAGAAGGAGTTGACAGCTGTAGCGGATAGAGTTGACGATGCTGACAGGCTTAAAAGGTCGCTCAACGTGGTAGTGACAGGCCTAGCAGAGGGAGACAATGAAGATCTGGAGGCTAAAGTAAATGATTTGCTAACTCACCTTGGGGTTAATTTTCGGAGCAGAGATACTCTTCGTGCCTTCAGGCTTGGTCAGAAGCGTGCAGGTGCTGATAGGCCCAGAAACCTTATGATTCACTTGAGAGATGTCGATCAGAAGTCGGCAATGTTCAAAAACGCACAAAAGCTCAAGCAGGGATACCATGGTGTTTTCCTAAACGATGACTTGTCGATCAGTGACAGGAACAAACAAGGTGACCTCCGTGGTCTAGCATACGTTGCAAAGAAAGTTGCTGGATACAGGACGGCTAAGGTTAGGGGTCTAACGCTTACGATCAATGACAGGAAGATCAAGTGGGGAGAGTGGGATCGGCTTCCGCAAAATGTAAATCTCAATGCCACAGCTATCGAAGTCACTGGAGACGGTGGAATAGGATTCAAAGGCGAGAGAGCTCTTCTCTCTAACTTTAGTCCTTGCCGTATTGAAGATACAGATTCGGGATATGTCTACAAAAGCGCAGAAGCATGGTTTCAGGCAGAGAAAGCCAAGCATTTTGATGACCCAGATTTGGCACTCGTCATAGCAAACGAAGCAGACCCGAGGCGATGTAAACAACACGCCCGGAACTTGCCGAAGGATGATGCTCAGTGGGTGGCGAGGGAAGAAGATGTAATGTTGAGAGTTTTGATGGCCAAATTCGAACAAAACAAAAAACATCGTGATTTCCTTGTCTCCACTGCCAACAAGCATCTCTATGAATGCACAGAAAATAAAATATGGGGTGTCGGAAAGGATCTACGAAAGGCTAAGGAAATTACGGGAATACCCGAAGGCTACCGAAATGTACTCGGGCGAAAGCTTGAGGAGGTCAGGGCCGTTCTTCGATAGTTCTCTGATGACAAAAGTAAACAAGAAGCCAAAATGGATACCTCGCCGACATACGGAATACAAATAGCTGCAAACCTCTTCACAGACTCTCGTGGGAGGAAGCTTAAAATCAAACTCAACCCAAATAGGACCTACCTAAACAGATCTCCTGATTTTGTATTCAATACGGAAGTATACCCGGGTGCTAAATTCGGGTTTGTTTGTCAGAGGGCTGCTGATTTTCTCTCGACACATGGGTCGTCGATAGTCTACCTAATGGCTGGCATCTGCGATATCACAACCAAGGGAAGAAACAAACAGGGAAGGAATGTTTTTACCTTTTTATGGTCGTCTACAGACTCTCTTATATCTCATATGAAAATAGAAATAACCACAAATACCGATCGTCTGAGAAGGCTCCATCAAGGGTCACCAATAATTATATGTCCTATCATAGCAGCAGACCTAGTGAAATTTTGCTCTGATTTGGGATCAGACAAACAACAGATCTTGAACGATGCTATTATTGAAATAAGCAGATTTGTCCAACAAATTAACCTAGAAAATAACATCACAACCCCCTGGATCTCCAGGAATATTCATATGACGAATGGTCGATTTGTAAAACATGACTATCACCTTCTAGAGGATGGAATCCATCAATGTAATGACTTAATCGACAAGCAAAGCTGCATATTATGGAGAAACCTAGAGGCAAATATTCTGAACTTCATGGAAAATAATTATTTCGTCGATATTACTGAAAGCCTGAGGCGACCTGAAACTGTTTGAACAATGATTATTAATCTAACTAGAAATATTTAATTAACGGTGAATGGCTCACTGGTAGCGGTAAAAATATATATAGAGCATAAATGCCTTGGTGTATGTACGGAGAATGACTATTTGGTAGCAGTCGTGATACATGTGTTGAAAATGATTTCTTGTACCCAACCGAGCGAATTACTCCTGAGTGGCTTAGTCCCGGGAAGAGCAGCTTGAACAACATCAATTATCATTCCAACTAGAAATACTTAATGTACTGAGAATGACTCCATGGTAGCAGTCAAGATAGCGCTACATCTATGTAAAGAGAATGTCAACTTGTATTAATCATAATTCTTTGTTATGTACGGAGAATGACTCCTTGGTAGCAGCCATATATATGTATTGATAATTTTCTTGTGCGTGGTTCATTCACAGGTTACTTTCCTGAGTGGTTTAGTCCCGGGAAGAGTTGAAAAATTAGTGACCTCTTGTAATGGGTATCTGAGTGGTTCAGTCCCGGATAACCCACCTTATGAAAATTTGACACATCTGGAAATATTATTATATTTCACTTAGGGATGTTGGCGTGAAAAATATCTTATTACTGGTACTTCATGTTCAATGTTATTGGTACACATATCCTTCTAGTCTTGTAAATATTGTTGCATGTTACTTGTTCTAGTCTATATATTCATGAAAACACTAGTGAGTTGTAGAGAGCTACATGTCTCTCTACAAATATCTACGCTATTCTATTCATCATTAGGTATACAATAATGTATCTATATCACCTTCATCATTATAGGAGTTCACTAAAGGTTATCTCAATTAACATAATCATTAATGGGTGACCAGCATGGTTTTGACAAAAAAGGTTTCAGTATTATAAATGTCAATGTTAGAGGGCTAAAAACTAATCTATTTAATCTCAAAAATGGAATATCTCAGTTCAACCCTGAAATTGTAATCTGTACAGAAACATTCCTGACAAACTATGACAGGTCAATTGATTTTGAAATACAAGGATACAACACCATAATTCGAAATGACAGAGCTGTATTTAATGCTGATGGTTCAGTTAAAGGAGGTGGAGGTGTAGGATGTTATATAAAAAATGGATTAACCTATAAAATACAAGAGAATATGTCTAAGTCTAATCCAAACATTGAGTTGATGTGTTGCACCATTTTATTCGAGAGCAAGAGGAACTTACATCTGTTAGGAGTATACAAACCACCTGATGGTGATTGCAATTTATTTCTTCAAGAGCTACAAGATACCTTGTCATCTCAGATACTAAATTATAATAATTGTGATATTGTTGTAGCAGGTGACCTTAACATAAATATGTTTGATGTTGAATGTAGACATGTAACCTCACTTACTGACATAGCTCATGAATTTGGCCTTACTCAACTTATAAAAGATACTACACGTTTTGATATAAGAATAGATAGAGATAACACCTCTGAATCTTGTATAGACCTTATACTCAGTAAAGAGGATTATGTAAGCTCAAGTGGTGTGATTGATATCTGGGTAGCTGATCATCTAATGACCTTTGTAACACTCAAAAAGCAAAAACCAGAAAAGAAAGGGTGTAAAATTGTTGAATATAGAAACTATAAAAATTATAGTACACAGGATTTTACTGCTGCTGTTAGATACATGAATTGGGACTGTATAACTGAAATGAATGACCCCCAACAAGCATGGGAAAAATTGTTATCTATGTTAGGTGATATTCTAGACAACATGTGCCCTGTTGTAAAAAGAAAGATTACCCCACCAAGAGAGAAGTGGTTAACAGATGAGCTGTTAATAATGATTAGAGATAAAGATAAAGCCCTACAAAAAGCAAAAAAATCGAAAAAACATGAAGACTGGCTAAAAGCTAAAAGAATTAGAAATAATCTTACTAAACTTTGTAGAAAAGCAAAGAAGAAATATATAACTCAATTGAGTAATGAATGTATTGATGATGATAAGAAATTCTGGAAGCTAGTAGACAATTTATTACCGAAAAAATCAAAAAACAAAGACCAAGAAATAAATATTATTGACAGTACCTCAAACGTACCTGTACCTGTCACTGAAGTAGCCACCAAATTCAATGAATTTTTTGCATCTATAGGAGATGCATGAATGCATTAATTCCTTAGAAGATATAATTACTTCACCAGAAGAAATACAAAAAATTGCCAGAGAAATCAATTTAAATAAGTCTAGCAATATAAAGCATATCAAATCTCTAGTGTTCAAGGATGTCTTTATGACTATACCTGCTGTATTGTGTCATATATTAAATTTAGTATTCTCCTCTAACTTAATACCAGATTCTTGGAAGACTGGAAGTGTTACTCCTCTACCCAAGGGTGGAGACCAATCTGTGATGTCTAACTATAGACCTATTACACAACTTCCACTACAAGCCAAACTGATGGAAAAGATTATACACAGTAGACTAATTGCATTTTTTGATAACAACAATGTGATTTCTGACAAACAAAATGGGTATAGAAAAGGGAAATCTACAATAGAAACAATAGCTGATTTAACCGACGATATACTCAATAATAGGAACATTGGTGAGACCTCATTTGCAGTATTTTTTGACCTGAAAAAAGCGTTTGATACTGTGAACCATAATATTCTACTGTCCAAACTAAGCAAATATGGTATCAAAGGAAATCTGTTAGCCCTGTTGGAAAATTACTTAGCCGACAGGACCCAAGTCACTGTTTGCAATAATGTTATCTCCACTGTCAGAAAGATCAGTTATGGTGTACCCCAAGGCTCTATACTTGGCCCTCTACTATTTTTGATATATATAAATGATGCAGAGCATAGTCTCAAACATTGTAAAATTAAGCTATTTGCTGATGATACTGTCATATATTGTCATGACAAAAATATTATTGATCTTAATAGGAAGGTTCAAGAGGATACAATGAATTTCTGGAGTTGGTGTCAAAGTAACAAACTGACTCTAAATGTAACCAAAACAAAATGCATGCACCTTAGGGGACAAAGGTCAAGAGTGGGACATATTCAACCTAATATTAATATAAATGATACCATGCTAGAAAATGTAGAAGAATATAAGTACCTAGGAATAACCCTAGACTCACATTTAAAATTCTCAGCCCAGGTTAGACAAACCCACAGGTCAGTAAGCCATAAACTATACCTTTTAAGAAGAATATCAAGGCTTGTGCCACAATATGTTTTACTTAGAATTTTTAAAAGTCATATCTTACCATTGTTTGACTATGGTGATATTATTTATAGTGGTTGTAATGCAAATGATTTGAATGCTCTCCAGGTCCTTCAAAACAAGTGTATAAAAGTAGCTTTAAAGCTTCCCATCCTCACTGATACCCTGTTAATTCATAGACTAGCCAAAGTACCCAAGCTAGAAGATAGAAGAACAGCTCACATCTTAAATTTTGCCTTTAGGAGGAGCAAAAAAGATATATATTTAAACAATAATAGAAGAAATACAAGACAATGGGATGGACCAGTCCTTTTATCCCAGAAACCGAACACTGTGAATTATGATTTAAACTGTATACAGCGTAAGACAGCTAAACTGTGGAATAATCTAGATGCTGAAACTAGAAATATTGACTCTTATGAACGTTTTAAGGCCCTAACCAAGGCCGAAAGCTTGTTACCCTTATATATTCAAATGTATTCAATGTGCTCCTATTCCTCATCTATCATCCTTCATCTTAGCTATCTCCTAGTTCTCTTTAGATAGTCTCTTTCACTATTCAGCTACATGAAAAAGGTCAAGAATTTGTAAGGTAATAGCCATCTTACCAGACTTAGCTAGTCTAAGACTGAGGCTATTTCCCACTTGTCCAACACATTATCTTGTCATGTTTATATATGTTTGAATGTTTGTGATGAAATGTTATCTTATGTGTATTGGCTGATAAACACTCCTAATAAAAAAAAAAAAAAAACAGAGTCAAGGCTTCACGTTTTCCAATACAAACTTTTACATGGCACTACTGCATGCAATGGTTATTTAGCGCAAATTCGGGTAAAAACACATCCTAAGTGTGACTTCTGTCCTGGTGAAGACAATATTGTTCACTTTCTCGTAGAGTGTCCCAGAACCAAATCACTATGGTCCGAAATACTGGATTGGATATATAACTCAGGTTATTTAAATGATGGTAAAAATGGTGACATTCTGTTTAAAAGAAAAAATGGAAGAATCTCTGTCAGGCCAATAGATATAATCTTTGGCATTGAGCAACCTAATGTATCGTCCAAAATTGTCAACTGGTTAATTCTCCAAACCAAGTCTTTTATTTACAGACAGAAGTTATTTGACAATGGTAGAATTGATATGTTAACCACCTTGTATGAGTTAAAGATGAGATGCAGAGTTGTGTTATACTCTTTCAAGATTCAAATGGTCAACGATAGAGAAAAATCCCTATGGAAGAGAGTACAGGGGGACATTGAAGAGCTAATCTCAATACACAAAGGTTGAACCATCCAGCTCACTCGCATTATTCCCTGCTTATTCTTGTGACTCCTCTTGCTAAAAAGAGACTGATATTGTATTCCTTGCTTATTCCTCTGTCTGATGTATTCTTCTTACCATGTCTACACCCCCTAAGAATTCTGTTCCCTTTTTATTTCTATTGCATAAACTACTCATTCGCATAACCATGTCTTAGCATTGTAATAGCCCAGATGGCAGGCAATTGAATAAAGTCTGTCGCAAAAACAAAAAAAAAGACTTGAACCACCTATATATATGCTGTCAATTTTTGCGGCGAGAACCCTGCACCATCATAAATATACACAACATAATGTGGAATTTTATGGTTAAATTTTGGCCCTAGAATGGCAATTCCATTGATTAAAATCCATTTTTTTAGGGGGGCCAAACCCCCAGCTGGGTGGGTGGCTCTCTCCGTTTACCACGGATCTCACGCATTTATGATCTCACAACTTGAGAGCCCTGCCGGGCGGCGGCGGGGCCGGGCGGGATGCACTGAACTGACTTCCCATCCTCTGAACTAGAAAAAGACCAGTGAGGTGTATGTGTAGGCGGGACACTATCACCATCAGTGTAAAGTCTAACTGAATGTACATATCATGTCATATTAGGACTTATAGGACTGAATTCATCAATATTCTGCTACTTTTATATGTTTATGCAAGAATCTATGTTTAATTATCGACATACCCATATCTTATGTTAGTTTTAAACTATTAGTAAATTTATGTGAACATATTGCCACTAAAAATCTTTTGATGCTGTAAAATAGATAGAAATCATTAGAAATCAGCGAATTCTGAGAATACTGTACTTGTACATAACGTTTTGCCTGAATAAAAATCTTAAATAGAATTAGATTTTGTCAAACGAAAAAAAGCCACCGATGAGTGATAATAGGGAGTGTACGTAGTCCCTGGCAGCAATTTTTAAAATCCTAGTCAACATTTAGGAATAGAATTAGCTTCAAAGTGCAGTTTAACATAACAGAACAAATACTTCAAATCAATGCGATACCAAATATATTCAGATATATCGATTTAGAGAAATAAACACCAAAACCGTAAGAAAGACAATGTCAAGTTGTTATTTGCTTGAGTTGTTTTATTATCATATACAACCGATGTTTCGGAGTTCTTTTCTCCTTCTTCAGGGTGAAAAATATAGATATACCCGGTATTCTTTATTTTCCAGCCTAATTTAGCAGAATTTCCTAAATGTGTAGAGCTGCCAATTATAAATTTTCTTAAAATCTGACCCATATCTTAATCTGTATAATTTAGGAGGCTGTGGAAGATCTGCTGTGTAGAACCGTCTGTCCCATTTGTGAACATGTAAATGCATACGAGAACATCATGTAACTACATATGAAAACATGAATACATATTCAACAACAACAACAACAACAACTTACAAGCTGCTTAGCAAGGAAAATGATGCCTAAAAGAAGGAAGCTATCAGGGAAATTAATTTTATGAAAGAGATCCCTGGGTCCCTTTCCAACCAATAGAACCATCAACAGCAAGGGGTGTTATACTATATAGGACTTATCTGAGACAGGGACATTCATCACCTGGAAAAATATCTGGGCAACTATTCACTAATGCATATTTACAACACAACACTGTTAGGTCGATAATACAGAAGGAACAACACTTGTGATGTAAGTAACAATTTATATAGGGAGTTCATGAATACGTAGGATAAGTGGAGTTAATGTATATATATATAGAATTTTTATTCAGTAAATAAAAACGTTTACAGAATTGGACAAGTACATCTACGGATAGATCTTCCAGAGAAGCCCAAACTCAGTGGGAAATGAAAATGAAATCGTATACAATAAATTGTCATTCTTTTGATACATTGGTTATTACATCACATCACTTAGGTTATTTTAGAATTATATCGTATCACTTAGGTGATTTCTGAATTTCGTTTTACACTTTATACTAAGACTCCTGCTCAATTTTTGCAGAGTATCAAGACTAGCATTTGCATAGCATTCGAATTTAAATTTTTGCGTTGAGTTAATATTACTCTTTGTAGATGTGTATCTAGATATTACAGATTGACAATATGATGCCCAGGGTACGCTAGGCATTTACATTTACATGAACGTATTAGGAAATTGTAACTGTAACCAAATTCATTACCATTGGCAACAATAAACGATTTCCCACCATCCCCAATGTTGATTCAGAGAATAGACTACTTTCTCTTATTGTAATACTGCTAACGTAAAACATTTAGTTATACAGTAATAATCTCCCCTATCGTTATATCGATTTTATTAACAGGACTACAAGCCTGTGAGATGACCGTAAGAAGGAAATGAATCCTCTTTAAGTAGGATCGTAAAATTACATTTACTCAATGACCTCTTCTTGACTCTGACTCAAGTAAGGGTCAAACTCTGAAAAGTACTTGTTTTTCAGATAGTTTTTAAATTCTTTCATGGAAGGGATTAGTTTAACTTTCTCAGGTAAGTTATTCCATAAGGAAGGCATCTGGTACAAATAAGATTTCTTCAATGTTTCCGTATATGGATGGGGAACTTTTAACAATTTCCCTGATTTTAGTCGCCAGAGGTTTAGATTTCTGTTATCAGTATAATTTATATCGCGAGATTTAGTGTAAGCTAGGCCTAATAGATGTGCGTCTCTTCTAGTTTTCAGCATTGGTAAACCAAGTTTTTTGTGTACTACTTCTGTGCTAGTCAGCTTTGGAAGATGTAAAATAACTTTGAGCGCTGAATTTTGTAGTGATTGGACTTTTTGCAAGTGGACTTTAGTGGCAGATCCAAAGAATAGGTCGCCATAGTCAATTATGGGTAAAACCATAGTTGTATATATTAATAGGAGTGTATCCTTATTACACACACCATATAATTTAGCCATTGCTCTCACTTTACCTCTCACAGTGTTTGTTTTTTTCACCAAAAACTTCTTAAAATCTAACTTCTGATCGATCTCAATTCCCAAGTACTTGTATAGGCATATCACAATACGAGTTTTGCCATCTCAGGAGACAAGCTGTTGATATTTGTATTAGATTTTAATCAATCTTGGGGAATCTCAACCAGCAGGGGATATGCATGTCTCACTGCGCATGTCTATTACTATTCGATGGGTACAATTCAAATCTGACAAACAAATATTTATCAACATTTTTATAAAAAATTGCAAGAATGTTTTCATCAATATCCAAGCTTGTATGAATGATCTATAAAAAAGAAATGTATGATGGGAAAGATTGGGGCTTCTGTTATGGAAACATGTATACCAACACATGGATATTAACATTAGACCACTGATATATATACCATGCTGAAGGTTGCATATCTTCTAGCTCTTTAACACTGGTATACAACGCCTATCATTCAATGTGAATCAAAATTCAATCCGGCGGACATGCAAATCCCATGTTAGAGAGTCAATTGCCTACTAATTGTCTTTATGTATGTAAATAAATGGGGATGTGGGGTTGCCAACAGGCCAAAAGCCCTGGGTTGGCCCAGTGGCATGAGTACCATGGTGTGGGTTTGAACCTGGCCATGACTATAAGTTCACCTCCTGCCCCCAGGTACTAGAGGAAGACAACCATTGCAGTGATCTAGTCCTGGTGAAAAAATGTAAAAAAAGATCAAACAAATAGTCCAAATTTTGAAAGGAAAAATTGTCTCTACATTGCTTTAGATAGAGTTACGATGTTTTGCTGCCCTGATGGCCAGAACTGGAGTCACTCACTATGTGGATGGTGAGAGGCAGAGTGTTCGGGTGAGTGCAGAGGTACTGGAGAGGGTGAAGACACTGGTGGTGTATCCTGATGATGTCCTCATTACAGGTTACCCTAGATCAGGTATGTTACTCTGCATTTCATTGGATTTACTTTTTATCTCATTGAATTAACAAGTCAGGTGGAGACAACTTGACTAAAACAATCCTTTTTGTGAATTTTCTTCTTTTTTTATGCTCTAAGGAGCATAGTTGCAGAGAGTACAATATTATCAGGCATTTAAAGCAACATGTTGATTTATTATATGGGTCAGATTTTTAGAAAATGTACAATCTAACTTTGCCAATCTTCTCAAATAAACCAGATTTCAGACGAAAATAAAGTTCAAAACACAGTTCAACCTAACCAAACAGATTGCTAGAATCAATGTGATGCTAAATATACTCAAATTTATCTAGTAGTGACCAAATTGCAGCCTAATTTAGCAGAACTTACCAAATGCGTACAGCTGCCAATTGTACATTTTCTGAAAATCTGACCCCTACCCGACGGGCACTGAGTGCAATTGAATGTGATAGCAATGCGATCATTTTGTGATTGAGCGCAAACTAGTGAAGTGTGATACATATGGCTTTGAATCACAGTGAAATGAACAAGCCATTAGCAACCATTATGTGAAATCCATTGCGTCTATTTCCTCCTATGTTTTGGGGGGTCTCACACTTGTGTTTCGACCAAGTTCTCATTCATATTCATTTATGTTTGTAATACACGTTTTCTTCAAATATGATATGTTTGTAATACATGTTTTCTTCAAAAGCCAATAATATGGGTGTGATCTCAATTGCGCATATAATGCGCATTCAAAATCGCGTCTAAATACTCATTATAATGCAACCACAACTGTTACATCATGTTACGTAATAATGGCGTAACAATGAGTAACTACTTTAGGAATATAATCATTGTAATTATATGTATATTTCGGGTCAAGGGCTGATTCCCAGTTGCTGGAATGTAGCTATTGATTACAAAATTTCTTTTTCAAATATAGTTAAATAAAGTTCAGAATCAGAAAGACCAGTATATTCAACCCAGAATATATATAATTCTGAAGTTATTGGTGTAGGAGTAATTGATAATTACAAAGCGAAAAACGCTGCACTCCACCACTGGTGGAATTCATACAACACAACTGGACGCAATATCTGGCACTGTTCAGTCACCTAGCATTCACACTTACTGTCGCGCATATTACAAGCCATTCTCTGACACATGTACTCACTCTCTGACACCAAGTAAAAGAAACCCCTACACACGAAGCTAAATGATGTAAGCCTAGCTCCATATTCATAAAAAAATACTTGATTTACTGACTGATTTAATTCCTCCTTTTATAATTCCCACCCTGTTTTTTCCTATGAAATCAAATGATTTTACTTACTCTAGTTATAGCTCATGTTAATCTATATCTTATATCAGGGACTTTCTGCAAAGGAATCTTTCTTTCTGAATTCATTCAAACTAATATATATATATTATATGGACACTTCTCATGAAACGTTGACAGAATTCCTAGATCTGTATTTCATGATAATGAGTGATTTTGAAAAAATAATAGCTTGGTATACGACTGGCTCCTGTTTCACTCAATGCTAGATGCATATGAGCACTGAATGAAGGCAACACAGAGAGAATATATATTTGTTGGTATTTGCGTTGGTTCACTGTATTATCCCTGACGAAGCCCCGCCCCCCCCCCCCCCCCAGGGCGAAATATTGGAATAAAGTTTACCATCTAAGAAGTCAACTTGAGTGATTATTCTCTTCCACAGAATATATATTTGTTTGGCTTGAAAAAGGAAGGAAATCTGGATTTTTAAAAGAATTTGCAATGATTAATATTAAAGGATACTCTTTACTTTTCAAAATAGATTTTTGTTGTGTGTGTGGGTAAGTAAAGAGTTGTCAATTAGTTATTCTATTTCATCATTTGGTGAAGGGACTGAATCGGCATCACGTTTTATTCCAGGTATTGGCTCAGAATTGTAGAGAATAGTAGGAGAGAGAATTAATAGAGAAATAAAACTTTGTCAACGTTTCATGAGAAGTGTCCATATCAGAGCCTAATCTATACATAGAAAACAATTCTATTATATATGTTCGAAATAATGGGAATAGCCAATAGCCCTTACCATTATGCGACTTTTCCCAACCAGGTGGCGGTACTGTTTTCACCAGGTGGCGAAAAGGGAACTGGAGTGCATTTACAAATTCTTTTACAATAAAAGTGCCACTAGTACACTTGTATTGCATTTTTACCGCTATAGATATTCCACGTCATGTACATGAGAATAATATAAATGATAAACATCTATAGTTTATGTGTGTAATATACCAGTTTGATGCTGAAAAATGATGTGATCAAAACACCCTAATGATTGTACATATAGATTGTCCCTAGTGGCTTGCGGAGGGCAGATCTATTCAATAACTGAAACACATCAGATGAAAGACTTATATGCTTCAGGCTCACAAAGATTATGGTGAAATTGATGAAAATGATGCATATAAGAGAGGGCAATACATGTAATTCCCTAAACTCTCTTCAAACTATAGGGAATAATGAAACCCTTCATACTTTTCTGGCAGAAAAATATACCATCCCTGCCATGGCAGGAAAATGAAACTGCCATCAAGTGTCTCATTTATTTCAGATGCTATTAATCAATATACGGAATATGTAGTGTATAAATATCCCTCTCAAAATGCCATCAGAATTTGCTATTTGTTGCACTAATATTGCGCTATATCTATAGCGTGACTATCTCGCAATCATAGCGCAATAATTATTGCGTGAAAAGCGTCCACTCTCATCACAAAACTATGGCGAGGTGATTGCGCATTGAAAATCGCGTAGAATCGCGCTCATTTGCCCGTCGGGTATATTGTATGCCTTTTGTCTCCTGCTGTTATTGTAGCTTGTCATTGGTTACCAGAAACATAAATCTGTTGTTAGCTTTATTAGTGCATGTTGTGCTGATTATAAAACGTAGGCCAGATTGGTCAGGAAGGTAAGAGGTTTCTCAGTCTAACCTGATAAACTATTGTATACAGTATAAAAAGAAGTGTGTCAAGTGGGAGTTACATGGGCTTTAAAAATGCTTTACCATAGACATAGGATTGTGTTACTTGTTTAGCAATTTTAAGATGATTTAATTCCATTCTTCAGTTTCCTAAGAAAACTTTTTGTATTATTCATGTGCTGACACGTGTCGCCATCTACAGCTAACTGCTGTAACCAGTGAATATTGTGTCCTCATGTTGTCTGGTCAAAAGTAGTAAACAATATTTGGGTCAGATTTTCAGAAAATGTACAATTCACCTTCACCAGTCCTCTCAACTAACCCACATTTGAGACAGAATTAAGCTTCAGAATGCTGTTTAACATAATATAACTGATACTGTAAATCAATGCGATACCAAATATACTCAGATATACCCCAAATTTATCATTTTTAACAGAATTTAGCAGAAATTACTAAGAATATAAACCTGCCAATTTTACATTTCCTGAAAATCAGACCCGATTATGAACGATCACCATAGAAACAAGTAAACAAGAACTTATTTATTTCAAATGTCTTAACTACATAGGAAGGGGTTGTCTGCTGATCATTTTAATAAAGCTGTTACATCCAAAATAAAACACACAATTCCCATCAAGCAAATATTTATTGCACATTACAGCTTACTAATAGATGAACATATGTTAGTCCAAGATGTGGTGTAAATAACGTGCCATCTGACAAACAAACAAGATACGATGCCTTAGAGGTCCATAACAGATTCTTCATATACTTTGTATATTTGGTTTAGGAACCATGTCAAATATAAAGTGTGTAAACTTGACTAGAATACGATTCCTCCTTATCGTTGACCATAGCTGTAATTCCTCAGGATTGTCGCCTTCTCTGCACAAGGATTTAAAACATTTGGATTATTTCAATCGCATGTGTTATTTGTTTGGGGAAATGTTTTATAATAAGATGAAATATGACTATCATTTTTGTTTTTATACTATGTGTGTGGTTCATGTGGGTCAGATTTTCAGAAAATGTACAATTGGCAGCTCTACACATTTAGTAAATTCTGCAAAATTAGACTGCAATTTGGTCAATGCTAGGTAAATTCGAGTATATTCGGCATTGCATTGATTCTAGCCATCTGTTAATAGGTTGAACTGTATTTTGAACTTTATTTTCGTCTGAAATGTGGGTTATTTGAGAGAATTAGTGAAGGTGAATTGTACATTTTCTGAAAATCTGACCCATGTATAATATGTAATTATCAGTAGTATACAAGTTGTTTTTAATGTATCGTAAACAAGATGGTAAATTGTAACAATTGAGCCGGAGTCTGAATCATCAAATTGTGAATTTTTAATTTGAGGAATTGTTTCGTAAAAATTATATTGTTGTTAATTATGAAGATTATGCTTTTTATTATATAGGTTGTAAAAACACATTATCTCAAATTTCACGACAGAGTAATAAATATATCCTCGCATTTATAAGGTCAACCTATGAACTATATTAAATTACTTATTAATATACAAATACTTTTTACATTCTAACATCGTTGGAATCAACTGAATCTCATCTATTCAAATATGATGATATCTCAAAACCAACTTTATTTCCTCATGACTAATTTTTCAATGATACATTACGTTAAGATTAAATTTAATGCAGATTGAAATAGATTTGTAATTTCTTATTACACATATTCACTGTCTCTTAGACACATGTAATTGAGACGAAAGTCCTGAATTTATTTAGAAAATATTTTGAAATTATTAATATTGTATCACTTACCCACCCATTTCTCACTTGTAAATATTTCCTAATGGCATCGAATAATTGTCCGGAATTATCTGTGAGAAGAAAGTAGGAAATCCAGAATTAACTTTAACCACATTTTATACACTGTTAGCTAGATACATGAGCAGCTGAAGTTTATTGTCTCTGCTTCTGTTGCTATGAACTGCTTCTCATTTTAAAAACTCCTAGATTAATTAGATATTAGAAAATAGCCCTAAAGTTTATTTTTGGCATAGTAATGTAAAATCAAAATTATTTTTTCTTGGTAGGAACTAGTCAGGAACCTAGTGGAAGACCTGGAAGTCACCTTTCAGATACGGGACTCCTTATTGTACATCTTTCTCGTATAAATAAAAAATGTTTTGAATTGAATTGAATTGAATACACACATGTGGTCAGAACATTGTAAATTTTATACCATGTGTTTCTTAGTTACTCTCATCTCATGTGTTCCTAATTAGTTATTGTCCTAAAGCTTGAAGTTTCACAAGCTCTAAAAACGCCTGATTAATGATCATTTAATAGAAATCTCCTTAATTGTGATGATAGAAGTACTTAATCACACCCAAACAAATAGGAAGTGTGACTGGAAGTGCAATCTAAACCACCTTCTCTCTGGTTACTGTTTTTTAAATTCAGGTTCTAACTAAATCAATAGGCCAGTGGACTATGTAGGGAGGACCTCACCACCCCTCTCCCCCGATGGAACCATATAGGGAGGACCTCACCATCCCTCTCCACCTACAGAACCATATAGGGAGGACCTTGACATCCATCTTCACCCACAGAACTATATAGGGAGGACTTTGACATCCCTCTTCACCTACAGAATCATGTAGGGAAGACTTCACCACCCCTCTCCACCAACAGAACCATGTAGGGAAGACCTCACCATCCTCTTCACCTACAGAACCATGTAGGGAAGACCTCACCACCCCTCTCCACCAACAGAACCATGTAGGGAAGACCTCACCATCCTCTTCACCTACAGAACCATGCATAACGACAACAACAACAAATACTAGATAATTATTGATTCTACATATGACTGTAGTAAACTTACACCTCACTGGGTTAAGCATTTTCTTGTTTGTAATGCTACTTAATTATTTATTCACATTTAAATGCTACCTAACTAACTAGTCACTAATACAGATACATATTCAATTAGAATCATATGGAGCTATTTGATTAATTATGCTGCATACAAAGCCACTCGATTAATTCCTTTTTGTTTTATTCAAAAGTGTATTCCATTGGCATACAGATGTCCCTCCATTCAGTCAAGGGGATAGGGGGTCTTGATTCTCTAATGTCTTGACTTAGTTTATTAGTAATGAGGTGTATGAGGATGGTATTAGTGTATTACAGGTACCCCTCATTGCAATGTACATATGGGTCAGATTTTTAGAAAATGTACAATTGGCAGCTCTTCACATGTAGGAAATTTTGCTAAATTAGACTAAAAAACAGTCAATACTTGGTATATCTGAGTATATTTTGTATTGAGTTGAGTCTATCAATCTGTTTGGTTAGGTTGAAGTGTATTTTGAACTTTATTTTTGTCAGAAATTTGGGTTATTTGTGAAGATTGGTATGGGTGAATTGTACATTTTCTGACACCTTGACCCATATAGCTCAGTCAGTATTAACTGTCAAAGTAAGAGTCTGCAATCGAGAGAAAGCAAGAATGAATAATATTGACCTTTTCAATTCATTAATACAATAATGTAGTTAGTTATGGCTAAGTTTTTAGATGGTTATCAAATATATTTTTTTCGGCAATCATTTCAGTGTATTCTGAGCAGTGGCTATTTAGTATGTATGAAGCCCATTACTTATCATCTAATGAAACAATGAAAGCACTTAATTAATTATATTGACTTGTGTGTGCAGGTATGAACTGTCCATACCCACCGGTAACCAACCTCTTGCTAGCTGAAGTGGTGCCGCAGTTGGCCTCATCTGAACCGTCCCCGCAGTCCGCCTCTCCGTCACACTCGTAACTTGACGGTACACAGTCATCGTTGGCACACCGGAACTGCTTGTCCTTTGGACATTCTGCAAATATGAACATTTATTGGGTCAGATTTTCAGAAAATGCACATTCTACAGTTCTACACATCTCTCAAATTCTGCTAAATTAGAGTGAAAATTGATGAATGCTAGGTATATCTGCGTGTATTCTGTATTGTATTCATTCAATAAATCTGTCTGGTTATGTTGAACAGTATTTTGAACCTGATTTTCGTCTCAAATCTGGCTTATTTGAGAGGATTGGTGAATACAAATTGTACATTTTCTGAATAAATATCAAATAATCATAATGTAAACAAAGGTTCTCTCGCTAGTTAGTTACTGGGCATTTCAACTAAACCTCCCCCTAACTTACGAGTTTCATTGTCAGCCAAAGAAAATGCGTAGACACAGCATGTCAAAATAATGTAACCAACTATCCCCTGATGAAGACTGTTGCTAGGTCAAAACACATAGGGTTTCGCCCCGGGCCCTCACTCAGGGGTCAAAAGTGTACGCTTTTTTGTTCCAGCCTTTAAAAAGTACCCCTTTTCAAGGCATTTCCCCCCCTTTTTTGTGGCAAAACACGGAAAATCTGATGCTAAAAGACCCCTTTTTATGATTTCAAGGAGTCTTGTATAACTGTCAAAAACAAAACAGAAGTGGCCCGGAGTTTCTGTCATAATTATAGGATATTCTGTGCCACAAAGTGAGTAAAAAAATACTCCCTTTTCTAGCATTTCGCTGACTTTAGTTGCAAAAATACCCCCTTAATCCCTCATTTCGCGGAAATCAGTCGCAAATTGGTACCCTTATTTCTGATTTCGCGCTCCGCGTTTCTGAGTGAAAAATGACCCCTTTCTCCGCGAAATTGGGAACAAAAAGGGTTCACTTTTAACCCCTGAGTGGGGAGCCCAGGGGTTTTGCTAAGACTTTAAGCAATAGGGGAGTTGCATAGCCGCCATTTTGAATCTTGATTCGCATGGAATTATGGGACTAATGGTACAGTCTAAAATCTATAGAAATCATGTCATGTTCAGCATGTAATATTTATCAATGCTCTAATGTCGATATCCACATGTTTACATGTTTCCATAACACTAGCCTCCATTTTTCCCATCATGCATTTGGTTTTCATAGGTGATTTATACAAGCTAAGATATTGGTGAAAACATTCTTGCAATTTTCAATAAAATATTGCCAAATATTTGTATGTCAGATTTTATCAGAATCCATCCCAGCATGCACTGCAGCAGACATGCACAGTGAGACATGCAACTCCCCTATTAAAAACATAATAAAATAAGCTTATTCAGGGATATTCCAACCTTACATCTAACAAACAAAATAATCATTACTGGAATGAAAAGAAGCTCAAGGAATGAGTAAGGCCTGGACTTGACAGTTACCCATATCTTGCTGTATAATATCTTGAATTACAAACAATCCCTTACCTACTTGGTTGTCTGCTAGTGATTGGACATCACTGACCAGCAGAAGCAGTGCAATGGTGAAACACAATAACACTACAGCCTGACGCATCTTGACCACTTACTGAATGCCTTCTGTAATATAGTCATCACATTAATACAATGGTCTAAAGTCTTGCCAAGCTTTTCAAACCTGTATTCTCAGCTATTATGAAAATACAGTTCTAACCACATTTACTCTCATTATGGCTTTTACGACTGCTTTTATTAATATTCTGCTGCTGTTATAATCCATATGATATACGGGAATAGTGATTTTTATGAAAAGAGGTAGGAAAGAGGGGTATTTTGTCTCACATGTTCTTGGAATTTGTTGTTTTACAAACCGCTTTACTCATCTGTAGAGTTCTGTCCACCATCTCTGGAGGACGTCGTATGTGGTTTGTGAAGGTATCTGGGGTGGAAATGTGATTTTGAAGCCTTTTTTAAATTGGGATCTACACACTCTATTTATATCCTGGGAAACCCCCTGTGAGATACTACGTCATTTCCCATAAGCTACTACCTCCCGTCCAGGGGACCCAACCCCAACTACATGCAGAGGAGTGGAAGAGGGTGGGGGTATTGGAGTGGGGGAGGGGGGGAAGAAGGTGTAGGAGGGGAGAGTGAAGAAAAGGGAGAGGGTGGGGAAATAGGAGAGGAGTGGGGGAGGGAAAGAAAAGGGGAAGGAAAAGAGGGGAGGGAGAGAAAGCAAGGAGGGGGAGCATGAGGAAAAGGGGTGGGAGAGAAAAACAGGTATGAGAGACAGAGAAGAGGCGGAGGGAAAAGAGGGAGAGGGGGAAGTGTGGGGAGAGAGTGGGACTGTCCAGATGACGGGTACTTTGCGGGTGTATTTATAAATTTGCATGGTTTATTCCACTTCAAACTCATTATAATATGAGTAAATCATGAATAAGCATAATAATTATAACAGCAGCAGAATATTGATAAGTTCTGTCCTATAAGTTATAATATGTGTAAATCTTGTATAAGCATATAGCAGTAGCAGTATATTGATAAATCCAGTCCTATAAGTTATAATATGTGTAAATCTTGTATAAGCATATAGCAGTAGCAGTATATTGATAAATACAGTCTTGCAAGTTATGATATGAGTAACTCTTGTACAAACATATAACAGTAGCAGAATATTGATTAAGTTATTGATAAGTTATAATATGTGTTGATTTTGTAAGATTTGCTTTGTCGTAATAGCTGAGAATGTAGCATTAGGACCAGCTTGGTAAATGTGTAGAGTTGACTCCATGGTATATGCACTCGTTTAGTTTTGATATGCTCTAGTCTCATGGGCAAGTCAGAGCAGACAGAAACAGGGAACAATGGTGTCCATTTTCCCAATTAAACTGCAATAGCAACATAGACATAACGATACATACGCCTATGATTCATTCTTCACAATCTATTTAGAATAAGATATTGTTTTGACTTTCAAACCATATCAATAATTATTTATAAGATGGGATCGACCTGGTATGACCTGGTATGGGATACGTGTTTATGCATGAAACAGAAATTACTCATATTTCTTGATGGTCACTCACTATAGGAATGTAATCAAATATAGGCCTAGTCCTTAAACTATGATATGCAAAGATTAGATTTAATACAGACTTGGAATTTGGTATATTATTATATGTATCCATGCTACCAACAAGACTAACACCCCCCATGAATTAAAACTTTCCAACAAAGGCAACCTTTGAGTAATTTAACACTTTGAAAAACATCAATTTTGCGACTTGAAACTTTTTTTCCTGTGAAACAACGTATGCATATTATATTCCGTAATTTCCTCCTTACATTTATACCAGGATTGGATCACGTAAAGTGATGTTATGAGCACATGCCACTATCTGGCGTCTGTATTTCCTGACATGAATGAGTATTTATCTTATTTTCCCGAGGGCTTCCTTTTAAGCATTTTTTATGTGTTACAGAAAGGCGATTCACAACTCGCAAAACATTGTGAAAAGATGAGATCAAGCCGATTCCAATGATTGTAAGCATTAGGAACTTTATAAGGGTTTCAATTCAATCAACAATGGTCGATCGCAGGACTGAATTTAAGTTTGATATTTTTAGTTTCGAAAGAAAACGTTTGCAATAATTGTGGGTGGACATTAAATTGAATAAAGTAGCCAAAATATACTCTGGAAGAATGTAAGGCTATATAATAAACTGTCTTGAAAGTTGGTACATGTATTCATGCTACAAAAGTCGAAAGCAACCCGGAAATGGACACATTCCCACAAATCTTGTGAATAAAACACTTTTAAATAACACTTTTTGCGACTTGTGGCTCATCTTCCTGGAACACATCACGCATATATTATATGCGCATTCCGCTAGAGATAAAGGGACGTGATACAATGGGTCAGATCATCAGTAAATGTACAATTGCCAGCTGTACATATTTAGGCAATTCTGCTAAATAAGGCTGAACAGTGAAGAATACTGATATCTGACTATAATTGGTATCTCGTTGATTTGAAGTATCTGGCTTACTAGGTTAAACTGCATTTTAAAGCTCATTTCAGTCTTAAATGTGTGTCACAGAAAAATGAGTCATAAGTCGCAAGAAATGAATTTTGAGATAGTATCATATTTGAAAAGATGAAATCGGACGGATTCCAATGATGGTAAACATTAGGACATCCAATAAAAGTATGTGGTCTCTATATCTGATTATGCATGAAAACAATATTCACAATATTTCTTAATGGTCAATCACTAGTACTGAAAGTACTGAAATATACTCCTTAGGATAACCTCAGGTATGTACAAATATATTCAATATACAGTCTTGCAATTTGGTACATGTATTTATGTTAATAACAACAATAAACACCCCAAAGATGAACAAATTCTAAGCAAGGATTCTTGTGAATAAAAACCTTTGAAAGATATCAATCCTGCGACTTATGACTAATATATCTATAACACATCGCACATATAGTGTTGATTAAACTGTATAAGAGCAGTACGTACCTTCAATGCGACCAGTATAACTCCCTCTGTGAGAAATAAGTAATTGTTAAACCAACATATCAGTCACATACTGATATATTGCTCGCCTCATAATTCCTCCCTTGTGTTGGGAGACCTCCAACTAATCACCTTAAGGCCCGTATAGGTGTATTGGCTGGGTTTGCATAATAGGGGAATTTGCCTTGACTCTAGTCCGGTTCTCAATAGGGGAGTTGCATAGTTGCCATTTGTAATCTTGATTCGCATGGAATTATGGGAGTAATGGTACAGTGTAAAGTGTATATAAAACAAGTCATGTTCAGCATGTGATATTTATCAATGCTCAATATTCATGTTATACATGTTTCCATAACACAGGTCCCCATCTTTCCCATCATGCATTTAGTTAAGGTAGATCTTTCATATAAGCTACGATATTGGTGAAAATATTCTTGCAATTTTCTATAAATCTGTTGCCAAATATTTGCCAAATTTGCCAAATTCACCGGAATCCATCCCATGATGTACTGTAACAGAAATGCGCAGTTGCACATGCAAATCTCCTATATCAATTATGCCGACTGAAATGTATTATATATAATATATTAGAAACTGGAATGGACTCCAACAAAGAAGTAGGTGATTTAGTGATCTACAATCTTTTGTGAGGGAAGTTCATCAATTATAGGAATATTTGGTAGGGTGCGACTGTTGCCTATAAAATGTTTATGCACAAATTTAACGTTGAGTTTAATTAAAATACAAAAACTAGCATAGGAGCGTAAGTAGTTCATGGCAGCGATCTTTAGAGTCACACTACTGTAGCAGGTTCATGATGTGGTGTGTACATGTCATGCAAAACTCCCATAGGCTTAGCATTGTAGACATAACTATTCTTTGTTCTTTCATCCTTTTAAGAAATCTGAAGAATTCTGAAGACCAGACATCTATCAGGGTCAGATTTTCAGAAAATGTACAATTTACCTTCACCAATTCTCTCAAATAACCCAAATTTCAGACAAACATAAGGTTTAAAATGCAGTTCAACCTAACCAAACCGATTGCTAGAATCAATGTAATGCCGAATATATTCAAATTTACCTAGTATTGACCAAATTTCAGTTTAATTTAGCAGAATTTACTAAATGTGTACAGCTGCCAATTGTACATTTTGTGAAAATCTGACCCACCAATGGGACTAAATAGTCTACATGTGTCAACCGTACTCGTCAAACCCTTATTGGGCAGATGTATAGAGTGAGTATATTTATCGCCCTCAATGCGATCTCTATGGCCATTGTTTACTTCCGGTCCACACATCGGTATGAAGTTCTATTCGACAAATTCACATTAAAAAATATCAGCATTTGCTGCTATATTATGTATAAGTCTAATATCAGGCGAGAAAGACCATTTTGTTGTCATAAAAAGTTGTCTTCAAGCTGCAACCACTTACCACCAGAAGCCAAACCCTCACATTTGATTAAGGATTATGGATATTACTCGATCTGTCCTTGCTGTCCAATATATGGGTCAGATTTTCAGAAAATGTACAATTCAACTTTGCCAATCCTATCAAATAACCCAAATTTCAGATGAAAATGACTTTCAAAATGCAGTTTAACCCAACTAAACAGATTGCTAGAATCAATGCAATGCCGTATATACTCAAATTTACCTAGTATTGACCAAATTTCAGTCCAATTTAGCAGAATTGACCAAAAGTGTAGAGCTGCCAATTGTACATTTTCTGAAAATCTGACCCACAAGTACAGCTATTAAGACTTGGCTGAGCTAATAAACGCCAATACAAGCTGCAATGCATGCTATTATATGCCTATACCATACACAATTGAACAAACAGACGGGTATTAACACGCTTCGAATCAATTCTGATTACATACATTAACATGCTGTTGTGAAAACCTGATACCTTTGAAACCTTTTGGTTGCATGTAATATTGTGTCAATATCACACACTATATCTAGGGTTAGAGGTAAACAATGACCACAAATAAGTGGTTATTTTAACAGGGAGATTTCAAATAAACCACAAGTGGTGTAGACACAGGTAATAGAACTCAGCATAAGGCAGCAATTGTCACGCTCCATGTGGGTCAGATTTTCAGAAAATGTACAATTCGATTTCACCAATCCTCTCAAATAACCCAAATTTAAGGCAAAAATGAGCTAAAAAATACTGTTTAACATAACAGAACTGATACTTTAAATCAATGCGATACCAAAATATACTCAGATATGCCCGGTATTCATCATTTTTCAGCCTAATTTAGCAGAATTTCTTGAATGGGTAGAGCTACTAATTGTACATTTTCTGAAGATTTGACCCATATACATTGAAGCAGAGGTCCGAGCGTAGGAACAATCAGCAACTCTACATATTTAGTAAATTCTGCTGCATTAAAAGTGGTCTCCACTGGTTGCGGTAAGCTCTGCGGTAAGCTCTGCGGTAAGCTCTGCGATAAGCCTTGCGATGGTGCTTGCGATGGTGTTGTTGAGGAGTGACGAGTCCCTGCCTACATCGTTCACTGACCCTGTAGGCAAGGACCTCGTCATTCCTCACCACCTACAGAACCAGCACAAACCATCACAAGGCTAACCGCAGAGCTTACTGCAGCCAGTGGAGACCACCCTTTAGGCTGAATATTAATGATTTATACAAGGCCTGTACACATATATATATGTATATGTGATTCGTTTTAGTAAAATAAGTCACAGGTCGCAAATTATGGATTCTGAGATATCACCATATTTGAAAAGAGGAGATCAAGCTGATTACAATGATAGTAAAAACTAGGGTACCTAGCATGTATTTCTATATTTCTATTTTGATATTTTTATTTAAAAAAAAAAGATTTGCAATGTTTCTGGCTGGGTAAACCAGTAAGGTAACTAAATATACTCGATAAGAAGGCCTTATCTATTATGCGACTTATGACTTATTGTCCTGAAACACATCACATATGTTCTGATCCAATCGGGAATGTGTATGTCCGCCATGTTGAATACCAATTCACATACAATTATGGGAGTTGTATGTCAGTGGTAGTAAAGCTATCGAAGATATGTTATGTTCAGCATTCACTATTTAACAGTGACAACATGTACCTAGCCAATGTTTTGTTTTCATAAAACAAGACTTCATTATTCACACAAGCTATAATATTGCGCAGTAGAATATGCAACTCACCTATTGATCATAATTTTTATGTAAGAAACAAAGAGATATTATTTGTGCTCTTATTTCTAGGATTATTATTTTCAGTTTGACATGTCTTCCGTTTTTTATGCCTGTTTAAGGGTCAGATTTTCGGAAAATGTATAATTGGCAGCTGTACACATTTAGTAAATGCTGCTAAAGTAGGCAGTAATTTGGTCAATATTTGGTAAATTCGAGTATATTCGGCATTGCATTGATTCTAGCAATCTGTTTGGTTAGGTTGAACTGTATTTTGAACTTTATATTTGTCTGAAATCTGGGTTATTTGAGAGGATTGGAGAAATTGAATTGTACATTTTCTGGAGATTTCACCCTTAACTGTCTGCTACACCGGTATTGCATGCTTTATTCTCTGTCATTATGTCACACGAAAATTTACCGTATTTTGTAATAATTTTGAACTTGAAAATGTACTCGAATCATTATATTTCTTAAAGTGTATGAACAGATATTATATAAACTAAGTGACTAGTCTTAGTACTACAAGGCTAATTAAATCTCACATAAAAATGTACTGTGCTGTACTGTACTATAAACTAGTGCCTAACCAGAATTGGTATGTATTTTAACAGATTCAGTATTATATTTCATATTTTTATCTTGATTTACACTCTGTATTGTAACTCTTGTGTACTTCCCCATTAGTCACTATAAAACCTTCCTATATTTTTTTCCCCGGAAAAGGGAACAGCGGGAAAACATGGAATTTAATGGGGGGAGTTGCATAGCCGCCATTTTTAATCTTGATTCACATGGAATTATGGGACTAATGGTACTGTGTAAAATCTATAGAAAACATATTATGTTCAGCATGGAATATTTATCAGTGCTCTAATATCAATAGCCATGTTTTTTACATGTTTCCATAACACAAAATTTCATCTTTCCCATCTTGCATTTGGCTTTCATAGATCATTTATGAAGCTATTCTTTGAGACGGGAATCCGGGTACTTTACAGGTGGCGCTGCGGTCGCGACAGTGCAACTCCCGCATAGGTGAATACAAAGGTGTTGCTAGGCTTGTTATGCATTGTGCGCGGGTGTCGACGGGCGGATTTTAAACTTGTGTTTAAGAGAAAATGTCTTGTAACTATATATATGAAGAAAAGCTGGACACTGTAGCTGGATCAAGATATCGGCAGAAATTAGTAATTTTTGGTACTGATTGTGCCAAATTACAGACACTAGACCCTTCGCTATGGTAGGCTACCCTATTGGTCGTGTATGGTGTATGGTGTAATGATCTATACCAATATAGAATCAAATATATTATATCTATTTAGTTCCTGTATTTTAAAATCAAATTAAAATACATGTACTGAGATCCATATTTACAACTTCCGAAAAGTTGTACGATATCCCACCATTTAGGCCTATAGGACCATATGTAGGCAAATTAAAAAGATTTTCTTTATGATTAGCCTACTTTTGACGTTTTGTTCATCAACATTGACCTTCAATGGGTTTTAGAAAAACCCTAAAAATAATACTTTCACTCTTCATCAATTTTGAGAAAATTTTCAGAACACTGACTATCTAATATATGGGAATTAAACTGGAAAATTTCTCAGAGTAACTAGATATTCTGGCGGGCAACCTGATTTTGTCAGTAGCTTGCCCGTTGGGGCAACCTATTTTAATTCCTTATTTCGACCACTGACTAATATATCTACATTAAAGCACTATAGTCTTTATACAATAATGATAGCTAAAATCAATACAATATGATCTTAATCATTCACATCAACAACAGGTTAGCCTTACGGCTTACCGCTATGGTCAGTATACCATACCCCTGCAACCCCTGCCGCCTCCCCTTGCAGGGAGGAGGGAGGGGTTGCAGGGACCCTTGGCTGGTCGGGACCCTTGTAAGGGTGAGCTGTTGTAGCGATTTGATTTCTTTCATTTAATATTAATTTGATGTCATCTCTCGCCTATATCTATATCTATCTATATGAAATAATAGTTATACCATATCAACTACATCACTTAGAATGCTTTGACTAGGCACAGGATGCTTTGAAAGTGGGACGCTTTGACCTATCCCCGTCATAGGCCTATAGTGGAAATGAGGGCTCACCATAATTATGACGTTTTGTGGAATACCACTCTACTTGTTGCTTTTGTAACTATATTTCCAAACAAAAAAGTTATTTATAAGTGCGGGCCTACTATGTTGTTAATGGGAAGGGAAAGGACAATCAAAATGTACCTGGCCAACCAATTATGGATGGCAAGCCTTTTACAATTAAGTATATTGTAGACAGAGTGACCCTATATTTATATGGTTGATTCTCACTAAATGTCGTCAAATGGGCCTTTTTCTTTCATATGGTCATAAGTCGTTATAGGTATTTCTTCACCATAGTTCCTGAGAACTTGCGGTTGATATACACGGGCCGTACACGGCCGTATGCGTTGCTAGTTGCATGGCGTCACCAAAGAAAGATGGCGGCCGTCGTTGTTGCCTGTATCATGTGACCGGAGCGCAGAGGCCGTCTCAAAGAATGATATTGGTAAAAACATTCTTGCAATTTTCGATAAAAATGTTGCCAAATAGCGGTATGTCAGATTTCATCAGAATCTATCCTAGCATGCACTGTAACAGACATGCGCAGTGGCACATGCAAATCCCCTATTCCATAAGCTTGTCGACCCTTTTGTCACATTTATTTTGTAATCATGTACCTTAGTAATGAATACATGATTTAGAAATATAGAGAGTGAATGGAATGGGCCACCAGTAATCAACCATTTGTTGGACTTGATTCTTCCGTGTAAGCGCGATGTTGTAGGTAGACTGCTTTCCAATAAACCTTCGATTATGAAGGTAAGTTCCATTCTATATTTATTATTATGTGCATAAAACTTGATCAAATATAATGTGTAAATCATCTGATGACATGGAAAAAGTTGCTGACTCAGTGGAAAAAGTGTCAGAGAGCGATTTAAAGGCATATGGATTTGTTGATGTGCGTATTGAAGACTTTGGATCTCTGCAAAGCACATCAGCAATCTGTGGAGGTAACATTGGTGCAACTTAGACAACTATATGTATGATAATTTGCATTGCAACTTTCAAAAGGAATGTGTTATGATACATTAAGTAACATTACATAACCTCGTTATATTTTTATAATTATAATTACCACATCTTTATCAAGGCTATAAAATCGCTAATTACCAGTCCTGTGCCTGTCTACTTATACAAGCTATTGTCCGGGATATTATGTAACGGGGATACGCCACTCATCTCCCAGTGAGAGTCTGTACTGATATTCTAGAATAAACCAGTCGGATAGATCATCACCACTTGGTCACTTGTGTTTCTGAGTTGTTCATACATTAATACCTAAAGACATTACAAGACCTTAACAAATGCACGTATAATGAATAGAGAGAATGGAACAAGCCAGCAAGTATCAAACATTTATTGGACGAATCAAGTCCAATAAATTTTTCAATTATTGCAGGCGAGTTCCATTCTATATTTATTATATGAGCATAAAAGCTTGGTGCATAAAAGTGGCTGACTTGGTGACAAAGTAGTTCATATAGTATGCATACTATATGAATATTTTTATAGCACCCCAGTTATAGCACCTCTCATATGGAATGGGCATATAATAAAAGACACAATATAACACTTCCTTTTATTGACCAATCAAATTTCCTGTACGTTATTTGCCTCACTATACTAAAGGCATTTTTAGGACAACAGCTTCCGGCAAAAAAATTAAATCAAGGGTCCCTATTTTCAAGGAAAATGTTATGATATGTAATACATATGTTCATGGAAAAAATGTATTTCATCGGATGCGATATATTTATACAACTACAAGTTTTGATTTGACAACTTACAGACTAATATATTCAGTGATATATGCAATGTATCCTTATAAGACAAATATGTACAGTGTGACTAGTTTAAAACAACTAGTTTGAGATATACTATTCAGTAGTCGATGATAATACAAACATCAGAGGTATATTCATGACTTAACAACATACATGTAGAATACTTCTGTGTAAATATGTAAATAGATAGAACCTGATGAGAATGTGGTACAAGGGACACTATTGCACTGTTCGAGATGTTTGTTTTGAAAGATCAAGGACAGTGCAATATAATTGTGATGTGTTTTAGGAAAATGAGTCATAAGTCGCAAAATGGATATTTTTCAAAGCGTATTATTTACAAGATCTAAATACAAGTACCAAATTTCAAGACAGTTTATGAAATATATCTATGCGTTACCCCGATCATCCTGTGGAGTATATTTAGTTACTTTACTCGTAATTGTCCACCCAGAAATATTGCAATCTTCTTTTTCAAAAATGAAAATAGCAAACTAAAAGGATAGAAGTATGTATTAGATGTTCTTAATGTTTACATTCATTGGAATCGCCTTGGTCTCATCTTTTCAAATCTGATGGTATCTCAAAATCCAATTTTTGCGACTTATGACTCTTTTTCCTAAAACGGATCACTATTGTCCTGAGTTCCACATTCAAATTTAGGTTCTATATTTACTCCCACGTTGCTATGCTTACCTTATATGGCTATGTTTACCAGGGACAGTAAGTCATACCACATGCGTAGAACTGGTGCAAATTACCACACTACTCCCTCCCATACAAATAGCATGTGGTACATACATCAACGTGGAGTAATACCAATTACTTAATAGAGCAATATAGCGGGCATGTATAGTTCTCATTAACAACACTTTCCCAGAATGTTATCGCCGTATTAGACTATAAATGCACACAATATTCCCAATGCATCGGAATGTAAGCACAGAAATAATAAGAAAATGCAGGGAAATATTTAAAATGTCCAATATCATGGCTCCATCTTATGTATGAAGTAATGTAAAGACCTCATGCTTGTCTCCTTTTTCCAGCTAATCATTGTTGATAGTATTGCATTTTAATTGAACCAAGGTGGAAATAAAATTATTATTATATTTATCTACCGCGTAGAACGAGTATATTCGGCTAAAATCGTCTGAAACAAGGTAAATACTAGATATATCTGAGTATTTGATATTGCAATGGTTGAAGGAGTCCGTTTGGTTATGTTGAACTGTATTTTGAACCACCTTTTTGCCTTAAATCAGGGCTATTTGATAGGATTGGTGAAGGTGAGTTGTGATCCGTTTTAGGAAAATGAGTCATAAGTCGCGAAATATGGATTTTAAGATACCATCATATTTGAAAAGAGGTAAGTAAAGTAACTAAATATACTCCATACTTGTAAGGGCCTTCAAAACGCAGGGATATCTTTAATACAATGTCCTGAAACTTGCTACATGGATTTATATGACTGTAAGTGCTACACCCTCTAGAAATCAAAACATTCAATAAAGAGATCATGTGGAAAAAACACTTTTAAAAATATCAATTTTGCGACTTGTGACTCATTTTACTGGAAAACGTCACAATTGTACATTTTCTGACCACTTCACCCTAATGTCTACTTTCTTAAGTTGTACAAAGAGCAGTTTAGTGAATTATAAAACTAGTGCGCTACTTGCAAATCTGTGGAACATGTAAGCGTTGTCATGGATAACTGTTCATTTGGCTGCTAGCTGTATCCTGGATTCAATTCCCGAAGGACATCATATTTTGTCAATTTATCGAAATGATAAAATCTATAGGTGATGTGTTACAGGTAAATGTGTCACAAGTCGCAAGAAATGGACTTTGAGATGCCAATATATTAATTTTGAAACGACGATATCAAGCCGATCCCAATAGTGGTACACATTTAGCCATTTAAGAATTGTTTGTATAATTTGTAGGTTTGATATTTTTATGTTTGAAAAAAAGTTTGCAGTAGCCTATTTCTGGGTGGGCAATTTACCAGTGAAGTTACTAAATATACTCCATATGATGACCATTAAAACGCAAGGATATATTTAATAAATTGACTAGAAATCTATTCATATGACTAACAATGACAAGCCCCCAAAAATCATATAGAACATTCCAATATAGAGATCCTGTGAATCCCTTTGACAAATTTCAATATTGCGACATTTTCCTTTATTAAACACATCACAGATTTTTAGAAAATGTACAATACACCTTCACCAATCCTCTCAAATAACCCACATTTAAGACAAAAATCAGCTTGAAAATGCAGTTTAACATAACGGAACTTGTATTCTGAATCAATGCGATGCGTAATATATTCAGATATACCCGGTATTCCTCATTTTTCACCCTAATTTAGATGAATTTCCTAAATGTGTTGAGTTGCTAATTGTACATTTTCTGAATATCTGATCGTGACCCTTTTATCAATATCTAGCCCGTACCTAATGTCCACAACACTTGCAGTACGAGAAGTGCAGATTTCAGCACGAGTGCCGTTGACACACCCAGAGAAAACCCTGTAAACAAACTACTTATATGTTCAGCTCGCAAATTAGAAACCATTCTCTTCACCCTTCCACCAGATCTCTCCGTCTTTATATGCTCCTCTACCTCTGCTAGAAATTCCAGAGGGTCTGTGAGAGTTTCAGACACGGTTTCTGAGATAACAGAAGGTCTACGGAAGCTATTTCTCCTCTGTGGTGTATGTAGATTAGCGGTACTTTTTCTGCGGACACCGGTATAATGTGTTGCAGTTGCGACCGATTGCCTCCGATTTAAATTCACATCCGGGACCTCAGCGACTTCCGGTTTTGGCAGAACCTCCACATCCGGTCCACTATTTCTCCTCACTCGATTATTAGAAGTTTTTTTGTTTTTATGTTTGTTAAATGCCATGAATACAATATTCTGCATCAGAGGCGATGTAAACGGTTGAGGTTGCTTCGTCTCATTGTCACTAGGTGTCACTCCGTCAGCGTTTGTTATAGTTACTTGGGGGATCATAGGTGGCAGCACAGAATCGGGATCGTCCTGGAATACTGGGCTGAGGAACTCCGGAGAGTTGAGGAGATCGCCCATTTTAGACTGAGGTCGTTTTGCCACCTCCATGATGCTCTTGTGGTGTAATTGACCTAGAACTTGGGAATTCAGTCCTTATGTTAAAGGTGGATCATCTTGATGCAATAACTTCTGAAATGGACAAAGAGAAACGAGGATAATCAATAGAATAAGGGAGAAGCAAGGGCAGTATGAATTGTAAACTATATAACTACAGGACTTTGGTTTGCAGACAAATATGTATTGTACATGGAGAGGAGTATGCCAGGAAGGTTTTCATTCCATAATTATTTGAATGACTAATCAAGCTAAAGCTTTAATAATTAAAGTGAGGCAAAAAAACCCACCAGAACCAAACAACTATGTTATTTATTCAGTTCTTATGGGGTTTTCTTAGATTGTTCCAACGTTTCCAGTGGCATCACTCTCTTCTAACACTTTAACGTGTCATTACAATGGACTATCCCACTATAAGGGAAAATACAAATAGAGACACTTAATTTTCTCAAATTGTTCACAAGGTATAATGAAAGACTCTCCCACTATGAGGGAAAATACAAGCAGAGATTTTTTTTATCAATCTTTTCAGTTTATTATCTACTTCTGTTTAAGGGCTACCAGGAAGATCTCCATCGGAGAGGGAGCAATGGCCCCATTCTTTATTGTCTTTATGTACATGTATATACTGAATAAAAGTTGTATAATAATAATTAAACAGGTTCAAGGTCACTTTTAGGACAACAAACTTAATGGATTCATACGTACATAATAGCCATAGTCTCAATGTTTTACCCCATTTATGTCTAAGTTATAGTCATTTACAGGCCAAGCTGAGAAAGCTTAGTTGTTGAGCACAAGATGGCGCTGAGAGTGTTGTCTGACGTCATAATGTGCGCCCTAAATATACATAATCTACCTACTTGCAGGCCACCCTCCGGGCAATTGAAACAGTTATTCAATGCATGTATTTCAAGGCACCTGTTGCGAGGGGTCAGCCATTGTTTTGCCCAGAGAAATATGGGTCAGATTTTCAGAAAATGTACAATTGGCAGCTGAACACATTTAGTAAATTATATTAAATTAGGCTTCAATTAAGGCAATACTAGGTAAATTTGAGTATATTGGGCATCGTATTGATTCTAGCAATCTGTTTGGTTAGGTTGAACTGTATTTTGAACTTTAATTTTGTCTGAAATGTGAGTTATTTGAGAAGATTGTCGAAGTTGAATTGTACATTTTCTGAAAATCTGACCCATATACAGGTTGTTTTTTGGGTCTGCACTCCGCAATTCGAAATACCCTGTCCGCCCACCCCGATCGCCTTTCTTTATAGCAGCTATTAACAGACTTGTTTATTATGTATGTTGTATATTAATGTCAAGATTTAGGCGCACTTTGTGATGTAGGGGAACGGTGGCGCCTTGAATGGAGTGTTATACTGTGGAACTACTTTTTCCCTACTTTAAATGGGTAAAACTCATTAAATATTAGGTTGAATTAAGTAAATCTTTGGCGATTACATTCTATAACGTATAGGGGTCAGATTATCAGAAATTGTACAATTCAGCTTTACCAATCTTCTCAAATAACTCAAATTTCAGACGATAATCAGGTTCAAAATACAGTTCAACCTAACCAAACAGATTGCTAGAATCAATGCAATGCCAAATATACTCGAATTTACCTAGTATTGACCTAATTGCAGCCTAATTTTGCAGATTTTACTAAATGTGTAGAACTGCCAATTGTACATTTTCTGAAAATCTGACCCATAGGCTGATTCCAAACAAGTCTGTACTTATATATTTATTAAAATTGAAGATGAAAGTATATGTTAACCATATTAAGTTTGTTGATAAGGGCGTAAAGCAACCAATCTCAATACTCAAGTATATATGTGTAGAAGATTTTGGAACGTTAGGAGTTGCCATTTTTTGTTTTAGTCACGAGAATGTGAGAAAATGCACCATTTCCCCATAGACTTCCATACTAAAGGGGTAGTACATAGAATAGCAGGGAAGGCGTGCTAGTTTTTTTTGTTTTTTTTTAAACGTTTTTATTTTCACATACACCTTGGAAAAATGGCAGAAAATACAAACATCGCTAACAATAAGCATTCTTCGAGGCCATCTGCTCTCGGTCTATAATTCAGGGCTATGAGCCAGTACTATGATTACAAAACGGTGAAATCATCATTGATATAAAAGGTAATTAAACAGAAGTGTATTAGTTAATTAGACACTCATATTGGAACGGGGGATGAAAAAGAGAAATGATGGGTGATGGTAATACATTCTGTGGCAAATAACAGTTCTAAGGGGGTGAGAGGGGGGGCGAGAGGGGGCTGAGCGATTATTCAGTTACCTTTGTGAATAAAATAGCTTTGCCTTACAGTGAAGATTAATCAGGCTCATTTTATGCGGTAGTTTCTTACAGGAGTTTTTTTTACAGGAGTTAGCCCATACCAGATTGCTTTGTTCGAGTTAAAACATACTCCATTTTTGTTAGCTATTCAACTGTTTTGTTTTCATTTGAATTGCCAATATAACTTCACAAGTGACATAAGCATTCAGCAATAGACCAATATCAATAAAGGACCGGTCTACACAGCTATAATAGGGGACGTGCATGTGCCACTGCACATGGGTCAGATTTTCAGAAAATGCACAAAGTACTGTTCTGCACATCTATCAAACTCTATCAAATAACAGTAAAAATTGATAAAAACGAGGTATATCTGAGTATATTCTGTATTGTATTAATTCAATAAATCTGTCTGGTTATGTTGAACTGTATTTTGAACCTGATTTTTGTCTTTAATTTGGGTTATTTGAGAGGATTGGTGAAGGCCAATTGTGCGTTTTCTGAAGATCTGACCCGCATGTCTGTGACAACACATGCTAGGATGGATTCTCATTAAATCTGACATACACAGATTTAACAGCACTTTTATCCAAATGAAGAGAATATTTTTTTTAATGTTATTTCTTCTAACAACGATATTTGGATTTCAAATACATGATGCCAGACATAAAAACTTGTCCTATAATTTCTTGTATGTATAATACATGGGAATTTAGATTTGAGGACCGATGTAAATTCCACGATGAACATTCAAGGGTCAGATTTTCAGAAAATGTACAATTGGCAGCTGTACACATTGAGTAGATTCTGCTAAATTTGGCTGCAATTTGACCAATACTAGGTAAATTTGAGTATATTCGGCATTGCATTGATTCTAGCAATCTGTTTGGTTAGTTGAACTGTATTTTGAACCTGATTTTCGTCTGAAATTTGGGTTATTTGAGAAGATTGGCGAAGCTGAATTGTGCATTTTCTGAAAATCTGACCCATGAAAATTTAATGTTTCCTCTATAGGTTTTTACACTGACATACAACGCCCATAATTCCTTGTGAGACTGGATCCAACCTGGCGGCTGTGCAAATCCCCCTATTAAGCACTCAAATTGTTCCTAATCTTCTCTTACTACATACATGAGGCTTGAGAGATTAAGTAGACTCAAGGGACCCGTTGCATAACGAATCCTTACTTGATGTTCTCCTTGATATTCCCTTATTAGCTATTAGACCCAGTTTGGTCAGATTCTGGGGTGTATTTTTGTCACAATAGATGCGTACCATGGCAATCACTTCTGGCAACTTCCGGTAAGGAATGGGGGTTATAGACGTCAAAAGAACTGGTAAACAAAATTCAGTAAGTGGTAAATAACAGTCAAATCTGACCAAACCGGGTCTAAAAGCACTAATGCCCTCGGTTGTGGATGGTCTAAGTGGTCTGTTGCCTGGTGGAAATTCTCGGGGCTAACGCCCCTTGAATTGTCCACCAGACCACCCAGACCACCCAGACCACCCAGACCACCCAGACCACCCAGACCACCCAGACCACCCAGACCACCCAGACCACCCAGACCACCCAGACCACCCAGACCACCCAGACCACCCAGACCACCCAGACCACCCAGACCACCCAGACCACCCAGACCACCCAGACCACCCAGACCACCCAGACCACCCAGACCACCCAGACCACCCAGACCACCCAAAACCTTGGGTATTAATGCTATATTACTAGTCCTACCTAAGCAGCTGATAAGGAACTTTTAGGGAAGGAATTTGCTATACGGGTCAAATCGTCAGAAAATGTACATTTCGCCACCACCAATACTCTCAAACAATCCGAATTTAAGACAAGAATAAGGTTAGAAACTCAGTTCAATATAACTGTACAGATTGTTTGAATCTAGGCAATGCCAAATATACCCAGACATACCTAATATTCAGAATTTCTTAGTCTAATTTAACTGAAATTACTAAAGTGCCGATTGTGCATTTTCTGAAGATCTGACCCATACATACAACGCTGTTATTCCTACTTAAACAAACATTTTAAGAAACATTTGTGAGGTGTTCCAGTAAAATCAGTCACAAGTCTCAAAATTTATACTTTTCAAAGTGTTCTGATTCTTAATGGGGTAGCACTTAAAACATGTGAATCCATGTAACAAGTTTCAGGACATTGTACCTAATGGAATGAATGGAATGTATTCCTGCGTTTTGAAGGCCCTTCTATGAAGTATATTTAGTTACTTTACTGGTAATTAACCCATCCAGAAAAATTGCAAACTTTAATTTTCAAAAATAAAAATATCAAACTTACAAATTTAATATAGAAATACTTATTAGGTTTACTATCATTGGAATCGGCTTGATCCCCTCTTTTCAAATATGATGACATTTTAAAATCAATATTTCGTGACTTATGACTCATTTTCCTAAAATAGATCACATTTTAAAGAGTTATTTATCATGCAACAGGTCCCTGCTAGGTCAATACCACCAGCTTGATCCTACCCGACTCTCATCATATTACTCTTATTGTTGTTTAAATCCTGGCTTATATCAATGCAGAGAGTAATCTTTTATTATGATAAGTCCTTAACCTGGTCCAAATCTATAATTATATGGTTCAGATTTTCAGAAAATGTACAATTGGCAGCTCTACACATATAGTAAATTATACTAAATTAGACCGAAAAATCGTCAATACTAGGTATATCTGAGTATGTTTAGTATTTCCTTGGTTCAAACAGCATGTTAGGTTTTGTTAAACTATATTTAAACCCTGATTTTTGTCTTAAATTTGGGTTTTTTGAGAGGATTGGTGAACGCGAATTGTACTTTTCCCGAAAATCTGACCCATATGTGGATGGGTGAGGGAAAATCATGCTGTGTTAATGGAAAATGAGTTACACGTCGCAAAATTGATATTTCTCAATGGGATTAAATTTTATTCTCAAGAACCCTTTCTCTAAGTGCTGGTTCTCTTTTAAATATATGTCGTGAAGAAACCATTTTGGGTGATATACTAAGAAGTTCTGTATATGTCCGTTCATTTTCTTTCGCTTTTACCTGCATTATTTGACATTGAATATAATAGAGAGAGGGTACGATGTATTATTGATGTGATCGACCCCGGAGGAAGAAGTGGTTTCTGTTGACAGACTGAATAAAAGCTTTTTTTTAAAAAAACACACAAAAAAACCCTTTCTCAGAATGTTGTTATCCTTGTAGTGCTTAGCGCTGTTAGTAGCATGAATACGTGTACCAAATTTGAAAACTGGCTATCGAATATCCATGTATATCTGAGATTATCCTATACTAAGGAGTATATTTAACTAACTTTACATACTTTACTTTAGCGACTTGTGACCCACTTTCCCGTAACACATCACATAATTATAATGTCAATGTGTAATTATCAGGATCGACGTGTTCTTACTAACTATGGTTTATGTGTGAGGGCACGGCACAGGTGAATGGTTATTTTAAAAACATATCATTACTGTGTGAGTACCGTTAATATGGGTCAGATTTTAAGAAAATGTACAATTGGCAGCTGCACAAATTTAGTAAATTCTGCTAAATAAGGCTGCTATTTGGTCAATACTGGGTAAATTCGAGTATATTCCGCATTGCATTGACTCTAGCAATCTGGTTAGGTTGAACTGTATTTTGAACTTTATTTTCGTCTGACATTTGGGTTATTTGAGAGGATTGGTGAAGGCGAATTATACATTTTCTGACGATCTGACCCATATATACCAGTTAGACTTGATGTGATTTAATTTGATGGATACATTTTGTATAATTACGTCTAATTGCTATACTACACTTAATTATTTCTTACTTGAGAATTTACGAATAATTTATATGATAAAATCAGGCTATACTGAGAATATTTGGTCTCAATGTATGGAAATGTATACGATCCTTAATTTAAAAAATCAAATGAAACGCAACAATAAGGGTTACCAAGTTATATAAGCAACGTCAACACGTTGCTGCGGCGTAAACAACCTTAAATCCGTATCTGGGTCAGATTTTCTAAAAATGTACAATTCAACTTCACCAATTCTCTGAAATAACCCAAATGTCAGACTAAAATAAAGTTCAAAATGCAGTTCAACCTAACCAAATAGATTGCTAGAATCAATGCAATGCTGAATATACTCGGATTTACCCAGTATTGGCCAAATTGCAGCCTAATTTAGCAGAATTTCCTAACTGCGTACAGCTGCCAATTGTACATTTTCTGAAAATATGACCCATCTAATATTTCCCTAATAGTTTCCATTCTTTACTGCCTTTCTTTAATAAGCAGCTTGTAAGGTACTATCAGTGAAGGGATGTCCTATATGCACAATATTCTTTATTCACAACTTAGTAATGTCTTACCTCAGCAAGGGAAAATAACTCTACAAGAAATATTTTAAGTTAGAATGTCTCATTAAAACGCCCCTTGACATAACTGTATACACTAGCTTAGACTTAACATGTGGGTGAAGTCGCAAGAAACTGTACAATTCACCTTCACTAATTCTCTCAAATAACCCTAATTTCAGACGAATATAAAGTTCAAAATACAGTTCAACCTAAACGATTGCTAGAATCAATGCAATGCCGAATTATATATATATATATATGTACTCGAATTGATCTAGAATTGACCGAATTGCAGCCTAATTTAGCAGAATTTACTAAATGTGTACAGCTTCTAATTGTACATTTTCTGAAAATCTGACCCACATATCCATATATTTGTGAGATTGTCAGAAAATGTACAATTCACCTTCACCAATCCTCTCAAATAACCCACATTTAAGACAGAAATGGGCTTTAAAATGCAGTTTAACATAACAGAACTCATATTTTAAATCAATGCGATACTAAATATACCAAGATATATCCGGTATTCATCATTTTTCAGCCTAATGCAGGAGAATTTCCTAAATGTGTAGAGCTGCCAATTGTACATTTTCTGAAAATCTGACCCATATATATGTAGAGGTTTTATGACCCTTTAATACCAGTGGTACCAAGCCAGTGGAACTAACGAGTAAAGATCATAAAGTCGTGCTATACTTCAAGCGCAATAACTCAAAGAACCCTATTTTAATCTCCCCAGAACATGCACTCACTCCCCCATCGTTAAAATACATCTTCCTACAGCACCTTACCTTATAATATACAGTCCTTAAGTCCATAAATAGTCCTTAAATAGTCCTTAAATACAGACACACAAAGTCCATCCTTATACATCCATGTATGAGACACGCTGTCCCTCGGTCCGGGTGTATTCTTTGTTTTGGTTTAGTTTCTCTACATTGTGGTTTTAACACAGATATTCCAGGAAGAAGGTATACATGTGGCCTATATAGTATACACTAGCATGTGTCTAGTGGTCATACACACAAACACCAGGCATACATATATATAGAGGTGGGTGGTGGGTGCTAGATATGAAAGGCTTTTAGGGTCAGATTTTCAGAAAATGTACAACTGGCAGCTGTACACATTTAGTAAATTCTGCTAAATGAGGCTGCAATTTGGTCAATATTAGGTGAATTCGAGTGTATTCGCCATTGCATTGATTCTGGCAATCTGTTTAGTTAGGTTGAACTGTACTTTGAACTTTATTTTCGTCTAAAATGTTAGTTATTTGAGAAGAGTAGCGAAGTTGAATTGTACATTTTCTGAAGATCTGACCCTTAAACCAACTGCTGGTGTATTTGACTAGTCCACTTGTCATTGAGTAAGGGGACCACTTGAAGTTCACTAGAGGGACGGGTTATTATTTATGTGCTGTGCCTGGTGGGTGGGGTAATGAAATATGAATGGATGTGGGTCACATTTTCAGAGAATGTACAATCAGCCTTCACCAATCCTCTCAAATAACCAAATTTCATACACAAATGAGCTTCAAAATGCAGTTTAACATAACAGAACTGATACTTTAAATCACGGCAATACCAAATATACTCAGATATACCCGGTATTTAGCGTTTTTCAGCCTAATTTACGAGAATTTCCTAAATGTGTAGAGCTGCCAATTGTATATTTTCTGAAAATCTGACCCATATAGGACATTTCCCCCTCACATATGCATACGCAATTAATCCATAATTTGTGTATACTAAATTTGGCAACAATATCATGTTAGTTCGACTTTTATATTACACTAGCAAAGTACCCGTCCTCCGGACGGTCCCCCTCTCTCCCCACACTTCCCCCTCTCCCTCGATCTTTTCCCTCCGCTTCTTCTCTGTCTGTCATACCTGTTTTTCTCTCCTAACCCCATCTCCGATTTCCCCCCCACACACACACACACCCTGCTCCCTCCCCTGTTCCTCATGTTCCCCCTCCTTGCTTTCTCTTCCTTCCCTCTGTCCCTTCCCCTACATCCTCTCCCTCCCATCCTCCTCTCTTCAACTCCCCTGCATGTACAGTGGCGGTACCAGGAGAGGGTCCCCCCTAGACTCCTTAAAATGTCCCCTGTGGCCCCCTAACTCAGAGGGGTAGTGGGCCCCTAAAGTCCTGGTAAGGGCCCCTGTAGTAGGGGCCAGATACACTGCCAATATGTGCACTTTCCTTCAAATTACCTGACTCTACATGTACAACACTCCCAATAAGCTGATTTAATGTGGAAAATCATTCAGTAGATTGAGGGTGTCTGACAAAAAACAAAAATTGAACTGAAAACTATGTAACATATTTTTTTAAAACTTAATAATTCTTTTAACATTAAACTGTATATTTTACTTGCTTCACATACATTTTGTGTTTGATGTAATATATGTTTATGGGTGAAAGCACCCTTTTCCAGTAGGGCCTGTATTCAAAAAGCAATTTGAGCCCCTGTTTAGACCCTCAGGAGGTCTTGACAGGGAGCTCAAATTTGAGATCGTTTCGAAATTGGCATTCCAACAATATTGTTCACAATTTGTACAATTCAAGATTTTCCAGTTAATTGAGTTTCCCAAGAGAAATAATGGCATGGTCCAGTAAAATAAATTTTTTTTTACATTTTTTGTGGCTAATGACGTAGTATCTCACAGGGGCTTTCCCAGGCTATAAATAGAGTGTGTGTATCCCGATTTAATAAAGGCTTCAAAATCACATTTCCAAACCAAATACCTTCACAAACAACATACGACGACATCCAGAGAGGGGGGACAGACCTCTACAGATGAGTAAAGTGGTTTGTAATACAACAAATTCCCAGAACATTCGGGACAAAGAAACTCCTCTTTCTACCTTTTCTTTTTTCCTCTTTTCGTAGAAATCGCTCTACTCTTATATTATATGGATTTAGTGCCTTCCTGTGTGTGTCTGTCCTCAACTGCATCAGGAGCTAGGCTTGTATTTGTATAATATATGTGAAGACAGGTGACATGTTCTCGGAATCTATTATTTGACCAACGGTTTTTCTGATCTGTACAGTTCCGTCAACCCTCTCCGGAGGACAGCGTATGTGGTTTGTGAAGGCATTTGGGGTGGAAATGTGTTTTTGAAGCCCTTTTTAGTTTTTCAGTTATGTCCTATATACAACTATTTTTAGCCAGAGAATGTTGGGGAAGCCTTTGGGAGAGCCATTCTGGGTCTTTCTGAGACAATGTTATTTATGTCCCACTGTCCCTGCAATGTGAGATTCCCCAGCGATGCGTCCTGCAAGTTGCAATGGGAGAGAGAGGGAGAGAGATCAGAGAGAGAGGGGGAGAGCAAGGAAAAAGAGAGGTGAGGGGAGGTTAGGGGAGAGAGATCAGAAATCAGATGGGAAATGAGGAGAGCGAAGAAGCAGAGGGAGAGGGTTGGAGAAATCAGATAGGGAGAGAGAGAGGGAGAATAGGATAGAGAGAAAAGGGAAGAGGGAGAGAAAGGCAGGAGGGAGAGGATGGGGAGAGGAAAGAGGGAGGGGAGTGAGAGGGTGGGGGAGAGAGACGGAGGGAGGGAGAGGGTAGGAGAGGGAGGGAGAAAATGAAAGAAGCAGTGGGACAGGGTGGGAGAAATCGGATAGGTTGAGGGACAAGAGGATAGAGCGAGAAGAGGGGGAGAGCGAATAGGGCAGGATAGAGGAGAAGGCAGGTAGGGACGGGGAGAGAGGGGAGAGGCAGTGAGAGGAAGAGGGTGACCCTCCGGAGGACAGGTAGTTTGCTAATAACTTATAAAATGGTTGAATGTAACTGATATGGTTTTGCCCATGATGAAGATTTTACTTCTTTTCTTAAAAACTAAATTTAGCAACAATATTATTATATACCTCATAGTTGTGGGGATATCCTCTACCTGAAAGTTGAAAATTACTTTTTTGTATATGTACATTCCACTTGAGAGGTGCAATAAAGTGCGCTCTAAGGGCTGGGTTCCACTGGCCGGCTACTTCTCCCGCTACTGCGCCTGCTTCTTGATGAAAGAAGTGGGAGCAGAAGCAGGAGGTTAACGAGGATGGGTGCTATTGGCCCCCGCTAGAAAGCCACGTTACTTCCCGCTTCTTTTGGAGCATTTTCAAAGCGTAGAGTGCTCCCGCATCGATCAAACATGTTTGAAGTGGCCGCTACTTTGTAGTGGGAGGTAGCGGGAAGTAGCGGGGGCTAAAGCGGGGCAATGGCACCACTCTACACTACTTCTCACATTACTTGATGCATCCATTTGTATGTGAAAAAAAAATATTGTCTGCTTACATTTCTGAGCAGTGTTAGAAGTAGCGGTGGAAGTAGCGGGGCAATAGCACCCATTCCGGTATACCTTCAGTTGTCTGCTTCTGCTTCTAAAGAAGCGGGAGCAAAGAAACAGGAAGAGCAGCGGGAGTAGTAGCCAGCCAGTGGAACCCAGCATTAAGCACCGATATCCTCAAAAAAGCTGGAATGCTGGAAATTCTCCTTCAAATTTGTGTAAACCGTAGACCTGGACCTCATGACATCATTGCATGAGAAAGCGAAAGAATTACAAAAAATCTTGTAATCCCCTATAGAAGATAATAGGATAATTTGTTAGCCTACTTATGTTTATTATGTGTGTGTAGAGCTGCTGTTTTCAGACTTTCTGATCTTACTCTCTATATATAAGTAGTATACTTCTATTGCCCATTGTTGGTATCTTACATACAAATATAAAACATGAACGGTCCAATTTGCAAACAACAGTTTTTCCTGGGTGCTCCTGCAGAGTAATCATGCAATTACAATGAATTGACTTTTTGTGACCTACATGTCATATCTTATAGATAACGAATCATTTATCAACCTAGTCTATGCTCAGAAATTTGACCAGGAAACAACAATGGAAATTAAACAAAACAGGCCTAACATGGTTTCATTTTGAAACAGCAATAACTGGGTCATAATGACAGACTGACACAGGACGTCACAACAATTTGATGTAACCCTCCGCAGCAGGAAACTTGCATGTATCTGTTTATTTAATATATCTAAACCTATATTCAACTTCTTTAAAATACTTCCAATATGCCGATTTTGGTGCGAAATGTATCCCACAGGCTTTGTGCAGATCGAATACACATTATATATACATCCAGTGAGAGAGAGTTGTTACGGTATAGCTTTGTTTACATCATGACGTTCGCTCTGACAATGCGTCAATGACGGCCGTCAAGGAATGCATGTGCGTCATTGGTACTTGCGTAACGTCTGTGCTGCGCCAGAGTTATTTTGGTCTGGCAGACCAAAATAATTTTCAACAGGAAAGCTAGGAAAACATCACAAATATGAGTTGATAATTATGATCAAATCAGGAAAGACATGGGTAAAGGGGGGTTCTATAGTATTCAACTACTATAACTTTGACTAAACTCTCATGAATGAGTTCTATGATCAGCAAGTGCCACTTTTAAGCTTTAATATGATTATATATATGGCATTGCATGGATTCAAAGGTCCTGTTTGGTTATATTAAACTGTATTTTGAACCTACTTTTTTTGTTTTAGATTCTGGCTATTTGAGGATTGCTGAAGAACAATAGTAAATATTGAGGCGACTTTACCCATTATATAATACATATAATGGAGGCACTTGCATACATGTATATTTTGGCAGCACGACTATTATACACTATATTAGCCCTCTCAACAAGCGGGCAAGTATCATGTGGGTCAAGTTAACCACAAATGTGATGTGTTTCAGGAAAATGAGTCATAAGTCGAAAAAATAGATTTTGAGATATAATCATATTTGAAAAGATGAGATCATGCCGATTCCAATGATAGTAAACAGTCTAATAAAATAATAAATTTTTCTAGATTTTAAGTTTGACATTTCGTTTTTGAAAAAAAAAGTTTCCAATATTTCTGGGGGTCAATAAACAGTAAAGTAACTAAATGTAGTTCATATGGGGATCTTTATAACGTTAAGATATATTACATAGATTGTCCTGAAATGTGATACATCGATTAATAGAGCTATAAGTGATAAACCCTCCAAAAATTAGAACATTCCAAAAATGTGATCTTGTGAAAAAAACACTTTGAAAAATATAAATTTTGCGACTTATGACTCATTTTCCTGAAACACATCACAAATGTAGAATCGGTGGCTTTACACATTTTATTTTAAAATTTATTTTCTTAGTCGGAGTTTTAATCTGAACAGGGAAACTAGTTTACAGTTACAGGTGCCCAATGCCTCATCTACCCTTATAAGCTTCACATATTTCAGTAAATTCTGCTGACAAATGTTACTTTTAAAGAATTTAAATTGCTCATGCTGATATTAAACAATCTCTTTGGTTTCAGTGATATGTACTAATAGAGGGTGGCTTATTCTCTTAAACTTGGTTACTTTAGAAGATTGTGTTACTAGATAATTAATCCTGTTTAGACGTACATGGGTCAGATTTTCAGAAAATGTACAATTGGCAGCTATACACATTTAGGAAATTCTGATAATTTAGGCTGAAAAATGAAGAATACCGGGTATATCTGAGTATATTTGGTATTGCATTGATTTAAAGTATCAGTTCCGTTATGTTAAACTGCATTTTGAAGCTTATTTTTGTCTTAAATGTGGGCTATTTGAGAGGATTGGTGAAGGCGAATTGTACATTTTCTGAAAATCTGACCCACATGTATGCGCTGTGGTGGAGGTGGAGGTGGAGGTGGAGGGGTGGAGGGGTGGAGGGGTGGAGGGGTGGAGGGGTGGAGGGGTGTTTAATTCTGCATTTTCTTGTATTTACTAATGAAAAGATTGATAATAATAATATCTCAAATAATGAATTAGTAGATGGCAAAAAACGAGATTACAAAGTAGCTTTTTCCGTATACCTTCCGTCTTTATTAGTACAGAAATTATATTTACATGTAAAACATTGAATATTGGATTTAAACTTAGATTTTAAATAGTATTATGTAATGGACATGATCTTTGATATTATATAGTGAGAGCAGGAATGGCTGAGAGCACTCGGCTGTAATAGCCTGAGTGGCGGCCATTCTATTGATCCTTAAGCCGGGCCCACACATTCATGAACTCGCAATTCGTACGAATTTGGAACTCACAAAAAGTCCAAAATATTGCCTATGAATTTCTGTAAAAACCCACGATTCGGCATATGAATTGGAGGTTTCCTCCTAGGAAAGCCCACACATTACCGAACTCAAGTATGCTTCTTAAGAATGATTTTGAATTCTTACGAATTGTCTTAAGACCAATTCGGCTCTGAGTTCTTGAATGTGTGGGTCCAGCATTATTCCTAAGACTTTTCTTATGATTATATCAAATCAATGACCGAATTCTGATACTCAATGTTTTTTTTGTGAATGCGGGACTTGGAGTCGATAACAAACCCAAATTAGGGATCCTGTATCCCAAGTATAAATAAAATCCTTAAAAAGAAGAAAAAAGATCAGCAATATGTAATCTCCTGAATAAAACAATCTTTAAAATCTTTGGTGAAGGCAATTGTACATGTGTTGAAGCATTCACCCATGATCATGTAATACCTATGTGGGTCAGACCTTCAGAAAAATGTACAATTGGCAGCTGTATCCATTTAGGAACTGCTCTTAAATTAAGCTGAAAAATGATGAATACCGGGTATATCTGAATTTATGCCATGATAGCTGTGCGTATCCACAAAAACATGGCCAGATTAGACCATGGCATAAACATGCCTGGATTTCACTAGCGGAATCCGCTTTTCGAATGCAACCAATTTACTCCTGCTATTTTGATTGGTTACGTAATTCTAGCTGCGCCAATCAATGACGCTCATTTCATGACGCTCATTTCATGACGCAACGTTGTAGGCGCTTGTTTTTGCCGAGTCAGAGGGTTGCGAGACATGAAATGAAGGTAAATAACTCTTAAATAACTCTTAAATATATATCATGGCATAAAAATATAACTAAACTTGAGCTGCATATGGGGCAACGCATTCACAAAACGCTTGTGCCTTTTGGTGAGTGTCTTTCACGCGTGCCTTCGGCACTTGTGAAAGACACTCACCAAAAGTCACTTGCGTTTTGTGAATACGTTGCCCCATATGCAGCTCGTGTTTAGTTATATCTTAATATTTGGTATCGCATTGATTTAAAGTATCAGTTCTATTATGTTAAACTACATTTTGAAGCTCATTTTCGTCTTAAATTTGGATTACTGTAAACGTATTAATTTTCGCGCAGATACATTTTTGCGCACTAAGAACTTTGACACCTTTTCGCGCGGATTTAAATTCGCGCAGCAAGGTAGTCCCACACCTTGTTTATTAATTATTCCTTTTGCGCAGGATTTATTTTCGCGCAGAAAGAAGTGTGCGCGAAAACAGCGAAAATAAATACTACGCGAACATTAATACGTTTACAGTATTTGAGAGGATTGGTGAAGACGAATTGTACATTTTCTGAAAATCTGACCTGTATGTAAGCCATTGTCAATAACACCCAGCGGTCGATCTTTACCCTCCAGGGACCCGTCATACAAATCCCTTGTTTGCTTTATTTCTGGTCATTTAAAATGATCCCCCATTCAGGCTTAAGCCATAATCCCCCTTGTGAATAGCAACTGAAGCAAATGACGGAATGTTAGATAGAAATATTTTGATCATATGGGTCAAGTCTTCAGAAAGTGTACCCTTGTCCTTCTCCAATCCCTTCAAATAACCCAAATCTAAGACGAAAATCAGGTTCAAAATACAGTTCAACAGGCAGATTTATTGAATGAATAATATACAGAATACACTCAGATATACAAAGTATACGTATTTGTTAGTATTCAATTTAATTTAGCAGAATTCGGGAGAGTTGTAGAACTGTAGATTGTACATTTTTTGACAATCTGACCCATATGATTTCGGCCATGCAGAGTTTTGCGTTTTTGAGCTAAACAAACCCTGGTTATATGTGAGCATTGTCCGTACATATTTTATGTCTTCGTTGGTAAATACTATTTTCTAATTCATTTTTCCATTTAATTTGTGTTATCTTTTACCACATTAAGTAACGTTTTACACGCAAGCATTAAGTTTATTCCTTTTGGGGATGTGTGTTATTTTCTTAGTGACAAACGATTTTGCTGTTTCTTGGTAGTGACAAGAGAACCAAGAGCTTCGCCTACTGTCCGCAGAAAGGTTTATGGTCTTTATTGGTATATGGGTCAGATTTTCAGAAAATGTACATTCCCCTTCCTCAATCCTCTCAAATAACACACATTTAAGACAAAAATGAGCTTCAAAATGTAGTTTAACATAACAGAACTGATACTTTAAATCGATGCGATACCAAGTATACTCAGATATACCCGGTATTCATCATTTGTCAGCCAACTTTAGCAGAATTTACTAAATGTATAGAGCTGCCAATTGTACATTTTCTGAAAATCTGACCTATATGCCAGTTTGTATAGTGTGTCCCCCTGCTGGAACCTGCTGATACTGTGTTGCTTCTGCCTCTAGTAGTAGTGCTTCCCGTTGCCACAGCATGGTGTTGGTGTTGTAAGCAACGGGGATGCTATGATATGGCGGACCCACTACACATGTAATATATGGGTCAGATTTTCAGAAAATGTACAATTCACCTTCACCAAACCCCTCAAATAACCCAAATTTAAGACAGAAATAAGCTTCAAAATGCAGTTCAACATAACAGAACTGATACTTTAAATCAATGTGATACCAAATATACTCAAATATACCTGGTATTCATCATTCTTCAGCCTAATTTAGCAGAATTTCCTAAATTTGGAAAATTGCCAATTGTACATTTTCGAAAAAATCTGACCCACCCATACATATATATATACACTTAAAAAGACAAGGGGTTTTAGGATGTGTAAGTATTGCTCTGCGAGAAGTGTACAATATATATTTTATACAAGTAGCATAGCTATGGACTCATATCATAATGGTCCTTGTGTCATCAATGTACGTAAAGATCAGTGAATACGAAAATATGAATATTTTTATGTTCATACATTTTATTGATCAAAATTTTACAGCATGTGATAGGTCTCATTTGTCAAAGACAAATATATTGTTAGATCTTTAGTCAAAAGTATCTTTATAGTTATAACAAAGTTTAGTTTCATATAATATACTCTTCAACGATTACACACCTTAAATAATTATGAGAGATTAAACTCATTGTCTTGGGCTATTTACTTTCATAAATATGGATTGTTTTTGTAGGTTGACATTGCCCACCATCCAAATATTTATTACAAAAGATCTCTTTGTAGGAATGTTTTGATTATTTGGGTGTTTAGTGCCTTCACTTGTTCAGTACAAATTCCAATACTGTATATTGATGTGTCTCTGTTTCTAAGGTCGTCCTATGAAGCTGTTTAACTACTTAACTATAAAACGAAGAAGCCGATAAAGAGGGTGGGAGAAATGATATGGATAGATAGAAGAGAGTAAACGGGAGAGAGAGACGGGAGGGGGAGGATGGGGGAGAGAAAATAGGGAGGGGAGGGAGAGGGAGAGCGAGGAAGGGAGTGGGAGGGATAGAGAGGGCGGGAGAGGGAAAGAGAGAATGAAAGAAGCAGAGGGACAGGGTGGGAGAAATCGGATAGGGTGAGGGACTAGAGGATAGAGCGAGAAGCTATACTACTCCAGGAAACTTTGACTTAAAACAACTGAATACTAGAAATTTTGCGGAAGGGCGAAAAACCCTTAAACATGTAACACCAAAAACAGAGCAAATCCGAAGATCCATATTTAACCAAATTCCATATTCCTGGAATCGGCTGCCTGCGGAGGCCCACTGTCTATTAGATCCTAAAACATTCTCAACCAAAGCAAAAACTGTTTATATCTGGAATGATGAATACTTTATATTTTGAACCAGTCTATAAGTCGAGCAATCATGTAAGATCAATGTAAACTAGTCACGTTGGAACCATGTTATTCTTAAGAAAATTTTATATACTTATTCTTGTAGCAAGCTTTGACAGTCAATGACTGAAAAGCACTTCACCCTACACACAAAGACCAATGTATGCTATTGAGGACACGGAAACCTCCTGGGTAACCAGGAGAGACTCCTTGTATGGCAGCGAGTCTGCAATAAAACGTTTATCTATCTATCTATCTATCTATCTATCTACTCTTGATTGCCCATCCAGAAAATAATATCAGTAACAGTAATATCAGAATTTTTGTCACTATACAAAGACATAAAAGTACTTATCAATAAAAAAAAAGTACTTATCAAATGATCGAACAGTTAACATCATTGGAATTCAGAGTACATCCTGTCTTTTAAAATAAGTGATTTGTACATGCATGCCTGGATATATATATTAGTATTTCTCTTGATTTGTTTTTGTATATTGTCTACGATAAACACTCACACTCGTGAATCTCCTCGGATTGTAGCAATAGGATGCTGCCCGGGTGATGGTTTTTATGTGTGTGTCTCGATTTTTTCTGATTAATGCCTTCTTAATGGCTATGAATGATATATTAATCCATATCGTCAGCATAAATCATTGCACCAGACTATTCAATACAACTTACACATCCATTGATACATTTCAGAGTAATACATAAATTCATATAGCTTCATGCTCAAAATTAGGGTAATAAAACATTAATAACCCTGTCAGTAATTAAACATTGAATATTAATTAAGGTAATTAAAACATTATTATCACACTTTTAGGGGCTTATCATGCAAAATTGCCATTAATTATTTGCTATAAAGTGAAAGCAAAAGAAGGCTGTGATGATTAACCACTACATGTACTCCAATAAACCTGAAACATGTAAGCAGTTATTCTGCATACTAGGCAAGCATTTTTCTTGAATAGGTGCAATCTAATCATGAGCCTATAGTATAAAAGGTGCATTCTCCCAGTCAGTCAGTACCATCTACTACCTGGACCTGGAAGCTGTACCACCACTATCTACTAAGGAAGACTGACTGGAACCTATACTAACTGGAATCCTGGGAAACCTATGCTCTGTAAAATACTTAGCACTCTACACCTTGATGTTCTACTGATATTGAATAAAAGACCAGCTATTCAGCACATCTCCAAGATCTCTCTCTACTTAGAGTTATTCTTACAACTTGACTAGCTCATCTAAGATATCTACACAAATCTACCAACATTGGACATAGCCAGCTATTGCACCTTAATCTCCTAATAGCTATTTTAATTATCATAGAGTAATTATTATTAGGTGTCCCCGCTCCCCAGACACCTACATAATGCATAACCATGCATGTCAGTAGGTTTACCGTAAGTGGCAGGGGAGGCTAGCAAGCTTTGAAAGTGTTTTAAAACACCATTTCTACTTAGTTTATAGCAAGATATGGCTCACATTCACCATGTTCAGAATAAGAGGGAACTAAGAGTCAGTTTCCCTTTATTTTGGGCATTTGTAGGCAAAGGTTCAGTCCACTCTACCCAGGCGTGGATGGAGCGGCCATTTGAATGTTGCTTAGTGACAGGCAACGTTGCATCATGACCTCAAATTTGATTGGGTGATGCGTCACAACAGGCATGTCACGCGTGTAGCAGAATCTAAACAACACTCATCGTTGACAGGACTTGTTATAAAACTTAGGGTTACAAAATATATATTGTCTCCCGCATTTAGATACAATGCCTGTGCATCAAACTAATCACATAAGATACTACATGGGTCAGAATCAGAAAATGTACAATTCAACTTCACCAATCCTCTCAAATAACCCAAATTTCAGACCAAAATAAAGTTCAAAATACAGTTCAACCTAACGAAACAGATTGCTAGAATCAATGCAATGCCAAATATACTCGAATTTACCAAGTATTGACCAAATTACAGTCTAATTTTGCTGAATTTACTCAATGGGTACAGCTGCCAATTGTACATGTTCTGAAAATCTGACCCACATGTAAAGTTTGCCTGCACAACTCTGTGCGAAAGTCTAGATCTCAGTGTTTCTATTTATTTTGTATGGGCTGCTCTTTGACCCCATTCACGCATACACAGTAGCACGGTATAGGGTTAATGATTTGGCTACATGGGCCAGATTTTCAGAAAATGTACAATTGGCAGTTCTACACATTTAGTCAAATCTGCAAAAGGCTGCAATTTGGTCAATATATACTAGGTAAATTCGAGTATATTGGCATTGCATTGGTTCTAGCAATATGTTTGGTTAGGTTGTACTCTTTTTTGAACTTTATTTTCGTCTGAAATTTGGGTTATTTGAGAAGATTGGTGAAGTTGAATTGTACATTTTCTGAAAATCTGACCCACATGTAGTGTACAATGTTCCACCATGTTGTTGTACCATGAGCCCACATGTACGGCCAGTGGTTAGTCATCTCATTCTGCTTACCCATGGTAAGGTCTGCGAAGTTCTGGAGGAAACACAGCTATAGCTCATCTTTTCAAAAGTTAGGTAAAAATCCTTTTCCTATATCTGTAGTGAACGTTGGTGGTATTGAGGCTGATTTCTGTCCTGGTAACAACAACCAATATATGATGTGTTCCGGGAAAATGAGTCATAAGTCGCAAAAAATACATTTTGAGATATCATTATATTTGAAAAGATGAGATCAAGCCGATTTCAATGGTAGTAAACACTCTAATAATCTAATAAGTATTTCTAGATTTATTTTAAGTTTGATATTTTCGTTCTTGAAAATATTTCCAATATTTCTGGGGGTCAATAAACAGTAAAGTAACTAAATGTAGTCAATATGAAGACCTTTAAAACGAAGGGATATAAGACATGGATTGTCTTGTAATTTGATACATCAATTGATATAACGATGAGTAATACACTCTCCAAGAAATAGAGCATTCCAATAATGTGATCCTGTGAAATAAACACTTTGAAATATATGAATTTTGCGACTTATGACTCATTTTCCTGGAACACATCACATATATGTTAGATCTTCGTTTATCAGGTTTCATCATACATTAATTATACATGAAATCAAATAACTGCTAAGAGTTTTGATGAAGTCAATAAGAGCTGTCATAAAACCATTGGATCACTTAGCTTGTGTATGTATGTATGCTTGTATGTATTAACTTTATTTCCGATCTAACATTTACAGAGATAAAATGCAAGTTCAGGAAAAAGGGATAAAGAAAGACAAATAATCTATTCATAAACTATCTGTTCTGGACAGGTTTTCCTAGTCTCCCTATACTCTTTAGAGAGAAATGTTAAATACCTTGTTAATGATTCATTTTCTTTTCATTTGTTTATGCTCCAAACTCATACAAGTGAGACAAGTGAGATCATTTGTGATGTGTTTTAAGAAAATGCGTCATATGTCGCAAAAAGGATATTTTTCAAAGTGTTTTTTCCACAAGATCTCTTTATTGAAATGTTCTAATTTTCAGAGGGTTTAGCATTTATATTATAGTCATATAAATCCGTGTAACAAATTTCATCACATTGTATCAAATATATCATTGCGTTTTGAAGGCCTTCATATTGAGTATATTTAGTTACTCTACTGTTTTACCCAGCCAGAAACATTGCAAACTTTTTTTTTCAAAAATAAAAATATCAAACTTAAAATATAGAAATACATGTTAGGTACCCTAGTGTTTACCATCATTGGAATCGGCTTAATCTCCTCTTTTCAAATATAATGGTATCTCAAAATCCATATTTTGCGACTTATGACTCATTTTCCTAAAACAGATCACATTTTAGCTTCCTCACTGCACAATTGTTATGCTGATCAGTTATGCTTATACAGTGAAACCTCTCTATTGAGACCACCCTTGGGACTGAACAATTTGTGGTCTCATAGCGAGGTGGTGTCATTAGAGGGGATACTCCGATAAGAAGAAAGCAATTCGGGGCTGAGAAAACTGGTCTTAATAGAGGGGTAGCCTCTATAGAGAGGTGGTCCTTATGTGAGGTTCCACTGTAAACTAATGTAATTTAGTTTTTATAGTTCATATATCAGCATTTGAAAAGGGAAAGTGGAAAGAATTTAAAATAAAACAATTACTGAATTACAGCATTGTTGGAGAAGATGGCAATCCATTAACCCCAATAACCACACGAGGTACGAGTGGGGTTATTATGGATCAGGCCATCAAGCCAGCAATACTTTACTTTACAGCAATACTTTACAGCAATACTTAGGACCTTTTTGCACACAAAATCTCTTAAAGTGTGAAAAGTAGATATTTTGAATGATGGAAGGTGTACCAAGAGTACTAGATAGTATTAGTTCTAGATTTATACTAAGACACCCTTGCCTACCATTGTCATGCCCCACTGAATATTAAGATAGAACTCAATGAGAGATGGATATAGGGTGAGGTATTCACAAAACATGAGTGCGTTGTAAAAATAAGGCACAAGTGTTTTGTGAATGCGTCATCCTATATCCATCTCGAGTTGGGTTCTATTTTTTGCCATGATATATATATATATATATTATATAAATTTGGACTTATTTAATCATTAATTACCTTCATTTCATGTCTCGCAACCCTCTGACTTGGCAATAACAAGCGCCTACAACGTTGCATCATGAAATGAGCGTCATAAAATGAGTGTCGTAATATTGATTGGTGCAGCTAGATTTACGTAACCAATCAAAATAGCGGAGTAAATTTGCTGCATTCGGAAAGTAGATTTCGCTAGTGAAATCTATGCATGCATTTGCCATGGGCTAATCTGGCCATGTTTTTGTGGATACGCACACCTATCAAGGCATAAATCAATTTATCAATAGAGCCATTTTGGTGGCAAAAGACATTGATACCTAGCGCAGGGGTTAGTGTTACCTGATGTAAAGTTTCCATAGAACACCACAAAGAATGCCCATGCAATGTGAAACTATCCTACTCACCTACTGGATGGAAGTGCTGTGGCAGTGGCCACCTATATGGAAATAGTATTTCTCTCCCTTCTCTCCCTCTTTTAGCAATGAATATCTGATCATGTACACTTTCACATTCTAATTCCGTAAAATCAAATGTTTTTGAACATCCCCTCCCCCCACTCAATTATTTCTGGCTCTGATTGATGTTCAGTATCAGCATATCTGATGTGTTTTTTTAGGAAAATGAGTAACAAGTCACAAATTTATTTTTGAGATAACATATCTAAAAAGATAAGATCAAGCCGATTCTAATGATAGTAAACTGTAGGTCATAGGATATAGTTTTTTCTTTATTTTAGGTTTAATATTTTATTTAAATTTTATTTTTGTTGAAAAAATGTTTGCAATATTTCTGGGTGGACATTTACTAGTAAAGAAGCCAAATATACTCTGTAAGGAGACCTTAGAAATCCATGAATATATTAAACACAGTCTCGAAATTTGGTACATGTATTCATACAATTGAAGGTGTTTGATACCCCAAATATGAGAACATTCCTAGTAAGATATCTTGATGATTTCGAAAAATATCAATTTTGCGACTTGTGACTCATTTTCCTGAAACACATCACATATTAGCATAGTTATTTGAGGTGATTATGGAAAGTGAAATATCCCATTATTGTTTTTCAGACAGTGGAGGACCAAGCATGACCTACAACCAAGGAGGTGCCATCTCATTTTAGATAGGTTCGCCCGGTTGCATTACACTCTATATTCTCATTGACTTAGCAGTGAAAAGTCTGTTAATGTAAAAGACAATGCTGGCAAAAACTACAAAACTTTGCAACTTCAATGTAAAGCCTATTCAACTTTATCTTAATTCTGTTGTAATACACACATAGCCTCTGTAGTAATTCTTTCCCAGTGCCCTAATTAGACATTTGGGCACTACTGTTGCAGTTTTATAATAATAGATTTATGTCACTTGTTTTCGCAGTTCTCTAAATTGCCAAAGCTCAACAGCCAACTGTAGCTTCAACAGTTTCACAAACACCAAGTTTGCTAAATCACCCTTAAACAATGGAGGTTGTAACAACAGAGACAAGACCTTTGGTTGCCTCTTCATGGAGCTTGTCCAGACCGTTCTGCTTCTCTGTGCTCATTGCATACTTCTCAAATTTCTTCCTTGGGGCAGCTACAGTTTTGCCAGCAGTAGCAATAGGACCACTACAGCATGCACATGTACTCAAGACTGCAGCAGATATAGGCCTCTTCTCATCCATCCCTGATATTTCAAGAGCTGTCATTGGACTTGGGGCATGGGTCATCATGGATAAGTGTGGAAGACGAGTGACTTTCATAATTTCTCTTGTGTTCTACATTATTGGCTGGGCTTGTATCATACCTCTCAATGTGGCAGTATTTGTTGGCCAAGTCAGCTTTGGCATTGGCTTACAGCTGTGTCAAACTGTCTCTTTTGTTTACATTGGAGAGATAGCGATGCCTGCTCACCGAGGGAAACTATGCATGGGTATTCAAATATTTACTGTCATGGCTAACTTGGTGAATGCACTTTTATCTGCATATATTTCTATAAGCCAGTTGGCTATCATTTTCGTCTGTTTTACCAGCCTGATCTTTATAGCAGCCATTTTATTGCTAGAAGAACCTCCCAGTCTTCTGGTAAAAAATGGAAGGACGGAAGAAGCAGCTCTAGTTCTCCAAAGGTTAAGGGGTCAAGGAACTGACATTTCTGCTGAATATTCTGGCATTGTCTCCAACACAAGTGAAACAGCATCAGTGTCTCCTGAATCATCATCTAAATCACCAAGGGTTTGGAAGAGCGTTGTTATATCTACATTACTTGTATTTACCCCATTTATCTGTGGTACAATACCAATGCTCCGATACAATACTATCGTTCTAGAAAATGCAGGACTGGCTGAAAATACACTTTTGTTTCTATCTCTGAGTTACTCTGGTAGCCTAATAGGAGCCATTCTGGGAATACCTATTATAGACAAAGCAGGACGTAGGGTAACATTATTGGTATCATTAGCAGCTGTAATAGTTCTACTGGTTGGTATGGGTTATCCATCATACATGAAGTCAGATTCCCATAGTGCTCTGAAATGGCTAGCCCTTGTATCTTCTGTTCTATACAATTTATTAGCTCATGGTATATTAACACCCTGCTGTTTTATGACTGCGGCAGAACTATTACCACTTGTTGTAAGAGCTAGGGCCCTTAGCATACAGTTTGTTGCTGCAATGATTCCTTCCTTCTTGATCACCTTGATGTTTCCATTTCTATTTGAATCTTTTGGTGTCTTCTCTGCAATGTGGATGTTAGCTGCAGCAAGCTTGGTTCCACTAATTATCATTTGGAGGTTTTTACCAGAAACCAAGGGTAAAACCCTGGAGGAAATAGAAAAGTTATTCTCATATGAATATAATGTTAATGTCAGCTGACTTAGTATGACCAACTGGTTAGACTTATTCCAATACCTCGTTGTTTTACTGTATATGTGATTCGTTTTAGAAAAATTAGTCATAAGTCGCAAAATATGGATTTTGAGATATTACCATATTTGAAGAGAGGATATCAAGCCCATTCCAATGATAGTGAACACTAGGACACCTTATGTGTATTTCTATACTTTGATATTTTAAGTTTGATATTTTTATTTTTGAAAAGAAAAGTTTGCAATGTTTCTGGATGGGTAATTGCTAGTAAAGTAACTAAATATACTCCATACAAATGCCTTCAAAACGCAAGGATATATCTAATACAATGTCCTGAAATTTGTTACACAGATTTATATTACCAATATTATTGAACCCTCTAAAAATCAGAACATTCCAATAATGAAATCTTGTGATGAAAATACTTTGGAAAAAAATCAATTTTGCGACTTGTGACTCATTGTTCTGGAACACATCACATATGTGGATAGCACTTATGTATTCTTTTTAGTGTCTGCAGAGAAAATGTACAAAAAAACTTACCTTGTTGTTTTATTGTATATTGGTCAGAGTTTCAGAAAATGTACAATTGGCCTCTCTACACATTCAGGAAATTCTGCTAAATTTGGCTGAAAAATGATGAACACCGGGTATATGGTTTTGTAAATGTTTTTGCCAATAATCAATTCCTTTAAATAAAGTTGGTTGAAATAAATGATCATAAACCAATAAAACATGAATTTACAACAAATAGTGTGTACAAGATATTCTACTCCAGGAGAAACTGATCAAAGGTGGGAGTGATTAATTTTTATTTTTTTTTAAGCATTTTATTTATCCAGGAGGTTATAAAGGGGTTATGGCATTTGCCAACCAAAATTTATCAAGGATCAAGCCTGATTTTCACCTCGAGCCTGTCATTTCACTTTCTCGATTGGATATGGATATAATATGATAATGCCTGCTCTCCCCTCATTTTGAGCTTTGTAATGCCTGACACCTATATTAACATTAAGCTAGTTCCTTTGTAGAAGAACTAGGATAGCTCCTTTGTAGAAGAACTAGCGTAGCTCCTTTGTAGAAGAACTAGCATAGCTCCTTTGTAGAAGAACTAGCGTAGCTCCTTTGTAGAACAAGTAGCGTAGCTCCTTTGTAGAAGAACTAGCATAGCTCCTTTGTAGAAGAACTAGGATAGCTCCTTTGTAGAAGAACCAGCATAGCTCCTTTGTAGAAGAACTAGCATAGCTCCTTTATAGAAGAACTAGCATAGCTCCTTTGTAGAAGAACTAGCGTAATAGGAATATAATTGTATATAGTGTTCTTATAATTATTGACTATTGCTTTACTGCAAATTTAATCCCAAAGTCCTGCTTATTCAAAAGATAGTTCTCGATTTTGAGGAGTTTTACGCCTACCTCTCCATATTTTTATTACCATCAGATTACAACAAATGTTCGGAATAAGAAAAAGACAATTCATTTAGTAACCTCAACTGTTTATGAATCGAGCATAATTCTCTCAACAGCTCAACCTGCAGGGATTGGACCTGCTCTTCAACAAACTCTTATAATGTGACCATGGTTTTACATACTATCGATTTTTACGACTGTCAATTTATCTCTTAATGCGAAAACGGATCTTATGTCCTGCTTACATGAGACCCATTTGCATAGAGTGGGTCACTTATATAAATAAAAGAATTTCAACACAACATATATATATTAAACACAAAACTCCTCGGATCTTGATGCTTACAGCCATAAGGAATTTTGCTCATAAGAGCTTACTTCTTTCCTTAATGGTACCAATTAAAGTACCGATGAATGTATTAAAATGTATTAGATAAATCATAATTGTGATGTGTTTCAGAAAAATGAGTCATAAGTCGCTAAAAATAGATTTTGAGATACCATTAGATTTGAAAAGATGAGATCAAGCCGATTCCAATGATACTAAACAGTCTAATAATCTTATAAGTATTTCTAGATTTTAAGTTACAATGTTTTTCGTTTTTGTTAATATTTATAAACTACTTCTCGCTTTAGCCAAACACTCCTAGTTTAGACATCTAGAAAAATAGGCCTCAAATTTATTTTGGCATCATAATGTAAGATCAAAATATATTCTATCGGTACTAACGAGTCAGGAACCTGCTGGAATACCTGAAATTCACTTTCAAATGAGGGTCTCCTTTTAGTACATCTTTGGTGAAGGTGGTGCCGTCAATGCTGATGAACAGATTAATTTTTGGACATTAATTTGTGGTCATTTCTAATTGCACCTTCATCAACAATTCTGCAGGAATTCCTACTGCATTTCAGCAACATGGAAAACAAGTACTAGTCTCAGATATCTCAACAATCTCTTCTTTGGAATACAACGATGGAGTATTCATTACGCAAAGTTCATCAGGTCTTTTGGTAACACAACGTGAATGAGTAGGTGCTGGGGGAGCCCTTAATTCTGAAACCATGGAGTTAACATTAAAACAAGGACTTTCCATGGTAATACTGCAAGGAGTAGGGGATCTGCGATAAATGGCAAGCTTTCTAAGATTTTGCTCCGAGATTTGTACATAGAAGGTGGTGATGATGGAAAAGAAGTTGTCACAAAGAGAGATGCTTATGTTAACATAACTAATGTCACTGTTGAATCACACAGTGGCAGTGGTATATGGGTCAGATCGTCAGAAAATGTACAATTGGCAGCTCTACACATTTAGGAATTTTTGCTAAATTAGGTTGGAAAATTATGAATACCGGGTACATCTTAGTACATTTTGGTATCGCATTGATTTAAAGTATCAGATCTGTTATGTTAACCTGCATTGAAGCTCATTTTTGCCTTAAACGTGGGTTATTTGAGAGGATTGGTGAAAGCACATTGTGCATTTTCTGACGATCTCACCCATATTCTTTTCCTATGGAGCAGGCCAACAAGATTTAGAAGTTTCAAGCCTCCTGCTGAAATGTCCTCAAGGTTGGTATTGTTATAGATGTTTTACCATAAATAGAATATTTTACTATGCATAGTTACATATGCAAAGTTGTTGTGATTATAGCCTGTTCTTTCCATTTAGTTTTTTTTTTTTTTTTTATTCACATGGGCAGTTGTCAGGTCTAGGTGTTAATTGGTTATGTAACATTGAGCAATGATTATGAATTATGAATAATAAGGTATAGGTGTTATAGATATAACATGGCAAGATGATCTAATGTATAAGACAGGACAGAATAGCAATGTTGTACAGACAGATAGGTGAAGCAGGAATAAGATGATATATAGACTTGGATAAAACATGATCTACATCAGTGCCTCTAGTAGAGTTCGTTGGTACTACAAGCACTGGACAGGTAGGCGACCTGGTGTAGAATAGAGTTACTAATGACAACTATGTGTCTACTCTAAATCTACTTCACATTTTTCATTGATTGATTTCTAAAAACTATTCACATATTTCTCATTTGGTCATGTTATTTCTAGCGCTGTAGAGATAATTTCCAAACTTTATAGTTCTAGAAGAGAAGAGGGACTCCCTAATGTGTCAATTGTTACAGTAGTTGTAACATGAATAATAAGTAAAGATGGTAATGTGAAATTCTAGAGGTTTATTAGTACTTTAATATAGAAGTAGGTCATAATGCCCTAGTTCTGGGAATTCATCCAAACTATGGCTTGGCTCAAGCATTGGGATTATTGAAGAGGATGAATGAACATCGAGGTTATATGGCTAACTGCCAGTTTGAGGGTCAAACTGGGAGAAAAATCGGAAGTTCTTGACATTGAGAAAATTTACCTAAACTCCCCTTTTGGATAGTATGAAAGAAAGAGATTATATAAATTGTCCAATAGGAGACTTGCATGTCCACCATCTTGAATCTTGATCTACATTGAATTATAGGGATTGTAAGAATGGGATTTTTTAAACCTATAGAAAAAACAGACCATGCTCTGCATGGAATATGTATTGTCCATAAATTTGTCCATTTGTTATGCGATTCTGCTTTTGATTACTAACCAACATTAAGCAACTATTTGTGTAATTGCTTGAGGTATAACCCTGATGCAAAGCAGTCCCTCATTGTGAGTCATTCATTTGTTTAGTCTCTGCCTAAGGTAGTTATAGTCCTAAGACTGTTCAAGGCAGTCACTAACTACAAACAAAACTCAGTCCATATTTTCTTTCCCCATCCTTGATTCTTTTGTCAATTATTTTCTCCTGCTCCGAGGTGAACATGTTGCGCCACTCTCCTGTCTGCCCTTTCCTGACAAGGAACTCTGTGCCTGGCCTCAGGTTCTTTTTCATGTTATCAACTGTCACATATCCAGCTATTCTCTTTATCTGTGCAACAGACAGGGCCTCCCCCAGGTGTTCACCAATACTTTTAATCGACCCCATCAAATCAAATTTCAAATCTTCATAGCTCATGAATAAAATATTTTGATTCTCTCTCAACTTCCACCAGGATGCAATCACTTCTAGGACATCATCATAAGGCAGCTGGTCTCTTATGATCAGCTGGAAGAAATCATCCCATGTGCCTTTGTACGAGTAGAAATTCTGAGCATAGTAATACCACGAGGTATACATGTCAAAGGGATTTCTTCTAATGTGGATGAATTTAATTTGGGTATTTTGAAGTTGTTTCTCAAAGTAATGAGACTTCAGGTGAGATTTTAAGATTCTTGGTCTCTCCTCGTTGATGATGAAGTCTATGTTTGGTTTAGGGCGTCTAGGGTTGTACAACTCTAACAAGGAACTTCTGTCGTTTGAGTAGCTCTCCTTGAGTCTCTCGGTGTCAGCTTTGTTCTTCACCAGCCATGCTATTTCTGCGATCCAGTTATTGCCTTTGAAAGAGAAATTCATTATCAGAAAATGTACCAATGGCAGCTCTACACATTTAGGAAAGTCTGGTTATTAAATAAGACTGAAAAATGAGCAATACCGGGTATGTCTGACTTTATTTGGCATCTCAAGGACTAGAAGTATCCGTTTTGCTGTTAAACTGCATTTTAAAGTTCATTTCAGTTTTAAATTGGAGTTATTTGAGAGGAATGAAATAAGATATTATGAGTGACCTGATTGATGTTTGCACATATTCCATATTATCATAATTATAATTGCAAAGAGAATAGTTTTGTATAATTATAAGTAAAGCTGTATCCTTAGCTATTACCATTGTTATTATTAAAATAATATTACTGAACCAATTTCATGGCTTCTAGGACTGGATTGCTCAATATCCTATATTATAGGATATTGAGCAATCTCGTATTTGGAGGACCTGCCTGTATCCCTTCCTATGATGACTTCACTTATTATAAATCATTGGCGGCCAAATTCTCTCAGTTGATTCACTTAGCTTCACTTCAAATTCTTATAGAATCATATAAAAAGTTGCAGAATATTGATAAATCCAGTCCTCAAAAACATATTGTAAGTAAATGCAGTTACATTCATTTTGTCTTAATAGCAGAGAATGCAGCTTTAATAACTCTAACTCTGGATAAACAAATTGGATGTTGCCAGGTATATATTTACAGGTATATTTACAATTATACACGCTTGCCAGGCCAAGAGGTAAACATATCAATTAGGATAACTTTGCTGCTACGCCTTCTCATCATCTCATGTGCCAAAACAGATGTTGTGATGCACAAGTGTGTTAGCATGTTAGTAGTACTTAGTGCTCGTTGCATCTCACTTTCGGCTGACTCCGCTAGATAGCAGGTTCCCTGTGAAAATAGAGCCAACTATGTGTACGTCTTTCCTGCCAGTACATAACCTCTCGTAGCCTCACATAGCCTCCCACAACTAGTGTCTGGCACATATGTTCAACTGTTTTGCTTTACTTTGTATTGCACTCATTATACCTACCACTGGTGGTTGACTGATAAAGAATATATGTGATGTGTTTCAGGAAAATGAGTCATAAGTCGCAAAAAATAGATTTTGAGATTCCATTATATTTGAAAAGATGAGATAAAGCCGATTCCAATGATAGTAAATAGTCTAATAATCCAATAAGTATTTCTAGATTTTAAGTCTGATATTTTTATTTTGGAAAAAAAAAGTTTGCAATATTTCTGGGGGGTAATAAACAGTAAAGTAACTAAATATAGTCCATATAAGGACCTTTAAAACGAAAGGATATATTACATACATTGTCCTGAGATTTGATACACCGATCGATATATCTATAAGTGATTAGCTCTTTAAAAATCAGAACATTCCAATAAAGTGATCTTGTAAAATAAACACTTTGAAAAATATTATTTTTGCGACTTATGACTCATTTTCCTGGAACACACCACATATCACCTCCTTTGTTAGTATCAATAGGCCCACTAGCATTACTTCTTAAAGCGGCTTGAATAATGGCATCTAGTAATAGTGATTTACCTAATTGGTCTACCTTCATGAATTGTTAACCAAGATGGAGGAGATAGAGACCACAGTGTATTATCCTGATCAACACTGAATTGATGGTGGCAACAATAGAAGAAGAAGAAAAAGAAGAAGAAAAAAAAGAAGAAGATGAAGATGAAGGAGAAGAAGAAGAAGAAGAAGAAGAAGAAGGGGAAGAAAAAGCGGAAGAAGAAGAGGATGAAAAAGAGGACGAAAAAGAAAAAGAATAATAAGAAGCCATAATACAAGATGAAACATGTCAGGATCTCTCACATCTAAATGAAAATGCCTACGAAACTTCACAAAAAGGATGGTTTTAGTTGAGTTGCCTCCACCTGACTTGTTAATTCGATGAGATAAAAAGTAAATCCAATGAAATGCAGAGTAACATACCTGATCTAGGGTACCCTGTAATGAGGACATCATCAGGGTACACCTCCAGTGTCTTCACCCTCTCCAGTACCTCTGCACTCACCCCAACACTCTGCCTCTCACCATCCACATAGTGACTCCAGTTCTGGCCGTCAGGGCAGCAAAACATCGTGACTCTATCTGAAGCAATGTAGAGACAATGAGTGAGAATTAGAAATATGGGTAATTAGTAGCCAATTGTTATCACACAATAGAGGTTTATAATCTATGGAGACAGAGTTCAAACCTGTGCAATATAACCATTTTGTCTGGTCTTTCTTCCTCTTGTTGAGAGTTTGGACGTGTTTGCGATAGTTTGTCTCCCAGCTTGCAGCTAGGGACAAGAATCAACATTTGCAAACTGATCCGAGTACTGCAGATAGAGATCTCTGGAAATCTTAGACAAGAACCCAAGGCAAACCGAAAACCACAACACTTGCAACTTTTTATAAAAATGCTGCTAAATATTTGTTTGTTAAATTTGAATTGAATGTATCCCAGCATGGATAGTACTAGACATGCGCAGTGAGACATGCATGTCCTTAATTGGTTGAGATTCACCAAGATTGATTGTCATGAGAGGAGCCGTCCTCATTATCGTTTCTGATTTGCACCTGCTCAAAATTGTGATCCGTTTTAGGAAAATGAGTCATAAGTCGCAAAAAATGGATTTTGAGATATCACCATATTTAAAAAGAGGAGATCGAGGTGATTCCAATGATAGTAAACACTAGGACACCTAATAAGTATTTCTGTATTTTAAGTTTGATATTTTTATTTAAAAAAAAAGGTTTTAATGTTTCTTGATGGGTAATTACCAGTAAAGTAACTTAATATACACCATACGAAGGCCTTCAAAACACAAGGATATATTTAATACAATGTCCCAAAATGTGTTAGATAGATTCATCTGACTATAAGTGCTAAACCCTCCAACAATCAGAACAGTTCAATAAAGGGATCTTGTGAAAAAGACACTTTAAAAAATATCAATTTGGCGACTTGTGACTCATTTTCCTGAAATACATCACAAATTAGTTCTAAGAATATTGACAACACCATCTCTTTTCAAGCACACCGTTCTACTTTAAACTTTCACATTCACATTTATTTTACATGATTGAACTGATTTGTGGTCCCGCCATATTTTGATTAATAAAGTCCTTAGTTGACCTGATTTAGCAAACTGGCCACTATATAACTGATTCTATCATGTATTTATATATTATATGTTTATTAGTATCGCAGGGGCCCTCTGGAAGAACTACTAGCATAGAAGGTGGTACCCATTTCCAGATTTTGTTATGAATATTTTATAACATATTGAACTGGAAGTAAACAATATGTATACATGTATATATATAATCGTAACTTACATACCAAGTGTTCTTCCTTCTGTGGTACAAACGGAATGGGTCCTTTCTGTTGTGCACTAGTGTATACTTTGCCAATTATTTTTCCAGTTGATGAATGTCCCATATAATAACACCTCGCTGTTGGTTGAGAGTGACAGAGGGGTCTGTTTTATAACATATAATATTATCTTTCCTTGATATTTTCCATCTTTAGCCATAGAAAGCAGCAAGAAAGGAAGGTTTGGCTTTTGCTACACAAAAATGCTATTTCGTAAGCTATTGGTAGCAAGTTTCTACCAAAGGTAGGAGAAATAGCATAGCAAGGAATATTTTGAATAAGGATTTGTTATGAACTAGGCCCCGGTGCTATGGTCTATTTGTCCTGGCCAGGTTATAGCAGGAATGGTGGGAGAAGGCTATAGGGTTTCTTGTGGAATTCATTTATGAATTGGCTTAAAGCTGCAATCGCAGTTAATGTTGGTAAAAAAAAATTATTTTCTTTATCTTCTTCCATTCTTTTTAAACCCATCTAAAGGTCTTTTGACCAAAATTTGGAGGATCTTTTCTGGTTGTTTTTACTACAGGGCTTCTAAAACGTCCTTAATTTTGTTTGGAGGACCTGCCCGAATCCATTTTATTAGGCCTTCGCCTATAGGTGTTGTAAGTGTCATGGCGACGGTGAGCCAATTATTGTAAATTTTTTGCATATTTCTACCGATTTCCATAGACTCACCATTGCAGCTATAAAAAAATCACTCTTTACATCGCCACATTAAAGGTTTAATGATTATGGTTGATATATGTGTGAATCTATTAGTCCTATTGATAGAAATCTGGTCTTCAGAGTTCTTCAGATTTTTTAAAATGATGAAAACAATAATTATGTCTGCAAGCCTGAGCCTATAGGAGTTTGTGCAAGGTGTCCACACAACATCATGAAACTGCTACAGTTCCATGACTAAAGAAATTGCTGCTGTGGACCAATAGGGGAGTTGCATAGCCGCCATTTTGAATCTTGATTTGCATGGAATTATGGGAGTAATGGTACAGTATGAAATCTAAAGAAAACATGCCATGTTCAGCATGGACTATTTATCAATGCTCTAATGTCAATATCCATATGTTATACATGTTTCCATAACCCTTGACTTAATCTTTCCCATCATGCATTTGGTTTTCATAAATCATCTATAGAAGCTATGATATTAGTGAAAACAATTTTGCAATTTTTGACAAAAATGTTGCCAAATATTTGTATGTCAGACTTGAACTGAATCCGTCCCAGCATGCACTGTGACAGACATGCGCAGTGAGACATGCAACTCCCCTATTACACTCCTTATTACCAGTGGCTGTTTTTGTTTGACCAAATCTACTTCCACTTCTTATATATATAAACATATAAAAGTAGCAGAACATTGATGAATTCAATCCTATAAGTCATAATATGACATGATATGTACATTTGGATTGATTGTCCTTGTCATAATAGCTGAGAAAGTAGCTTTAAATTATGTAGTCGCAAACAAACACCAAGATGGATTTGCACACAAACAACTTAGCACTGATGGTGGTAGTGCCCCCCCTACCCCCCCCCCCCCCCCCCCCCCCCCCACTCCCCTGTGTTTCTAGTTCAGAGGATGGGAGGTCAGTTCAGTGTAGCCCTGTGCAGTGATATGTGACATATATGTAATACCATCTTACAATACAATTTCATGAACCATTTTCTAGTGGCCTGGATATCTATATGAGCGTTGGTTTTGAACCGTGACAGAATCCTGCTACTGTTATAATATCCATATAATATATGAGAAGAGCGATTTCTACGAAAAGAGGTAATGTGTTGACTGTATATTTTCTCCCTATCTAACCCACACACTTGTAGGTAGCCAAGTAACATTCATTCCCCTTGATCCTCTTCACCTTAATAATTCCCAATGATTGACTACCCCCAACTATAACTTGATCGACTTCCCGACCGACTTGGTTAGGTTAAACTGTATTAATACCTGATTCATGTATCAAATTTGAGTTATTTGAGAGGATTGCTGAAGACGAACTGTACATTTTCTGGCCATTTCACCCATATCAATAACACATGGGAAAACCAATTGATACATCTATTGACATATATTACTTATTCTTTGAGACGAGAATCCGGGTATTTACAGGTGGCGCTACGATCGGCAGCAAAAACTCGGGTGAATACACCAGCTGAGTGCCATAGGCGCTGACGCCAAAATACCTGTTTTCAACCCTTTTGAAACCATACATAAACGGGTCAAAATGCTATGAGCATACATGTATATATCAAGTATTGTTCATACATTGCAGTCATGTTCCGTTTTTCCGACAATTGTGTATAATTTAAGAAATCGAGGGGGAAAGTTGGAGATTTTAAGCTTGGTTGCTATGGTCGTCAAGGGCCGGATTCCCCCAAGTACCGGCCCACTGCCCGGCAGTGGGGTGAAAGTAAACAATGGGGGAAATCTCAGCATTACTGTCGATTTTAGGCAATAAATGTTGTGGAAATGTTGCCCATGTTCATTATGAATATATTTTATTATACAGATTTTAATATTATATATATGATTAATTGTTCAAAATTGCACAAAATCAGTTCGTTCCTAGAAGTGTGGATGCACTGTCACGTGACCAGATGAGCGAGGCCGTCTCAAAGAATGATGTTTGTGATTTTAACTTGGCCATATTGACTGCTATTTCTTTGTCGTAAAGATACACTACAAGCTACTACAATATGATTGGTATTGTTTGAACGTTACAACATTGTGGTGGTATTTTGTCTTCGAGATCAGATGGATGCGAACCAGGGGTTGTTTTATTTAGAGATACAATTAATGTTCAAAATAATTGGAAAACCTACCAGACTTACATAGCCTTAGTACCACATTCATAGCCTTTGCCTATTAGCAGCTGGGTCAGATTTTCAGAAAATGTACAATTGCCAGCTGTTAACATTAAGTAAATTCTGCTAAATTAGGCTCCAATCTGGTCAATACTAGGTAAATTCGAGTATATGCGGCATTGCATTGATTCTAGCAATCTGTTTGGTTAGGTTGAACTGTACTTTGAACTTTATTTTTGTCTGAAATTTGGGTTATTTGAGTAGCTTTAAGTAGATTGCATGGCGAAGTTGAATTGTACATTATCGGAAAATATGACCCAATAACTCTTTTATGTGCCAGGCATAATAATGTATCTGATTCATAATTACCATTCCAAAAGATATCATAATTTCTGATTTTCAAATAAAGTTTCGGCAGTCTCAACCAGATGTGATCGTCCCCTTGCCTGGTACATTATAAATCCCCTGCTGGTTATGCTTGTACTAATCAGAGATAATACTGTGCTGCCACCTAGGGATCTATATTCCACTCTGATCCCCCAACCAAGTCTCAAACCAGCGAATGGTGTTGCCATAACTGTCATGCAATGAGTGAAGGGGTCAGATTTTCAGAAAATTTACAATTGGAAGCTATACCCAATAAATAAATTTTGCAAAATTAGGCTGGAATTTGGTCAATACTATATATAGGTAAATTCGAGAATATTTGGCATTGCATTGATTCTAGCAAACTGTTTGGTTAGGTGAACTGTATTTTGAACTTTATTTTCGTCTGAATTTTGGGATATCTGAGTGGATTGGTGAAGGTGAATTGTACATTTTATGAAAATCTGACCCGAATACAGTTATTGGGTTGAAGGATAGAGCAAGATTTGGTACAAATTTAGACAGGTCTTGCTGCATTTCCCATTCCTTACATCATTTATTATGATAAAAGACATTGGTCCAACAGTTTATCATGTCATCTGGCTCAGATATTTTAAAGTAGATTATTCCATAATTGTGATGTGTTTTAGGAAAATGAGTCATAAGTCGCAAAATGGATATTTTTCAAAGCGTATTATTTACAAGATTTCTTTGTTAGAATATTGTCATCTTTGAAGTGTCTAGTCCTAGTGGTTGTATAAATACAAGTACCAAATTTCAAGACAGTTCATGAAATATATCTATGCGTTACCCCGATCATCCTGTGGAGTATATTTAGTTACTTTACTCGTAATTGTCCACCCAGAAATATTGCAATCTTCTTTTACAAAAATGAAAATAGCAAACTAAAAGGATAGAAATATGTATTAGATGTCCTTAATGTTTACATTCATTGGAATCACCTTGGTCTCATCTTTTCAAATATGATGGTATCTCAAAATCCAATTTTTGCGACTTATGACTCATTTTCCTGAAACACATCACAATTGTGATACGTTATAGACAAGTTTTGATGTTTGTTATTCCATAGTGGTGGATTTTAATTGTCGATTTTCTCTGCCAATTTGATGGATTCTTGAATCTGTTACGTGCCATTTGCAATCGGTGTAGTTTCCTTCTGTCGATCAGAATAATCCCGACTGGTGTTTGTTCATATATATTTCTTCTTGGCTGTGGATAGGCCGAGTCGCTCTGTTCTGCAAGGTTTGAAGATTTCTAAAGAGATTTGGATTACTTGAATCTTATAACGTAAACATCAACTCTTCTTCTTGATTGTATTTAAATAGTTCAAAATGATTTGAGCTATGTCTAAATTTTTATTGTGAAATTATTGTAAACTATTGTAAAACTTTGCAAAGTTGGGAATTTATTTTTGGAAGTCTCATTCAGACATAGATCTGCCACGCCCCTACCGACTGAGAGGCCAACTACCTTTCTCTCCGCCGGAAGCGTCTATATACTAGCTGCCAGGATGGTAATAGAGCAATGTTACCATTACGCACTGTATTGTCATGTGTTCTGTGAAGTGGAATAGAGTACATGGATGGCTACTGATGCTAACTATAACCCTAAACCTAACCTTAAATGTGTGGTCCTAGGTCAGTATAGGCAGTAGTTGGGTCATTTTTTCTGAACGTGTACAATTCAGCCAGAAGTATGGAATTTCAAAAGGTTTTCCAGATCGATTTGAAACATACATATCTCGTTAGTCCAGGTTTACAGGTTTCTGTCAATACCCATTATACGCATTTCCTCCCAGTGGTTCAGTTTTTATGATAAGTCAAAATTTGGGGTTTAGAAATTGGCAAACGTCCGTCATCATAACTCATTTAAGATGAAACACACCCATTATAGTTCATTCTTTTTGTTCATGAAGCCTAAAAGCACACCACAATAAGGCAATATGGCAATGAATCTGCAGTAAAAATTCTTATAACCAAGAAGTATAACTTCATGACGAAATCGAGCTGAGTGCATCATCCCTATTTCCTCAAAATTTCCATCATCTGTTTTTTCCCATACCTTGGTTTCAGATACTTGTAAAAAAGTGAGTATAAAGACTTGAACCTTAATTATGCACATGGGTAATAAGAAATACATTATCTAATACCTCCCCAAGGTATAGGACCCTAAACACAGTTGTGTTAAAATTACTCCATCCCAAAGATGCTGTATTTCACTGATGGGCGTTTGTCACTAAAGCTCATTATATATAATGAAGTAAAAACCAGTTATGAGTCCTATTCTGTTATGAATGAAGCTGAAATGGTTCAGTATTGCTTCATATGCATCAACCACTGGAAATAAAACCAGACAAGTGTATTTCAATTAAGTAATATACAAAAAAGTATACGTTAGTTTATTGTGTATTAACAATGGCTACACATGACTTCAAGGTACCAAAAGACAGACTTTCCTCTCCACAAATTCCAACAGAGAAGTAGTGTCCCCTGACAAATCAAAGGAAATATTTAAATCATCAAAGAAAGAGCATATAACCCTCAACCTGGCATTATAAAAGACTTCTTATGATGGGCGTTAGGTTTTCAATGATGGGCGTTTGTGCATGTAAATATGATATCAAACATCATCTAAAGGAATCTAATAATAACCATGCATGGACAATTCTTTTAGGAAACATGCCCAACATGTTTTCCTACACTCCTGAAATGTTTTTAACTCATCAGCAACTGATACATGTATTGTGGATTTTGTAGGTGGAATAATTCTTGTATTGTTTAAATTTATCATTTTACACATTTTTCTCTTCCATTCATTGTTGAAGGCCCTCCAAGACTGAGGTGGCTACATTTCCTCTCCAGAAGTCCCTGGGGGAAACAGCTGTACTTTTATCCTCTGTTGGTGGTTATTTTTCAATCATGTTGATCTGAAATTGAGAGTAAAATATTATACATAGTAAAGCCCCATAAATATGAAATTTTCTTTTTAAAAGAGTGAAAATTTTAATGCCATTTTCTATCTAGTATAATTTCCTGCATTCATCATTCAAATTTGGTGGTTGTTGAAAGAACCATTCATGAGTTTTTTAGGGTCAAGATTGCAATGGCAAACGCCCATCATGGAAATGGTGACCCTTGTACTAAAATTTAGTCATAGTTCATCCCTGAACCCTTTAATACAGTGTTCTACAGTAGTTTACAAGACATAATATTGAAGGAGAGGCATTGAAAAGTGTGTAGGGTTGGTGCTAAACCCCAACTACATATCATAATATAACTACAAACGGCCATCATGAAAATTGATGCAGGCACTGTATGTTGCAAAAATTCCCAAATTTGGCAAAGTTGAATATAAAGAACATGTCTAAATGATTTTATGCAATGACATACATGCAGGGGCATGTTTCCATGTTATTAGCACAGAAAATATCCTACATTTACTGTGTTATTTTGCATTTAGATGATGGGCGTTTGTCATAGCAAATGTTAACCTCATTATATATTAACCAGACTAGGCTTTGGGCATTGACCAACCATGAAAAAAGTATTTCTATCACATCAATACAGGTTATAAAGCATTACAAACACAACAATATAATATTTAACTAATTATTAGCACCATAAGAGACAATTCTTTACTGCAATCATTACCATGATGGGCGTTATGCCTGATTTACATCAAACATGTGCAGTTCTGATGAGATGAATAAGGCTGGTTCTGTGCAATGACTAAATATCTTTCAGCCATTGACTTCTACACACAAATAAAGCAAAATATACAAAGTTTCGAAACTTTCTGACTATTTTAGTTGATCCAATATCACAGTCACTATCCCTCACACAATTAGAATGTGTCTTTCAGTGTTTCATGTTATTTTTGAGAAAATGAAGTAAGCTTTGTGCTAGAAAAGTTTGGTACTTACCACTGTATATGCTTCCAAATAAAGATGACGCCACAAGTAGCTAAACATACTGGACAGAGCTACCCCAGCAGAGCATTTCAATGATGGGCATTATTTTCATATTGGGCGTTTGCTTTGTTGAGAATCTTGCTATAAAATCATGCAAAATCACTTTGAAAATAGGATTTTGCGTTTTCCATGTTGACTTTGGCATATCATCCACAGGGATCATCAGTACAGCGAGTTTGAAATATTTTGTGGTGCCTGGAGAGCACATTCATGTCATAGTAAGTCCAGCAAACGTCCATCAGCATAATCAGTATAAGGGTGAAATCTTCAGAAAATGTACAATTCACTTTCACCAATCCTCTGAAATAACCCAAATTTAAGACAGACATAAGGTTCAAAATCCAGTTCAACATAACCTAACCGATTGTTTGAATCAAGGCAGTGCCAAATATACTCAGATATACCTAGTGTTGACGATTTTTCAGTCTAATTTAGAATAATTTACTAAATGTATTTATCTACCAATTGTACATTTTCTGAAAATCTGACCCATAAACTGAAGATGGTTTTGTGGATACATTAGTATTTCATAACAAATCACGGTAGAGTTGTTCCTTTTTTTTATTTTGTTCACAACAAAATGCTTAATACATTCAAGTACCTTGTGATATTGTAAATACTATGTTGATTTTTCTAGATTTGCAGATAGAAATGATGACGGGCGTTTGTTAAGAAATGGGTAAAATTTCTCATGACCCCCCAAAAATAACCCTTATGACCTGAACCATACCACCCCTTCCTTAGAGTTGTACACCAAAACTTTACTTGGAACGACAAAATAAAATGAGATAACTTATCAAATATATAGTTGAATATAAACTCAAAGTTCTCAAATCAAGAGGAGAACTTGTAAATTGTTGGTTATTTTCATTTCGACCTTAAAAAAGAATCTGATGTCTTCCTCATAGTCCGGTAAAAGTATATATTTCTGGAAAGCTTATCCCCTCCTTGTTACGATGAGGTACATTGCATTGATGTGAGTCTAACATTGTGGCTGATATGCTTCGGAGAACAGACACAAGTCAGGAATTTGCCATTTGTACATGTTCAGAAAAAATGACCCAGTTATACCCCACTAGCATCCTGACAGCTAGTTTTTAGTTGATACCCTCTCGGCCACAACCTCATGAGTGTCCTTCTAATGTCCAAAGTACACACCACGGTCCATGTCACTGTTCCTAGAAATTGATCCTGTCATCAAAATGTTTAGAAAAAATCTCGTTTGCAACTTATGATTCATGTGAATATGAGAAGTACATCTAATGATACAATGTCGCCTAGCCATAGGATCCCTCTGATCTATATATTATCTCTTTTATATGTTATTTATATATTATTTTTGTTTTTCACTTTTAATTCTCTCATATTTTCTGCTTAGTCCAGTACAAGACTCAGGCACTCGAAATTAAAGGTAACTGTCGGCAGAAATGGAATACTATTTTTCATATAGACATGTATAGACCTATTTGTCCATTTTAACATGATGTAACCTCGAGCAGTTTGACAAATAAAAGATTTTCTTATCCTATTTTATCTTATCTTATTTCTCTGTTACACATCACAAATGGGAAATGTCTACATTTACATGCCAAATTAATAAGCTGGTGGGCATTTTAGGTGGAGTAAATAAAATTAATGTCTGATGGATATCACTTGGGTGAGGATTCATAATAGATGGTAACCACAGGATAGGGGACATGCATAGCCACCATTTTGAATCTAGATTCGCATGGAATTCTGAGACTAATGGTACAGTGACAATTCTGTAGAAAACATGCCATGTTCAGCATGGACTATCTATCAATGCTCTACTGGCAATATCCATGCATAATATATGCTTCCTTAGCACACGTCCCCATCTTTCCCATCATGCATTTGGTTTCCATAGACCATTGATCATAGTATAAACGCTATGCTATTTATTGGTGAAAACATTCTTGCAATTTTCAATAAAAATCTTGCCAAATTTGTGCATGTCAGAATTCACCAGAATCCATCCCAGGATGCACTGTTACAGACATGCGTAGTGGCACATGCAAATCCCCTATTACAGGATTTTCAATGAGGACTAGCTGGTAGTTCATGCACCTTTGATTGCATGTTTAGAGCAAAGATTCCTGAACTACCAAAGTGAAGGCAGAATATTGGAAATAATGAAGTCAAGAACAAACTTGCTTGATAAGAAGTGACTTCTATTAAAGACACAATCATACAATATATAGCAGTACAGCCAGGGGTTGAAAATGATCTAGAAATTAAAGATGACTATCAAAAACCTAAGCTTTTTCTCATGGATTTATTAGAAATTAGCTAGAAACAGTATACATCTTCACAATTAGGTCTAGAAATAAAGGTAGTAGATAGTCCTCATCATTGTCATCCCATAGGTGCCCTTAGGAAGGGGATGAGGAGAAAGCCATGTTTGTCTCTGGGGAAACGCGCTGAATTTTTGTCAGTAAATGGCCTCATAATTAAAGATATATGTACAAAATTGTTTTTCTTCACAGGAATGCTAGTGGCATCAAAACATCCAGAATTAAAGGAAAATAGTAATGACATTCACAGAATATATATTTGATATCAACAATCAAAGAGCTTTAGTTCTAACCCGGAGATTGTATAGCATATAAGCTGGAGATTGTATAGCATGTAAGCTGCCAAATACCTAAACTCTGTCAATATACTAATACTGACTAGTAATGGCGACGTGCATTGGTGTTTTTAGAAACAATATTCCAAATCTGGTAGACTTGAAAACAACAACTTCCTTGAGAGGGCCTTGTCATTGGGTGCCTGAACTATCTGCTTGGCCTCCAGGGTATAGGAAAGATCATAGTCAGTCTTTTTGTACTTTTGACCCTCTGGAATATAAACAGCAATGTATTTCAAATGCTTGGCTCTTTTCAGTCCATCATTAAGGTGTGTCATGCTGGCTGGACTCAATAAGATATTCAACAAATCAAGACTGCTCAGCGAAGAAGATGTTTTGATGAATCTTGCAAGTGCCATCATCCCCGCTTCACCAATAGCAGATCCTGAAATATCAAAATGTTTGATTGACCTATTGGATTGAATGTGCAGGAAAAAATCTTGGTAACCTTTATCTGTGATATTCCTGTCACGTAGTGCCAGTGTCTGAAGCTTGGAATTCTTCTGTAGAGCTGTACCAAGGACTTGTATCCCTCTGTTAGTCAACCCACACCCAGATAGTCTCAGATTTTCAATTTTTCCATCAGCTGCAAGACAATGTGCAATAGATTCAAAGCATTCCTCTAATATTGGTGTATCTACCAGATCCAACACTTGTAGAGGATTATCAGGATGACCATAAAGAGATAGAGAAATATTCTCATGAAAGTGTACATAATGAAGTTGGACAGCTTTCAGGCTATGTGCTAGGTTTTCCAGACATCGAGAGAAATCCTGGCTACTTGGAAGATATGCTTGACAAATGACAAGACGTGTAAGAGACGAAAATGCTCCAATTGACTGAAGTAAGAGTTTTGCTGCTTGTGTTGTGATTGAAAAACCATTGCCGATGCAAACTTCTCTGTTTGGATGGTTTAGAGCAACCATGAGACTGGCAAATTGTTTTGTGTCAGTGGCTGATGACTGATTTGATTTGTACTGCAGTTTGAACTTTTCAGAACAATGTGTGAAAGTCTGGAAAGGAGGGTTGGGGTCCTCATCACACTGACCATTTCCTTTGTTCTTTTCTTGCAAAAGTTTCACATCGGTAGACATTAAATACCATATATGAGGGGTTTCAATGAATATGGCCACAATTCTCTCCTTGAAGTTGGTCTGGTTTTGGCTCAAGTCAATTGAAGTTAGTTTAGGACAAGAGGCAGCCAGCTCGCTGAGACCATGGAGACATACTTCTGTCATGCAGGGATTGTCACGGAGATGCAGCTCCTGCAAGCTCTTTGAGGCCCATAGAATGTGTTTAAGTTGTGCTATGTCTTCATCATTCAGCGCAGCTCCATTCAGACTCACTTTTGTCATTGACAGCAAGTGTTTACATGTATTAATAGCTCGAGGTGTTCCAGGCAATACACCAGTCACTGAAGGATTCGACAATGAGGATACCCTATTTTCATCCAGCAAAACTGTGCAAGCTGATGTATGTTGGAACCTGTTGGAAAGGGCATTTGCACCCTTGTTTCTAATAAAATTAGTGCGTAAATCAATATGCTGCCAATTATTGTTGGAAGACTTTGATAAAATGTCTGCTGTGATGTCACCAATAAAATTGTCCTTCATGCACAGCTGATGAAGATTAGAATCTTCTTTGATTCCTTTAAACAGAGCAAAGGTTTCCTCATCTTGTATCTGGTTGTTGGACAAGTCCAGCGTCTCAATTGACTTATTTTCAGCAAGCATATCACCAATCATTGATAGGTGAGTATGATCAAATGCATTTCCTGTCAGTCCCAGGTGCTTCACCAATTTATTTTGAGCCAGAAAATCTGTGAGCATTTTTATTGATGTTTCATCAAGAAGGCATTTTTCCAGAGAGATTTTGTTCAAGGTGTTGCATGCCTGGCATGTAAACATGACAGCCTTCACATCAAGTGCTGTCAGGGGAAATGAAATTAGGTGTAACATTCCATCTCTAATGACCACCTCTGCAGCCTTCTTAGCAATCTCTAGGGATTGGCTCTCATGGGCAATTTGGCAAAGTTGGGTGAGTGGCTGGTGCTCGTAAAACATCTTTGTGTGTTTCAGCATACTATCCAAGCATCTGAGCAGGGTGTCACGTAATGAGGACCTAGACTCCAGACTGCTGTCTCCTATTGGGAAGTTTTTCATGAATTCCTTTGGCTTCTCATCGAAAAACATGCCAAATGCATAAAGAAGCACCATCATCAATGAATCCTCCTGGGAGATGTCCTCAAGGGTCTTTTCAATAACAAGGCGATCTATGTCTTTGGATGAAATTAGGTGAATTGCAGCAAGAAGTTCTTGAGCTGAGAGATGGAAAAACTCAAAACATTCTCCAGTACATGTAAGGATGCCTGTCTTTATGGCGTTGGTAATATCATTGGCCTCTAATTTCACATCATGAAGGTCATCTATTGTGAAAACCAACTTAGCAAGGCCACTTTCAGCTCTGTATGTGATGATTCCCCTAAATGCTAAATCACCCAGTTTAGGAAAGAATGACTTATTCTCCAATTGAGCAAGGGCATTGTCAGCTTTTCTCTCTGTGTAATGGTTGAAGATGTAGCTCTGCAAACAAGTGTAAGTGGATACTTGCTCATCTGCTATGTGTGCATCATCATTGAGAAGTTTTGTCAGCTGAGTGCAGTAATAGGTGACTGAGCAAACTGACATCAGAACTGGGCTTTTAACCAGAAATGACTGGATGGCTTGGTGTCTTTTAGTGTACTTCTTTCTTACATATTCCTTAATACTCCCTTGAGTGAGGCCTAAAATCTCATATAGACCCCAAGATTCAAAGTACTTTGGAAGATCCAGGAAAGGCCGAGAAGTGCAGAGGATAGCACATTTGGGCAGTAAAAATCCCCTCAGTAAGCTTAGAATAATTATTCTTGGATCTGCTTCTTCCTTCAAACTTTTCACTGAGTTTTGTATGTTTATTGTTCCAAGTTCTGCTAGAATGCTAACGATTTCATCAAGACCATCCAAAGCAATTAGTGTATTTTCACCTTCAGTGTGCTCGAGCCACTGCTTTGGAAGTTTCACCCCATCAACCCTGTAAAGATTCTCTGACATTAGGAGTTCCTGTAGTGACATTTTGATGTTCCTTCTAAAAAGTATGCGAAGCGGTATGACAAAGAAAAGTTTAACGTGTTTGGCACATCTACCTAGTGACCATTCCCTCGAGAACCACTGAATTAAGGTTGTTTTGCCTATACCAGCTCGACCAATAATGATGTTTGTGTCTTTCTCAGATTTATTGGTTGCTGGAGCAACAATATGCTTGGCCTGTACATGTTCTTCACTATCTCCTTCAAGAAATCTTTGATAGTCACTGAAAATATTGGCGTCACGTTGTTGCAACTCATTCATGACAGTAGGCTCTTTGTTTCTCACCAGTCTCAACTGAACAAAATTCTCTTCTAAATCCTGTGGAATATCAGAGTTTGATTCTGTGGTGTGGATCTTCTTTTGTTGGTATCCTTTAACTAATTCTTCCCTGAAAGGTTTTATACAGAAATCTCTGTCATCTGCCGAAGGTTTTTCATTGAAGATCTGCATGAATAATTCTGGGTAAATTCCACCAATTGCCTTCTTCATCAAATCACATGTATGTGAGTATCCTCCACAATATTTCTGAACTGCCACTTGAACCATGACAGCAACTTTCTCCTTTCTGCTCCCCTTACTTGTAATAATATCAATATTGTCTGGACTCAAACCCTCAGATATCAAATCTAGGATAACGTCAGGTTCATCTATATCGTTCAACATTATTGGTAAATTTTGGGTGAATTTCTTTGCCAATGAATTATCTTCATCATCATCTGCCACTGTCTGCATAATGGCAGTTCCATCTTGGGCAAGCAGTGAATCACTACTCAGGTCATTCTCATTTGTTCCTTGAATTTGTTTAGGCTTTTCTCCATGACTCTCCTCTTTAATAATGTCTTCTGTTCCAATGTTCAATGTCTCTGCCTTTAAACTGTGACTACTCACTCTAGCCCTATCCAACAAACAATTATCCTCTTCAGGCAACAATTCACTTGGATCAGATTGATTGGCAAAACCTCTCGGAATAATAGGTGTATCATCTAGAACTGGGCACGCTGTTGTCACACTGTCGTTCAATGAGCTGTGGCTCTCAGTCTGTATGGGCTCTTCCCCATTTGCAGATCCATTGCCGATGCCAGATGTACATTTATGAATCGCAAAGATTACATTCTCTACTGTTCCTAGTCTTGATATGATAGCCTTATTCTCTTCTTCAAGCCTATGACATCTAACTCGGAGATCTTCAATTGTTTTTTCCATGGTTTCTGACAATTGATTTTACAATCACCAAAATAGCTCTTCTCATTATGTTACTATGTCAAAGGAATGTTTGTAAAATGGTAGCTGCGTCTTCAGTCATTCATCTGAAAGGGTGACAAAAACTCTTCAACTTTAAACTCTTGACCAATTATTGCAAAGCTGAAAAAAGAAGTAACTACAATAAAGTATGAATTCAACATATCAATAGAGGGAATGGAATGAGATGCTAGTAATTTACTGTCTATTGGAGGAAAATACACAGTAATTAACTGTTTATTATTTGATAAGAAAATATTAAAATTTATTAACATTTGTTATGAATCTTCAGAAAGATTTTTGGAGGGTTTAGCACTTCTTGTTCTATGAATATATGTAAGAACTTTCAGGGTTGCGTTACATAAAGGGTATGCACACTATTGCATCACCAATCCACTAATGTAGGACGCACACAAAGTTGTGCGTCTTAAATTGGTTAAGGTAGTATTGGGTGATATTGGGTCTCCACCTAAATTATGTTGATATATCACTAGCAGGTGTAGATGTGCTCACCAGTGGAGACGCAATATCTAAACTTAGGACATGACCCACTTCACAAATACACACAATTGCGTGTGTGTCCCATATTAGTTGATTGGAGATGCAATATCTCCTTTCATGTGACGCACTCCTGGACATTGTATGAAATATATCCTTGCATTTTAAAGGTCTTCATACTTGGGTACTTTACTGGTAATTGCCCACCCAGAAATATTTTTTTTCAGAAATTGAATTGAAATATCGAACTTATAGAAATAGTTATTAGATGTCCTATTGTTTACTATCATTGGAATCGAGGTGATCTCATCTTTTCAGATAAGTACTTAGAAAAAGATGAGGATTGCAATGACTGTGATATTCTAAGTGACTGAAACCAACAAGTTACTTAGCTGACCTTTTATATGTTTTTATTAATATTAATAGAAAACATATTTGAGTTGTAAAGTTGTATTTTAGCGGTACATTTCGTAAATACCACATCGGTTGCCACTGCTTCCACACCTGACTCACTATATTATAAATGTTTCAGAAGACATCATGTACATCTACCTGTTAAATATGTGACGTGTTCCAAGAAAATAGGTCACAAGTCGCAACATTGATATTTTTCGAAGTGTTTTTATCACAAGATCTCTTTATTGGAATGTACTGATTTTTACGGGTTTAGCACTTAGTCTTACAAACCCTTGTAAAAGATTTTGGGACATTGTATTAGATATATCCTTGCGTTTTTAAGGCCTTTGTATGGATTATATTTAGTTACTTTACTGGTAATTACCCATCCAGAAACATTGGAAACTTTTTTTTTCAAAAATTAAAATATCAAACTTAAAAATATAGAAACACTAATAAGGTGTCCTAGTGTTTACTATCACTGTAATCACCTTGATCAATCCATATTTTGCGACTTGATTCATTTTCCTAAAACGGATCACATGATTATGTTATCTAGATTGTGGCTTATCTTGTGTAATCATACCTTGACCTGGATCGATAGCCACTATCTAATGTCACTGCAATGTCATTAAAATCATCGGATATAGCAAGTCTATATTTTAAGTCTATGCACACTTCATTCCAGAGGTGAAATAATAAGCGGACTCCTTTAAACGTTACAGAGGACAGCATACTCATTTCCACCTGTTAAATGTGTTATCTAGATTGTGCCTTATCTTGTTTAATCATATCTTCACCTGGATCGATAGCTAATATGCAATGTCACTCTCATACAAACATTGGAATGGAACTTTGAAACTAAATATCGCTGTTTACGTTGAACTATTATCTTGATTATTTTTAACTGAAAGTTCATCAATTATGTTTTTGATCAAACATAGAATTGGACTTTTGGACAGGTAGTTTTGTTAAATGTAGAATTGTGGGAGGTTAAAATAAATCTTTGGACAACAGCATCAAATAATTTGTTAATGGGAAATTTTGTTATTAGGCAAAAAAAATAAAATAGGTGTGTTTCCGATTTACCCCCCCCCCCCCCCTTCCCTACCTAGAAAAACCTTACCCTACCTAAAATCTTTTACCATACCTGATTTTTTCCCCATCATATCTTACTTTTTTTGGATTTTTTGACAAAAAAAGCTTATAAAAGCAGGAAAACGGGTTTTCCTAACCTGAAACTGTCAAAAGGCACATTTCCCATGTTCAAAACAACTATTGTTATGAAAAAGACATTTTTTTCAGTTCCTGGGAGGAGGTTTCCAAACAAAATAAAATAACAAAAAAAAAAAAGTTACCACCCCTCCCAACCTAGTTTTCAGCCAGATAAATCGGAAACACACCTATTTTTTTTTTTGGCATTACGAATGTTGAACAAATATTCTTCCAACATTAGAATGAAGACAGATCATTCCACTGACACAGCTCCATATAATATATATGTAAAACCATCTAACTATAAATAAGATCGGTCCAATCTCTGGGATTTCCAGTTTTCAGTCACAGGGTCCAAGACTGGGAAGCACAGAGACTGTCCCCTTTGTTGTTAGATAATATGTGATTGGTCATAGAGTACGTAATTAAATATACTCCTCATTATATGCATAGATATTCTTTTTATTTTTATTTTTAAATATTTATTGGCCACAAACATTTAACAGGGATAAACTGTCCACACAGCTGTATTTCATGCATTTCCATGTTACATAACAGATGAGGAAGAAAAAAGTATTGTAAGCAGATGGTATATGGGTCAGATTCTCAGAAAATGTACAATCCGCCTTCACCAATCCTCTCAAATAACCCATATTTAAGACAGAAATGAGATTCAAAATGCAGTTTAACATAACAAAACAGATACTTTAAATCAATGTGACACCAAATATACTCCGGCATACCCGGTATTCAACATTTTTCAGCCAAATTTAGCAGAATTTACTGAATGTGTAGATCTGCCAATTGTACACTTTCTGAAAATCTGACCCATATGATAACCAGAACTATTCAACAAGCATTATCTTATATTATCGCAGTATTTGGTCGACATTGCTAACAATACAATAATTATTATTATTATCATTATTATCATAAAACTTTTATTCAATAAACATGTTACATTTCTGTTGATGTCATACTGAAGAGGAATGATCCCTCTCAATGTAAGAATACGCTGAGATCTTCCCGGCATCCCTTCAGAAATAATATAGAAGGATAAGAAAGATTTAGAGAGATTAAAAGTGAAGATTAAAAAGAGAGCAAGAAAAAAAGAGAACAAGTCATTCTATTATTAAATGAACCTGAACAAAATGTTGAATTTATTTAAAGAGAATGCTAATGCATGGAGAAAACTCCACTCTGACCTTAAGAGTCTGAACGAGTAAAATGTATTCCTAAACTGTAAATGTTTTGGGAGAGCATATACATTTTTTATAGAGGTTATCACATTTTCAAAAGAAAAAAAATGAATGATGATAAGAAAAATGTTCTATTCATGACATAATTGACAGGGAAGATGCCCATTCAGGATGGAAAAAAATAAATGACGATAAGAAAAATAAATGATGATAAGAAAAATGTTCTATTCAGGACGTAATTGATATATGGGAGAGTAAGGGAAGATGTCTTTAAAATGATGCCAAATGAGAAACTTGTGAATGATTTAGCCATGTATATGCCCAGATGGCAGGTGTTTTGAATAAAGGTTTTTTTTAAAAAAAGAAGAAAGATATAATTCAATGACAGGTAGCTACATATTCATATTCATAGTGAGTAACGTTTCGGCTCGCTTTAAAATAACAATTTCATGTATAAGTCAAGAATCAGACAGGCATACAACGGAAGAACTACATAGGCATTTGCCTATCTAGATAGTTGTGCAACCTCATTGTAATTCGATCAAAACAATAAAGAATTCTTGGAATGAAATGAAATAAAATGAAATGAAAATTGGAAGAGAGTTGACGGTTAATAGTTATGTTCAACAGAATCTGATGTTCAATACACAGTTTTGAAATTAAATTCATGTAATCATCTCAAAACAAGAATATTCCATTACAGAAATCTTGTGAATAAACCACTTTGAAAACTATCTATTTTGCGACTTGTTACTCATTTTCCTGTGATACATCACATATTTGTGATGTGCTTTAGGAAAAAAGGTCACAAGTAAAAAAATGGATTTTGAAATATATAATCATATTTGAAAAGATGAGATCAAGCCAATTCCAATGATATAGACCGAAGGACATCTTATATGTACTTCTATATTTAAAGTGTGATACTTTAAGTTTTGTAAAAAAAAGTTTGGAATATTTCTAGATGGCCATTCTACTAGTAAAGTAGCTGCATATGGGTCAGATTTTCAGAAAATGTACAATTCGCCTTCACCAATCCTCTCAAATAACCCACATTTAAGACAGAAATAAGCTTCAAAATGCAGATTAACAGAACAGAACGGATACTTTGAATCAATGCGATACCAAATATTCTCAGATATACCCAAAATTTATCAATTTTTAGAAGAAATTACTAAATATGTAGAGCTGCCATTTGTTCATTTTCTGAAAATCTGACCCATATACCCTATATAGTATAACCTATGAAATGCATAGACAGAACTATATGGGATTCAAGGTGGGAGTGAATAATCACCGATGGCAAAAGTGATATATAATCAATACACTGTCTTGAAATTTGGTACATGTATTCATGCTACGAAATGCTTTAAGTTACCCCAATTGAAATCATTCTCACAAATACATCTTGTGAATAAATCAAAAATACCCTTTTTGCGACCTGTGACAGATTTCCCAGTGAAACATCACATATATGATACAGAGACAACATAATTAACATACCACGCAGCTCCTAATTTTCCCTTCAGCTAGCAACAAAGTCTCTTACTGTTGATCTCCGTGTCCTACAATGCCTGTATCAGACCCATGAATTCATATCAGGGCATTGATTAGTCACTACTGCACACGGCAAGGATAAGGCCAAAAAAAGAAATAGGTGTGTTTCCGATTATCTGGCTGAAAACTCGGTAGTAGGGGGCGGGTAAATTATTATTTTTTTTTATTAGGAAGCCACCTCCCAGGCACTAAAAAAATGTCTATTTTACAACAATAGTTGTTTTAAACAAGGGAAATGTGCTTTTTGACATTTCCAGGTTAGGAAAACCTGTTTTCCTGCTTTTATAGCTTTTTTTGTCAAAAAATGCAAAGAAAGTAAAGTATGGTAAGAAAAAACCAGGTATGGTTAAAAAATGTTTAGGTGGGAGAAGGTTTTTCTAGGTAGGACCAGGGGGGGGGGGAGATAAACCGGAAACACACCTATTTTTGTTTGCCTAACAACCAAGTGACCGCCCCCTATATGGGTCAGATTTTCAGAAAATGTACAATTATACTTCACCAATCTTCTCAAATATCCCAAATTTCAGACGAAAATAAAGTTCAAAATACAGTTCAACCTAACCAAACAGATTGCTAGAATCAATGCAATGCTGAATATACTCGAATTTACCTAGTATTGACCAAAGCGACTAGATAATTATCAAAGTCAATAGACTAGGGATTGAAATATTCTATGTTCCAAACGCAGCTCCGAGATATAACATCAAGAGAGAAATCCTTTCACTCTTTATTCCTCCTTGTAAGTTGGGTTGAAGACCTTGCTTCCTCAACGATCAAGAACATCGAGATACTAATATCAAAATTATATCAATAGTTGGGGACATTGTGTTAAATATATCCTTATATATACTAAATATGTAAAGCTGCCATTTGTTCATTTTCTGAAAATCTGACCCATATACCCTATATAGTATAACCTATGAAATGCATAGACAGAACTTCATGGGATTCAAGGTGGGAGTGAATATTCACCGATGGCAAAAGTGATATATTCAATACACTGTCTTGAAATTTGGTACATGTATTCATGCTACGAAATGCTTTAAGTTACCCCAATTGAAATCATTCTCACAAATACATCTTGTGAATAAATCAAAAATACCCTTTTTGCGACCTGTGACAGATTTCCCAGTGAAACATCACATATATGATACAGAGACAACATAATTAACATACCACGCAGCTCCTAATTTTCCCTTCAGCTAGCAACAAAGTCTCCTACTGTTGATCTCCGTGTCCTACAATGATTGTATCAGACACATGAATTCATATCAGGGCATCGATTAGTCACTACTGCACACGGCACGGATAAGGCCAAAAAAAGAAATAGGTGTGTTTCTGAGTTATATGGCTGAAAACTAGGTAGTGGGGGGGGGGGGGGGCTGGTAAATTCTTTAATTTTCATTTTTTTTTATTGGAAAGCCATCTCCCAGGCACTAAAAAAAATTTCTATTTTACAACAATAGTTTTTTTAAACAAGGGAAATGTGCTTTTTGACAGTTCCAGGTTAGGAAAACCTGTTTTCCTGCTTTTATTAGCTTTTTTTGTCAAAAGATGCAAAGAAAGTAAAGTATGGTAAGAAAAAATCAGGTATGGTCAAAAAATGTTTAGGTGGGAGAAGGTTTTTCTAGGTAGGACCAGAGGGGGGGGGGAGATAAACCGGAAACACACCTATTTTTGTTTGCCTAACAACCAAGTGACCGCCCGCTATATGGGTAAGATTTTCAGAAAATGTACAATTGGCAGCTGTATGTATTATACATTTAGTATATTCTGCTAAATTAGGCTGCAATTTGGTCAATATTAGGTAAATTCCAGTATATTTGGGATTGCATTGATTCTAAAAATGAAAATCTGACCCATATATATATTGTTTTTATATGTTCATTTGAGGCCAGTTATATATTTCAGAGTTCCAGCAAGTTGAAAATCTGACCCATGACTAGATTTGATGAGATTGTTTTGTTGGAATAGCTGAGAATTCTTTTTTTTTTAAAGATTTTATTTCAACTTGGTAACCGACTGAGAATGCAGCTTTAATATTGAGTTTGTCCCACTCTGTCTCATTAATCAATATCTTAGGGAACTCCCTTCATACGCCCCTCATCAATAGGTGATAAATGGGTCAGATTTTCAGAAAATGTACAATTCAACTTCACCAATCTTCTCAAATAACCCAAATTTCAGACGAAAATAAAGTTCAAACTACAGTTCAACCTAACCAAACAGATTGCTAGAATCAATGCAATGCCGAATATACTAGTATTGACCAAAGCGACTAGATAATTATCAAAGTCAATAGACTAGGGATTGAAATATTCTATGTCCCAAACGCAGCTCCGAGATATGGATCAGATTTTCAGAAAATGTACAATTCGCCTTCACCAATCCTCTCAAATAACCCACATTTAGGACAACAATGAGCTTCAAAAAGCAGGTTAACATAACAGAACTAATACAGTTTTAAATCAATGTGATACCAAACATACCCAGATATACCCGGTATTCATCATTTTTCAGCCTAATTTAGTAGAATTTCCTAGATAAGTAGAGCAGTCAATTGTACATTTTCTGAAAATCTGACCCATATAACATCAAGAGAGAAATCCTTTCACTCTTTATTCCTCCTTGTAAGTTGGGTTGAAGACCTTGCTTCCTCAACGATCAAGAACATCGAGATACTAATATCAAAATTATATCAATAGTTCGGGACATTGTGTTAAATATATCCTTCCGTTTTGAAGGCGTTCGAATGGAGTATATCTAGTTACTATCAATGAAATCGGATTGATCTCCTCTTTTCAAATATGGTGATATCTCAAAATTCATATTTTGCGATTTATGACTCATTTTCCTAAAACGACGGATCACATATGAATATTCAATTAATGATAAATTACTAAATTACATAAACTTCCAATATAGCTATGCCTTGCAATGTATACCCCTAGTGGCGTCCGGAAGTAAGTACATAACCCCGGAGCTATCCGGAGCTATCCGGAGCTATCCGGAGCTATCCGGAGCTATCCGGAGCACAGTAGAAATATTGAAATATCTTTTATATCCTGGGATCGTTACACATTAGTTCCTACTACAGCCACTGGAGGGCGCCACCGAGGTATCCCCAGTAGCGGAGACTAGCTGTGTAAGCTATTCAGAAAATGTACAATTGGCAGCTGTAAAATTGGCCAGTAAATTTTGCCAAACTAGGCTGCAATTTGGCCAACGCATACAGGCATTTTACGTATTATTCTTTAGTATTGCAGTCTATGGACTTACGACGCATTTGTTCATATTTTGTAGAATAAAACAAACAATTAATGGCTACTCCTAATGTCCAAAATTTTTCTACACATATAGTGCAGGTTATATACTACATATTAAAAGGAAAAAAATATGTTCCAAAAAAAATATGTTTTTTTTTTAAAAAAAATTGTAGCTTTTTGAAATAGACATGTTTAGGAAACACAGAACACTTTGAAGATGCACCCACCGCAGCAGATTTTTGGGTTGTCAGCCATGTTACAAAGCCCCATAATTCAGAAACTAGTCCGATGACCAAGGGGCAAGGATGGCTTGAAAAAAATAAGTGCCCGGGGCCTTTATTTGCGTAAAGGTGTGATTCCACTGCATCGCTCTTTTGGTCCGCTCTAAATACGCTCTTTTATTTTCCCAGAGCACCTAACAAGCGAAGTGTGAGCAAAACCAATAGAATAGGTCCAATAGAATAGGTTACTGCGCTTACGCTTTTAAAATTTGACGTTGGCACTTCTTTTTGACGTTGCGCTAAATATTATCTGCAGTGTTTGATTTGCAATGACGGCCCATACACTCCACAGCTTTTAGTAGTGCATCAATAACGCACTGAGAGCGGACCAACGCACTTGTCATTGATTACACATATGGGTCAGATTTTCAGAAAATGTACAATTCACCTTCACCAATCCTCTCAAATAACCCAAATTTCAGACGAAAATAACCTTCAAAATACAGTCCAACCTAACCAAACACATAGCTAGAATCAATGCAATGCCAAATATACTCGAATTTACCTAGTATTGGTCAAATTGCAGCCTAATTTAGCAGAATTTACTAAATGTGTACAGCTGCCAATTGTACATTTCCTGAAAATCTGACCCACATAATAGAAAACAAGCGAACCAGTAGAATCACTCTGCGCTTGTATTGCGCTAAATATAAAAGCAGACAAAGAGCGAATGAAAAGCACCCTATGAATAAGCGAAGCAAGAGCGAGCCATGTGCACATATTCAAGCAATCCGTGGAAACGCACCTTGATACGGTAGTTTGACCTGACCCCAACAAATAGAGCTATGACATGGAGGTAGAACATTGTGACGGTAAGGTATTTTTCTTTTCATCATTTGCTCAAACTAAACATTAAAACCTTGGAATACCTTGCTGAAACCTAGAAAAGCTTCCTGTTATTGAGACTGTATTTTGAACTTTATTTTCATTAAAAACCTTTTCTAGATTTCACCAAATTATAGATTTATTTGAGGTAAGTGCAATACAAATGGCTACAATCGGTTCTTCATCAAAAGCCATGGAAAATTAAAAGTATAGAAAAGAATATTTGGTATGAAGGAGCGGGATGGGAGCGATCAAATAAGACTAAAATTATTAGTTTTCATGAATTATTAAAAAAGATTACTGAAGAAGACCTGCTGTAGGTCGAAACGTTGAAAATAAAAACCAACAAACTTACTTTCCATCTTGGCGTCTGTATTATCATTTTTGATGAGATATATTCACGTTTATATATATATATGGAAAAATATATGTATGTAGTGAATATGGGTATACCAATCAAGCATTGATTGGGCTTTGATTGTTTTAGTGTTGTTTATCATGTTTGGACCAGTACAGGTTGAATTGGCTGCAGCTGCCCTTGCTGTGCTGGTCAAACCAGGCTTTTGGATTCCCGCCAAAACTTACATGGGTCATATTCATTTATTCCTATATTACAGGTTACTCTTATCTAGTTGTACTTTATACCACAATTAGTGTGTTGGTCTTTCCGGATGTTCCGGCAAGATTCCTTTTATGTTCCATAACCTGTTATTACACTAGACCTTCTTTTACCTTTCCTTTACCTGAAACACCTTTATTGACTGTCTACTAAAGTTGCCTCTTGCCTCGATGAACTCAACCTTGTTACTCTGGCCTTGAGTGATTGTTCACTCTGGCTGAGTCATTGGGACCAAAGCTTGGGACCAAGATCAACTGACGGAATAGGTCTGTGTGGTGGAATAAAGCCTGAGATACTAAAGCACTGTGTTACTGGTTTTACTTCCCCTTCGTTGAGATTGATAAGATTCGAACTTGGTTAGTGAACTAGTATTACTAGGCGGAAATCACTACAATTGGTGCCGTGACTAGTTCTCAACCACAGACCTTGACTAGAGTTGATTTTCTGTCCTATATTTCTCCGTGAGAAATAGCACTGCTTTTGCAGAGAACCAGGTTTGCAGATGTCTGCTGGGAAACATTCCCTGACACAGACTTTTGTGGACTCATATTCTCTCGGAGAATAGAAATGGAGAATTGAAGTGCTGTGTCACTGATAGCAATGACGGATCCTCAGGATTTGAGTACCGCTTCTGCGGAGATGCTGGCTATGGCAACTATAGCTAGGAATGCTGCCTGGTTGGATTGAGGGCCTTCAGTCAATGCAGTAGCTCCTAGTAGACATTTGTTTGGAGCCATAACTGGTACCTTTAGTGGTCAACAGTATGTTCCAGCAAATGCCTTCATCTCATTGAAAGATTGATTATGGTAGAGCCAGTAGAGGGAATCTGTAATGTTGGAAAAAAGAGAAATAAATTGCAGTATTCAGTGACATTGACTTTGGTTGACCTGAAGGTGACTTTTCCGCCTACAGATGGTTGTCCGTCTGTTGTGGTGTTGAGAGGCCCTGAGGAAGTAGTTGGACGTGTGACCTTCTCTTGGGAGACGTTGTGCTTTGGTGGCAAACGTTGGTACCTATGAGTTGGAAACCGGCGTGGGTGCTGAGTCTGTGTTTTGTGTAAGTGGAGACAAACTTAAGGGAAACCTATGATGCATAGTGTAGCGAGTGCATTACTTCTACACATGATATCATTGGGTGAAGACATGGGGGCATGGATTCTACCTCCCCTCTGTTTTTTCCGGGGACTCATTGCATTGCTCAGATGTTATGTTGAAGATCAAAGGGAGAAATTCCGGTGATCAACAGAAAAATCAATGTGATTTGGAGTAAACCCACTTGAAGGTGGCTACTGTGATTCCTCCTAAGGCTCCGTTGGTATGCGATGGAAGAGAATGTGATGGCCGGGTATTTCGCGAGAAAGACGGACCAATGAGGGAAGTCTGAGAAGGCGGAAAACTCTGAACGGGCCTCATAGAGAGCGAGGTGAGGCCCGGGGAATTGTCTGCACTTCCTAGTACTACAATTCATGATCGTTTTGTGTTGGAGATGGAGACTGGGGGTGGGGCTCTAGCTTCTGTAAGTAGTACTGAGCCTGGGGCTGTCCGCCAGGGATGTACGAAAGCGGTTCGGACTAGTCAAGCGGAAGAGACCACTCGTCCGGAATGGTGCCGATTCCAGGGACATACCTGTAGCGGAAGATTCCGGCGATATGCGCTGGGGTCAGACAGGTTTCCAAGCTGAATGAGGGCGTTTAGTGACAGTGGAGTGGGGTCCCATCACAAACGCGAGTGTTCAGAAAGTTTCTGTTGAAAACCAGAAGGTGTTGAAGCTTCGTGATTGAAATATTGCGGATAGATGGTACGCTGCAGTATCAGTGAATGGGGATGTTAATGATTTCCTTTGGGGATCCGGGTTCTAGAGCTGGCCTGGTAACAAAGACGTTCTACAACTCCCTGCGTCGGCCGCCACCATTGGTTCCGTCCCTCTTGGTGTGCACGATGATAAACGATTCGCAGATTACTGTGCACGGTGGTGCGCTGTTCCTGTGGACGTTAGGGAAACGGATGTACAAAGTAACATGTTTGTTGTTGGTTTTATCTGGCCCGGAGTCCAGAGTTCTGGCACAGGTTTTATCTGGCCCGGAGTCCAGAGTTCTGGCACAGGACTTTGATTTTGTGCATGGATGTTATGTGTACTGGTCAGGGAAATTGGCTTTGAATGACAGGAAAGACGCTGTGATGATGCATCACTGGCGTGCTGTTCCGTCCAAGCAATTGAGCCCGACTAGAGCTTTCTGAAGGTTTACACTGTGGGATGCCTTGGTTCAAATATCTTGGCTGGCGCTACGGCGACGGTGGCCTTTAGTAGTCCGTCCGTGGGAACCCTACGTCTTGATGTTGACATGGTGGTTGGACAAGTGAGTGAGGTGACACTGCTGTTATCTCCCACTACTAGTCCGGAGGGGGTGAATGTATCTCCGAAGAACAAAACATGTTCTTTGTTCGAGAGACCCTCCGTCTGTGAGAAAGAAAAAGCAGATAGTTCATGAGTAGCACCTCTCTTGAACTAGGGACCATCTAGGATATCTGGAGATGTCACGTTGACTATCTCTAGGCAGCTTGTACTAAATACAGACCTATTTGTTGGGTGGACTTGTATAAGGACACTAGCTGATGGTATTTGTTGGTTATAGCTGGCCAAAGATTTCCTGAGATTGGTGGCAGCAAGATTCTACCTTGCTCAGAGAAAGTAGAATGAATTTCCGTTGCAGAGCAGACTGCGGGGGTAGGAAAAAGAGCAGAAGGTTACGGAAGCTGAGTTATTAATGACCTTCCAAGGAAGGGCTCTAATTTCTCCTGAGTTGTCTGAATCGCCGGAAAAGGAAATAGACCTCGGAAAACTTTAGTGGAACTGAAGCTTCTGAACCAATCTCTCTAAGCGAGGGAGAGGCCATGGAAAGCTAACAGTAGAACTTTAGTTGGATGGGAGAGAAAAAGCTGAGCAGGGAGGAGCAATAAGATTGCTGGAAAATTGTAAAGAGGAATGGATGCGCCTTCCTCCAGAATGGTTACAATTAGGATCTTGAGCTGTACATATGCAAACTGAGAATTACAGTCTGATTCTCCTTAAAAACACAACGAGAAGTCGACCGGGGTGGCAAGGCGGAACAATGCACCCTGGGTCCCCAAACGGCGTATGTGACTTTATTGTTTTCATATGGCCGGGAAAGAACCTAAAATCGTTCCGATGGATTAGTAACTTGTCGCATGAGAACCGTGATGTGGCTTGGACTAGGCCTATGGGGCATAGAGATTCTAACCTCATAACGCTATTGGTCCTGGATCTTGGTTGAAATAGCTTGAAAATGCTGCCTGAGGCGTCATGCTTAGTGAAGATCCCCGGAACTATGATTCCACTTTGTCTCAGTGGAAGTATAGCCAGTTTATGTCCTGTGTGTGGGAATAACTGTGCTAAGCTATGAAGTCTCAGTAGAGGAATGGGTCACCTACATCCTGGAATTAATTTTCCGAAGTATGGCTGATCTTGCATGGAAGACTGGTAGTTGGAAGCTATAAAGGCTGGCCTGAGTAGCACCACTGTCCAGTGTTGTATATATGAAGCTAGAGCCCTCCTAGAGGATTAGCTGTGATAGTTGTTGTTCCTATTGATGACTCCTGTCTAAGATTTTGTAAATAAGTTGTTCTGACTGCAAGTGTTCTAGTAACTCATCATATAATGTTGTGGTGCAAGTTCACTGAATTAAAACTGCAGTCACCTTATTTATTTTGGTGCTGATGATGAGATTCCTGTTAGTGGGGAAGCTCTCCACACAGGAAGCAGGAAGAAACTACCCCTAAGACACTCCTACCGAGCTGTGGGCAGTTCTACCAGAAGCTAAGGCTCTGCTGTACTATGTTCTGTGGGAACATTGGGTAGCTCACTGCGTTCCGGGAAGAAAACGGAATGCGGGGCCCGGCTTATCCAGGATCTGAGAGATCCATGGAGTTGGCAGGCAGTGTGGCTGAACCTTCAGTTTCCATGCTGTCTAAGCCAGTGATTAGCGCAACGGTAAGCAGTCTGACCTTGAGGCCTCCGGCCATGACTGTTTTTGTGTAGATGACTGATACGGAGCGGAGCTCAAATGATGGCTTCATTCATGAGCGCTTCGCCTCCAATGCCCATGCCTATGGTCGGTGGATTCCCTAGGTTCGGGAGTCCCGGCATAAGTCCGCAAGTGATGGCTTCTTTACCACCATTTGGAAGCCCACTGCGAGGTCCACCTTAGGTTGCATGGGGTGTTCCGCCTCCGTCTCATGAGACGATGGAGGAGGAGAACACTCTTGGGAATGTGCCTGAGGAGGAGGAGTAAGTTACTGATGACGATACGGAACCACCCTGGACCTGGACTGGACATGGATTGGACTTGCTAGCGTTGCCCACCCGGAAACCGGAACCTACCATGGAACGCCCCTGAATTGTGACTGAACGTGGACCTAGACCGATGATGACATTGAATGTCCCGGAAGTTCTACCTGACGACGGAAGATGTTATTCCGCGTATTTTAGAGAAGTTTTGGTATAGTAGAAATTTAATTTTTAACCTGTGCTGGATCATGTTTTGTATATAGATAGGACTCTGAAAGCTCCTTGTTGTCGTGATGCTGCTGGATGGTTAAGAGTCTGCTGAAGCTAATGCTTATTATTATCTACTATTAGAGATGTCGCAACTTGTTAATTATGTCGAGAGGACACACATATGCTCCTTTTTGTACTTGTTTTGACTTGTTTGCATTGATAATTCTCTTTTTATAACTTCTTAGAACTCTTGCCTATTTTGTATATTTTGTATATTTATTATACGTGCATTCTATATGAGACGTGCTATAAGTGGGGTGCTATAAAAATATTCACATAGGACGTGTCCTATATGAAATGAAGTTGTCTAAAAACAGCTCTGTTGTTATGCTTCGTACTATGATTATAGAAATACATAATAAAACCAACATCATTAAATAGAGCATTAAATTCTCTTTTGAATGATATAAATTGTATTAATGTAGCTCAAGGAATGGCCATGATATGAACGTTTTAATTCATCAATATACTAATGCCCGATGTGCAATAGACCAGTTCTAACATGATTTTTACCTGGAAATTTACACCTGATTCTGACCTGGTGCTTTACTAGTGGAAATCGTAAACAGTTGTGAGACTCAAACTTGATTTTTTAATGCTCTATGGACCCGATTTATAAATGCAGTTTTGATACTCTCAAAAATGCTCTCAGTACCAGGTATAATTATGCAGTTTTTAACGCATTCAGTGCAGCACTTTTATTGCTGCTCCAAGTTTCAACTGCCAACTGGGTGTAAATGTGTAATTCATAAATAACAATTTGATTTATTCTCAATATACCCCATATAATTACCATAATGTGGTAAAAATAAAATAAACAAATAAGAAAATGAATTATTCAGAAAGGGATACTAAATATTACATCCTTCTGCCATATACACTACCTCAATTTTGCATCTCTTTCATTGCCATCATTCCCCACCATGGCAGGTTAAGCCGCCTATAGGTGGCCTTGGTGTATGTGTACTTGTACAACAGACTACAGGACCTTGGAGCAGCCATACCATTTCTGTATACAGTTATAGGGGGTGTTTTTTCATTATGACCTGTTTAAAATCAAAGAGATAAATTGCACAAAGAAACTATTGTAGAATATTATTTGTGATATTTCTTAGTAGATAACGGAGAATACCTATTGTGTATAAATGCATCATAGTATGTGTATTAACAGCATTTTCATTGCCAAGGAAATTGTAAATGCAACCCACTGACTTGACCGCCACCTGGTGAAAACAAGTATGCCACCTGGTGAAAACAAGTGGCGCAATGGTAACAGTATTGGGAGATGTACCATGTATTGAGAATGGGTGTTGTAGGGGTGGGGTTAAATCTTATTTTCAGATCCTATATATTACTCATATCTTGGGGACTTGGGGTTATACAAACATACACAAACTTTATACCTACAGAAAGCTGAGGATATGAGGAATTTAACCATATGCACCATTCTGATCTCACTAGTAGCAGGCATGCGTTAGCGCCGCGCGTACCCGTTACGCATATATTTGGCATAGGCATAAACTAATAAATATTTATATATAATGAGTGGTAATCTTTAAGCAGAGGCAAGGTGAATTAAATCAGTGAGAGACATTGAGAAGTGATAATTATTTGGGTAACATGGAGGCAGCATTACATTGTTTAATTGTGTGTATAGGGGTTTCTATGAATCAGTGTCAGAGACTGAGTGTGGGTGTCAGAGAGTGGGGTGTAACAGTGGGTGTGAATGCTAGGTGAGTGAGCAGTGTCAGGTATTGCGGCCTGTTGTGGCTTCATTATGTTGTATACTTTGATAGTAGTTATTATATTTATATAGTTTTGGCCTCACAAAATTAATTAGTTTGTAGAATTAGTTATTTATATATGCAGGTACATGTTCATGCATAGGCCTATTTTACATCTCAGAAGAGCATGCAATTGACGCATGTATTGACACACATTTCAATAGAGCATCCTGATGTGCACATAAAAGTGCATCCTGACCTGCTACAACATAGCAGTGCGAAGTAGTATAAATAAATCAAACGAAACAAAAAAAGATCCTAATGAATATGAATAAAACCAAATGTGTAATATTTAGCAAGAAAAAGGTTAATCTTCCCCCTGTGATCAAAGTTAATAATACTATTATTGAATACACAAGCAGCTATGATTACTTAGGAATTATATTAGACAGTAAACTTAACATGAATCCACAGTACGATAAACTAGTAAAAACTCTAGGCCTTAGAATATATCAACTTAGTCTGATGAGACACTATCTGACAAAGAGTGCAGCAATCTGCCTCGTTAACTCATTAATATTTTCTGTATTAAATCATTCTCTCCTCTTCCTAACACCAATAGGAGTGGTAAAAACACGGAAAATCAAAAGACTTCAGAATAAGGCATTGAGGATAGTAACTAAATCTCCCTTTGACGAACCAACTATTGACAATTTATGATAGGAGAGAATTCCTCCAAATTAACCTAGCCAAGAAATTATCATTTTGTGTCCGTTATATCAGTATCCCGGCTCATAACACTAGAATGAAGCTATTACCCTGAAAATTAAAAAGAGATTTAGTCCCACGACCTTTGGAATGAAATAAAATTATGCTTCCTAAACCCTAGCTCACCAGGTCTTCCCCCTCGACCAAATACAGAACTTTTTACTAATCATTGAATATTTTATCTCCTTTTTTCCAGCATGTATGTATGTATCACTGCAAATTGTATTAGGTAGGCAGTGGGAACATTGTTACTGCGACGACACTGAATGTCTACTCCTGCAATAAAACATTTTAAACAAAAACAAAAACAAAAAACGTGTGTACACGTGTGTGAGGTGGGGGGGGGGGCATTCTCAGAAAAGTGTTGGAAATCGAAAAAAATTAAGTTAAAAGGAGAGGTTTTGGGGTATCATTTCCTTAAAACCTACAAATCCACATAATTGAAATAATTGCTTGTTTAATAATAAACCCTGGAGGGCCATGTTGTATCATGACATACTGAAAGAGCATAGGGCCCTGAAAGACTGTTGTGTCATATTGTGACATAAAAGGAATTTAGATATTTGTTTTACATGTATTATTGAATATGATTATTGCCCTACATGTACAGTTATTCCAATTGCACCTTATGTTCCTATTAAGGGACAGACTTTTTTAAGATGTAAAAACTACACTCACATTGTTTTTCACTTATCTTAATAGTAAAGGGAGAAAATTCAAATATTCTGTGTTAATATAAATCTTTGTATGTTAAATACAAATATTATCATAATCTAACTGCATGCAGCATGTGCATTTACACCCGTTTTAGATACATGACATTGATACACATTTTGAAGTTCATCAAATGATGCACGTTTCACCAGGTGCATAATCAGGTGCAAAACTGCTTTATTGTGCTGATTACACTTTTGTGACTGGTCAGATGCACTTATGCATGCAGTGGCAGATTTTTGAATGCACATCGGGTGGGGCTGTCAGCGGGCTGTCAGCGGGGCAGCGGGGCTCTCTGAGACTTCTTTAGTATTTTTTCAGTGATATCTGATGACATATGATCAAATTTTATGCACATATAATAAATATAGAATGGAACTCGCCGGCAATAATCGAAAATTTATAGGACTTGATTCATCCACATAAGCACTCTGCCTATGGCATTCTTATGAGGATGAATCTCAAAATTTTCAATTATTGCCGGCTCGTCCCATTCTCTCTCTATATATAGACTGGATTCAGATCATTATAAAAACACATTTAAAACTTTCTAGGGGCATTTTAGAGTAAAATTTGGTAAGAAACATTTTTAGGTCAATTTTTTGGTGTAGATTTTAAAAAATAATCTTACCAAGCTGAAAAATTCGATATTACCCTTCTAATAGCCCCAAAACAAAATGGCCGCCATTATGTATTAGGAAAATCAAGAATCATGTCTAAAATCCTTATTTATTCATCAATATCATTGTGTAATAGCTCAAATTAAAGGGGTCATCAGGGGCCGTCATTTTAATTTGGGTTCATAGAAGGTATGGCACTCTGGTTACCATGGCAACCAAAACAAACAATAAAATGGCTATATTATCACCAAATCTGGTCTAGAATTGTTATTTATTCATTGATATGGTCATTTGATAGCTGACATTAAAGGCCCAATTGAGATACACTATCCTATACTATTCCCATGGTTGCTATGACAATATAGTCACCATAGCATCCATAAATGAACAAAGAATGAACTATTTTACCACAAATCAATATATTTCATATGTGCACATGAACCCAAATCATGCTTACGATGCTTACACTTTGATATATATAAATTTATTCATAAGATTTACCCCTTGTTTATGACTTTCCTTAATTTGTTAGTAACCATGGAAACATATTCTAATATTCTATAATGGTTCAGAAAGGTTCATAATAGAAGATGGCGAAGAGGGTGAGCTTCACAAATTGGTACAGTCTGACCATTCCCTGAGTACTGGGCAGGACATAATCACTGTAGGGCGGTTCTTATTCTGGATGACAAAATAGTGTTGCTAAATGAGTATGCGGTAACAGGGGACCAGAGGGCGACGGCTCCCATTGCACGGTCTTTTAAAACCACAAACAGATGTGTGGAGTGTGAGGCTCTCTATGAGGGATTAGACAGGCAACATTGAATTTGAATAAATGCTGCCTCACAATTTGTTGGTATTGATGTAAAACTTGAAATAGAATTCATAAATTTTTACGAATTATTATCAATATCAAGAACATCTGTACACATTGAATTGATATTAGGCAGTTTCCCTTACCAATTCATTAACCCAGTGAGTAGAGTGAAACTTCAAGAGCTCCATTCATTAAAATGTTGTAGGAGCATAATAGCTGTTACAGCAAAATTGCCAACCAAATCACAGGGGGCATTGGAGATGTTATCTTGGTCTTTGGATTCACCATGGACTTTAATGTAGAGGCTCAGATCAGGGAGAAAATGGACACCAAAGCACATTGGGTAGGCAAGTGCATTACATCCATCAACACATTCAAAGAAGCTGGTGAATTTATTTCACAAAGCGGGACACTGCTTGAGCTATCAAGGTTGACACTGTGCGAGTTCCCAGGTCCGGATCCTTTAATTAATTAACTAATTAATTACTGGATGATTGCACTGGATCCATTCCAGAGAACTCTTGATACAATTGGGCTGCCTGATACCATACTGCCAGGGTGCTAAGTTGGCTGGATCCTCAGTTCAGTCTAGTTATACCAATAGAATATAGAAGTCTCCAATAGGTGGAGTGTAGAAATGATACGAAGTCCAACTACATGTTGTATGGTTGAATACATGTAGAGGTGGTTGTGTGTGGATTGGGCCAGCACTCCTTTATTAAATAGTCTGGCAAATCCTATTGTGTGGCAGAACACAGAAAAACAATACTAATGCCCATGCGTATCTTAATGTACTCCGTATTAGGGTTTTACTTCATGACACAAACAACATTATTGCGCATGCCCACTTGACATTGACATCCATTAGTATAAGTGCACCCACGCCCCTGTGCCTGGATCTCTTTAACTTTTCCCCGAACCGGATGGATGTGAATCAGGTGACCTGGTGTCAAATCTATATCACAAGAGGGATACAACCCATATTCAGGGGTCAGATGTATATGGTCAACAGGATAGAGCTCTTAGACACGTTCAAACTTGTTTCCTAAACAGGACAGAATTCTTAAGACATGTCCAAACTTGTTTCCTAAACCTTGCTGATGGATTGACAGTTCCATTTACCAATGTATAAACACATTTTAACGTTGGCTATATAACTCTTAGTAAGGATAGGCTATTACTGTATAGACTAAAACAATAGTGGTTCATTTAATATATTTCCATTCTATCTCTTATCATATCTAATCATTATAGGTCTATCCCAATGACCTAATTAACAATTAATTAGTAATCTATTAATGACCTCTATACTTTACACTGGTCTGGCTGAGTATGAGGTGAAGTCCATGAATGATGATGGTTTTGTGCTGCCCCCTAACCTAGTTGAAGGGTTGATGGAGTGTTTACCCATTTTTGAGCTGACAACCTGGAAATCCTGGATGCATCACTTGATGGAAAGGACACTTGTCATTTAACACAGATTGCAGCATGGCAATCAGGTACTGGAAAAGATATCAATCATGAGAAAATCATACCAGCAAAGAACAAGACCCTTGAAGCCCCAGCTGTCATGGATAAACTGTCACATACAAATGTAGTTCTTGGCAAAGGTACCCGTGCATATGAAAATGTGGACTTGGACATGTTTTGAAGCATACCAGACATTACAAACAATGACACAGCAAAGGGTATGGCATTTCAGATAGAGACAAAAAAAAGCCTGTTGGCCACCTGAAATTTCAAGATGGCCACCATATTTCCAAGTTGGCTGCCATTTGAGACCAGAAAATGCTATTTTTACCACATTGTTACATACACATGTGAATTCAGGGGTGCTATTCAGGAGTGCTATTTGAAAAGTCAAATAGCACCTATGTGCTATTTGAGCCGAATATCCACAAGATTGATGGAAAGTGAGGTAAAATACTATTAAAATTGAGTTCTCTTGTTCATTTAGTATGTAATAAATACCTAATAGCTCTCTGTTTGGTTTGTAATTGATCGAGATGTTGGGTCAAATCGCACTCCACCACTTTGGGGTGTCTAGCGTCTTGATCGATTACAAACCTCCATTGTGCCATTTGGTATAAGAATTGGCTAAAATATACCGATTTGAATGATCTTGATGCTGAATAATGTTTTTGCCAATGTAGAGGCCATATTTGTTTTTCTGGAATACTTGAAATTTCAAGATGGCTGCCCTTGTCCAAGATGGCCGTTTTTATGACCTGAAAATGCTATTTTTGCCTTAGAATTGGCGAGAATAGTCCTATTATTTTGTATGATCTTGATGTCATATTGTATGTATTTACCCATGTAGAAGCCACATTTGTATTCCTAGGACACTTGGAATTTCAAGATGGCCGCCATTTTACAAAATGGCCACCAATTTTTCCCAAAAAAAATGCTGACTGGATTTGGGGGAACCAGAAATTATAAGGAAATTAAATAATGATAATAATAGAAATAAAGGGTGTATGTGAAGGCTTAGTATTGCCAAAATTCTTCATAAATACAAAGAATAGCTTTGCCAAAATGTAATGCCAATTATTCACAATAACTACTTATGCAAAAATAATATCCAAACATTTCCCATTGTGACCATATTTAATTATGCAAGTTATGGCCAACAAGCAGCTGTGTTCATCTCTCTCTATCTCTGTATCACAATACATTAGACACCCATGCATTAACACCTATGAGAAATTGTGCAACCAGGCAGAAAAGTGGAACATAAAAACAATTGATTTCCATTACAAAACTCAGAAAAATACCTCGCTTCATTAATTGCAACATGCTGGCTGTGCCCATGGTTGCATAAGGGAGCATGTGTTATAGTTTGGTATATGGGTCAGTTTTTCCAAGTGTGCTACTTGGCCAAAATACTACATTGTTGATGATATCTTCTTTAATAATTAAAGGAAACTCATCATCTAAGTGTCATTAAATTCCTCTGGTCCTGTTTGTTCATCCAAATATAGTTTTCTGTACATGAGAATTATGATTTTTCTTCAAAATCGACCAGCAATATATTTCTCCTCTGGTGGAAACAATCTAATCATATAAGGCACATGTGTCCAATGCTTAGAATTCACTCAAACTAACAATACACCATATTTTGATGGTGAAAAAGGCCTGACTTGCTACTTAGAAATAGGGACTTGTGTGTGTGATTCATGATTTATCTACAAAATAAACAAATAATATATTTCTAACCAAGTGGAATCAACCTGATAGCTAGTGTTTAGGTGTCAATGTGTCAGCAATTCATTTAAAATAACAGTGAAAAGTTGTTTGTTTGAACAAAATGGCATTTTTTTATGCCGCCTGCCAGTAGGGAACTTGAGCATGAGAATTATGATTTTTCTTCAAAATCGACCAAAAATATATATCTCCTGTCGTGGAATCGATTTAATTATTTATATAAGGCACATGTGTCCAAATAATTGATACAAAATGACAATACAACCTACCCAGGTTGCGCGGATGCACTTAGGATGCGCAGCCCTTGCACGGCCATGGACTACATCCGGATTCAGGGAAAAGTGCAGCCAGTGTAAGCCAGCCTTGCACATCCGGCTGCACTTTGGCTGCACTTTAGCTTGGCTGCACTTTGGCTGCACATTCGGCTGCACTTTGGTTGTGCAAGGGTTGCACATCTGGCTGCACTTTGGTTGCACATCTGGCTGATCAAGACACAGCTAGGTTGTGATGACAGATTATATATTATCATATTACCCCACCTGGGAGAATATGTGTATAATTATCAGTGACAAGTACCGCCACCTGTTGGGACTCACAGCTACCACTCACAGCTACCTACTAGTGTACGTCACTTGCTCAGTGGTCGCCAGCTTGATCAGACAGTTGAAATTTTTTCTTTTTTGCTTAATAAAGGAGGTAATCCTCGCCGGCTCAGGCACACCCGCTTTATAGTTATATTTCAACGACAATCATTATATTATCCCCTTTTTCTCCTTTATATAACTGTATGCTTGATAAGAAATAAAAGTTCTAGTAAATCAATCGAGCCGGACAGCACGACTTTCACATCATAAAAGTATCTAATCGAGCAGTAATCAAGCAGTAAATCTCGACTTTTACATCGCAAACTGAAAGACTACAATGCAAATATATTTGGGCAAAAGGTCGGGCTCAAAATAAATGCGCCCCGTCCCTAAACACTTGCCCTTAATATGTTGTGTTCCAGAAAAATGGGTCATAAGTCGCGAAATTGATATTTTCTAAAGTGTGTTGATCATAAGATCTCTTTATTGAAATGTTCTGATTTTTAGAGGGTTTAGAACTTATAGTCATATAAATCGATGTAACAAATTTCAGGACATTGTGTTAAATATATCTTTGCGTTTTGATGACCTTCATATGGAGTATATTAAGTTACCTTACTGGTAATTAACCATACAGAAAACATTGCAAACTTTACTTTTCAAAAAATGAAAATATCAAACTTAAAAATTAAATATAGAAATACTTATTAGGTGTCTTAGTGTTTACTATCATTGGAATCAGCTTGATCTCCTTTTTTCAAATATGGTGATATCTAAAAATCCATATTTCGCGACTTATGACACATTTTCCTAAAACGGATCACATATTTACTGCATTAAAAAGAGGGTGGAACAAGAAGCGGGTGGAACAAGAAGAGGGTGGAAACACCAGAAATGACTTATGGGTCAGATTTTGAGAAAATGTACAATTTGCTGCTGTACACTTTTAGTAAATTCTGTTAAATTAAAATTAGGTAAATTCGAGTATATTCGGCATTGCATTGATTGAAGCAATCTGTCTGGCTAGGTTGAACTGCATTTTGAACGTGTTGTTGTTGTTGTAACTTTAATTGCCAGAGGAGCATCAGCGGGACTAAGCTCCCATATGGTGGGAGGGTTTCAAGCCTGACTGCTTGTGTGACACGTTTAAAGTGGGGAAAACAATCCAGCGCCCAGGCGACGCCCCTTGCGCAGGTCCTCACTGAAATAGTCTTTTCAATAGATATGGCATATAATAGGTATAACTTAACTACTTATAAGGATCAGATCGTCAGAAAATGTACAATTGACCTTCTCCAATCCTCTCAAATAACCCACATTTCAGCCGAAAATTAAGTTCAAAATGCAGTTCAACCTAACCAAACAGATTGCTTCAATCAATGCAATGCCGAATGTACTCGAATTTACCTAGTATTGACCAAACGGCAGCAGAATTTAGCAGAATTTACTAAATGTGTACAGCTGCCAATTGTATATTTTTATGAAAATCTGACCAATTGATAGGCCTGTGATTAATTGATTGATTGATTGATCTGTGATTGATCTTTAAACATGATTTGTGAATGAAAACATATGATGATTTCCAATGATAATTTCTGCCAGCCCGCCACTTTTTAAATGAAAATATCGTTTCCATTTTTACAGGGTATACCCAGCTCAGCCCAGCTGAAACAGACCAAGAACAAGAACAAGAAAACAACAACAAAAAGACCAAGAAAACGACCAACAACAGAGACAACAAAACCAACAAAATGAACAAGAAAAAATAACTCGATTGTTACCAATTACACCCAGCTATGTCCCGACTACGTAATATAGGTGCAGCAGTTGTAGGGGTGGTAACCATAGTTTGCCTTTATTCTTTCTCCAAGACACTACAGCATACTAAGATCCAGAGGAGCTTCCTGGGAATAGAAGAGCCTTCGCATTCATTATCTAACTCTTCACAAGACGTCCGTGTGAATAAGTTGGGAAGGAAAATAGTTACTAATGTCACCTTACAATACCCTTGGTGCAGGTATAAGTGGAATGAAATCTCTTTGCAAACATTTCTAAATAAACAGCTGGGTATTACGGTGGAGGAGAATGTTTATAGAAATAAAAATAAAACAAATAAAACAAAGGTCTGTGGGATAAGTATCACAAAGTACAGCAGCAAAGGCTTCAACAAAACGGCCTGGAAGAAATTGAAGAAAGGCAATTCCAGGAAAGCTAGTTCATGTAATTATAGCATCGTGACAGCAAGTGGAGAGGAAACTGTGAATTTGCTACAAGGTATAGCAGTTGTGTGGTTAACGGAAAATTGTACCAGAGAGTCAGATGGAGAAGAGATGGTGATAAAGGGTGGGAGTTCTTTCAGAGCAGCAATATTTGGTCCAAATACCAGAGGTTTCTGCAACATAGAGACCAGAGCAAGTGGAGACTATGTTATTTATTGCCCTCTGTATGAGCACAAAACTCGGGTTGTGATCACAAAAATGACCAGTAATTTTGGCGCCTTTCTTCAGTTTAAAAAGGAGCGGAAGGTACTCTTTGATCAAGTTCTGCCTAGTCAAGGGAATTTATTGTATTCGTCAAAAACAGCGAAACAAAGTTTTGCCAAATGCCTTGAGGGAAATTCTCCAATGTGGGTAAAAAAGGCAAATGGTGTATACAAAGATTTTGTTTATACTGATAAACACAGAGGAATGTGGAGCATAAAATGCAATGCAAGTCCATTAGACAAAATGTCTCGAATGGAGATCAAATCTTGTCTAAACAAACTCTCTTCACTCATTTACATCGGAGATTCTCATATAAGAAACCATTATTTTTATTTAACGATGATGTTAGGAAAACTCAATCATTCTCTTATAAAAAAAATTTCTGCTCATCGCACCGGTAGAATTTCATATGAGCGTGTCGAAAGAAGCGGTCGACTGGGTGCACATTTAGACAAAATGAGGACTCAAAGGAGATTCGGGAGTTTAAAATTAAACGGAACTGCATCAAAACCTGATGTCGTCATGGTAGGCCTTGGACACATTGAATTAATGACAGAAGGGAATATTATCAGTCTTGTGCTTTCATTTGAAAAGATCTTTTCAAAATTTTCTGAATTAAAAGAGGACTTGGGGGATACAGTGCGTGTGATATGGATGGGAATAGTGCCCATGGGTGATAACAACCCGATACACACAGAAGCTGTGATGGCACTGAATAGCTGGGTGTATGGGCGTATGGTGCAGATTGGAGTAGAGGTGTATGATAGCATGCATATTCTCTACCCTTTTGAGAACGATCTGGCTGACCATGTACATTATCTGAATATAATTCCCAAACTGGATCTTGCTGAAGGCTTCATGGGATATTTTAATGAAGAAGCACTCATGCGATACATCTGCAAATAGTTGTTATAAATGGGTCAGATTTTCAGAAAATGTACAATTCTCCTTCACCAATTCATGTGTTATAGAAAAATGGTTCACAAGTCACCAAGTCACAGGCTACCTAGATCGTATCAGAATAGCAAGGGTGTGTGAGCGTTAGCTCTCTCATTAATCTCCTTTTTTTTCAGCAGAATCGTTGTAGACAAAGTGAAAAGGTTGTCTAAAAGGATTATAAAAGTACCTGGATCAGTCATATACACTTGAGACTAAAGCCTAAATCGTTCTAACCTCATCACAGAGTTCAAGAACTACAGATCTTTGGCCGCCAAAAACGGTCAGCCATTGTTTACCGAAGCCGGATTATCGCCCAGTGACAGTGTGGAGATAATCGTTGAGTTTATATAGTGACAATTCTATCAGACATTGACCTCTACCATAAGACCATAAACAGTAAGAATAATCGAATATAGGCAGTTTTTAGCCACTTTGAACAATTCAAGAGCTTTAATGTGTGGAGTAAGGTCAAAACAAGTGTTGATATCGATACAAAAAGATTAACAGATCGTCACAAACTTTGCAGTGCAGTGGCGCCATCTGGTGGATAGGCCTACAAATTCATTTTCAAACTAAAGATATAGACTTTGCTTGGTGCCACCTAGTACAAGTAATTGAAAGGAACAACTGTAACAATGAAGGAATCGAATGCTTCTGAGAAGAATGGGAATGAGGAAGACAGCAAAGATAGACATGCTAACCTAAAGGCTTGTGTCAAAACCTTGGAAGAAAAATTTGAGAAGCTGATTGAGGTCCTAGAAACCATTGAAAACGAACAGTCAGACGAAACTATCCAAACCAGTGCTGAGGGTATTTCTGTGACTAAAAAGGAGAGTGACCTCAAAATCCGGCTGTTAGCCAAGGCCACTGGGGGCTTCCTGGAAAAACGACTTGCAGATGAGATGGTCAAAAAGGAAATTGAAGGACTGGAAAAGAACCTAGAAGAAATAGGCAAAGAGGGACTCCACAAACTGGAAGAGAAGAAGGCCAGCAAATCATTGTGTGTGCTATTCTCTACTCACACATGGGAAACCAGATCCCGCCTAGGGATTGGTTAACAAGGATTAGGAACTTTCCCTTCATAATTGATCTAGTTGACATTTACAGTGCATTAGTCCTAAATGATAAGAATGGAAGTATATTTTAAAGTTCTCATAATCTATAAGATGCAAAAGAAAGTGTGTTTTTTATGGTTCTCATAATCTATAAGATGCATTGAGATTGTATGTTCAATAGAAAATAAGAAAATCAACTAACAAGTAGTGTGCTTCAAGTAACAAATTATTTCGGTAGAAACAGAGCTATAGTCTGTGTGTATTATCCAAACCTTGGTCCCAAATTGTAACAAACAGATGAGGAAAATTGTCCAAGTGAACATCTCAGAGTACATTTAGCTATTAAGGTCTGAAGTCATTATAGATTCTAAATTATAAATTCATCATTGTCAATGTTCGCTACAACAAAATGACAAGAAATATATTTAGTTGTATTGTGTATTGTGAAAACTGTATAATCATGTCGTCATAAAGATCCATTGTTAAAAAAGAAATAAAAAGATAGAATAACAGAAGCAGAAAGAAAATAGAGCTGATTGTAATTCTAGATGTCTATCACTCTATGTTTTAAAAAAAAGAAAAAAAGTCACCAAGTCACAAGAATTGCTATTTTTTCAAAGTTGGTTATTATTATTATTATGTATTTTTATGATCATGGTACCAGAATCACAGATGGATTACCGATCACTGGGGTTAGCGCAGCTTTCACTCAGTGTGGATTTGTTGACATGAGCCAAGGCTCGCAAAGCATACCAACAGAGCTAGTTTTAGACAACCACATTTTCACGGTAAGTATATTCTTATTGCACCCCACTTATTGCACCTCTCAGGAGGGATGCACATATAATAATAGTAACTATTGCAAACTTTTTGTCAAATGTGAAAAAAAATCGCAAATAAATTATTGAAATTGTAGGGGGTCCGCCCCTAGTACATCTTAACATCGATGCTGCTATTGGGACTTGTGTCATGGAAACATGTATAACACATGGATATTGACATTAGAACATTGATAAATATTCCATGCTGAACTTGATATGTTTTCTATAGATTTTACACTGTACCATTAGTCCCATAGTAAAAATGGCGGCTATGCAAATTATACGTAAATTATATCCCACTACTCCACCCCTCCCCCTCTCCCTACCCCTACCGCTCCTTCTACCCCCTCTCTCTACCCCCTCCCCTACACCTACCCCTTCCCCTACCCCACCCTATCACCTTCCCTACCTCTTCACCCTCCCTCTTCACCCTCCCCATATTCCTACCTCATCCTCACTCCATCCTTTGACAAATACCCTACCTTTACCCCTCTCACTCTGCCCTCCCCCTCCTCAACTCCCATCCCCTCCCTCCTCCCCCTCCCCCTCCCCCTCCCCCTCCCCCTCCCCCTCCCCCTCCCCCCTCCCAAGTGGTTAACATATATATGGGTCAGATTTTCAGTAAATGTACAATTCAACTTTCAGACGAAAATAAAGTTTAAAATAAGGTTCAACCCAACCAAACAGATTGCTAGAATCAATGCAATGCCCAATATACTCAAATCTACCTAGGATTGACCAGATTGCAGCCTAATTTTGCAGAATTTACTAAATGTGTACAGCTGCTAATTGTACATTTTCTGAAGATCTGACCCATGAAGATTTGCTCACTCATCACTCATCTCCTTCTTCAAAGCTTCACTAAATGAGGTCAGCGCGACACCTGGTGGCCTATATATGCACCAGCTGGGCCACACCCAGGTCACAGAGACGCTCAGACTTATTATTAATCTTTTTCATGATGAATATACCAAAAACAATCAGGATTTGTTTTAATCGATTGAACGTTTAAAGACATTAAAGGTTTATTGTGTCAGCATTCTAATCAGGTGCATTGTCTGTTGGGATTAATTCCTTTATTTCTAAAATATAGTATTTGTTGGATCTATTCTTTTGTTGCTGTATTTTAGAAATACATTTGGTGTTTCTCTCAGAGGAAAGAGAAAAATAGAGGTTTTTTTAAAAAGAGTAAAAGTGTAATCTATTTGAGCAAAGCTTTGGTGAAATTTAATCAGTTGTTTTTGCTGCAGGGCTTCAAAAAATGTTGATATGTTTACATTTATATTTCGGTGGCCCGCCAAAATTTGTTGCTGCATTGGTTTCACTTATTATCGCCCATGGCCGCTCATTTCCTTTTAGCTGATCCAACTTCAAATTGTTGTATAGACATATTATATGTGATGTTTTTTCAGGAAAATGAGGCTTAAGTCGCAAAATGGATATTTTTCAAAGTTATTTATTTATTAGACATTTTTGTTGGAACATTCTGATTTTTTGGATGCATAATGCGTGTACAAATTTTCATAGCAACATATTAAATATATCTATGCATTTTCAAGGGAACCTTATAGAGTATATTCAGGTACTTTATTAGTAATTATCCACCCAAAATTACTAATCACTTTCTTTTTCAAAAATAAAGATATCAAACTTAAATTATAGAAACACTACTTATATATGTCCTATTGTTTACTACCATTAAAGTCGGCTTGATCTCATCTTTTCAAATGTGATAATATCTCAAAATCCATTTTCTTTGACTTGTGACTAATTTTCCTGTAACGCAACACATTTATATTAAGATGTTATTCAGTATACATGTACAAAGGTTAACTCCAACTTGAAATCTCATACTAATCTAGAAGGTGAAACTGCTAACACATGTATGTTCAGGTACAAACACAAGTGGCAAAGCAGTATACTGATCTTACTTATTGATATTATTTCACCAATATGCTATGTCTATAACTCTTTCCAACTTAAGGAAGTACAGCTAACACTGACGAGTGGCACAGCAATTATCTTCCCCCTTATTCCACTTTTATTTTCCTACTTTATCCTTATGAATGTTAATGTTAAAGACTCTTATCACTTTTGTTTAGAATGCATCCTAAAGTTAAGCATTATATCAAACTAAATTGGAACATTGTAAATACTTCTTGTATATATCGAAATTCTGTACAAACGAAATCTGGGGCAAGTGAAAAGCCCTACTGCTGGGACTTGAACGACCCAGTATAAATAAAAGCTTTAAAAAAAAACAATAAGAAAATTCAATAGGTTTATAGTTGTATCTTAGTTTGGATCATTGAATGGTTCCTATGACTGTCTGGAGCATTTAATACAGGTCAACAAACTAGTTGGTTGAAGGAGCGTGAATATTGCAGATTTATTATATGGTAATTTTAGTAACAAAACAGATTGATTGCCATGACAAACCCACATTTGTGTTTAGGGTGGTGACTCAGGGTGATGTTGTAAAAGAAATAATGAAATCCAATATACAAAAGCATTCTGGGACCCCACCCAGAAAAAAACATCGCAGCCAAAAACATTGCAGAAATAGGTTTGCGAGGGAAACCCTGCCCAGAAAAAAATATCGTTTAAAAACATCGCTGAATTTGTAAAACATCGCACCCAGAAAAATCCTTGCATACTGTGCCAGGGATTTTCACAGCCGTTTCCCTCGCAAACTGCGAGCAGAATCATTCCCATCGATGAAGGACGTTGCAACGCCTTTGAGTGATGACGTGCGGTGATGTTTTACCATTTCCGTCATCGTCATGGCGACGTTATTTCCGATCGCTGAAACTTGTTGGTACGGAACTTGAGATATCTAGCCTAAATTGAACTTTTGATGCTAAATTCTGTTAATAAATACATCTCGAAGCAACAGGTGCAGGAATAGCTTCAAATTAGTACAAGAGATATCCTCCAACAAATGTTTTCTGTTTTCTGCGATGTTTTCTGTTTTCTGTTTTCTGTTCTGTTACATCGCAGGATCCATATGACAGCGATGTTTTTTCTGGGCGCCTTGCACGAAAAACATCGCTGTTATTGCGAACCAGGTTTGTGATGTTTTTTTCTGGGTGGGGTCCCAGGCATGCCACACTTACCCACCCAAAAATATTGAAACCATGCTTTATTACCCTATCTTACCACTTCACCCACCTATGAAATGTATCAATAAGAGCACAAAAATATTCCCCCAACAGTTCAAAGAAGCCACAGTAACACCACTATACAAAAGTGGATCGAAATTGGAGGTCACCAACTACAGACCGATCAGTGTAATTAAACTTCCAACTAGAAAGGGTTATCCAATCTCGTTATCAATTTATCTTGATGAGAAAAATACTATACAAAAACCAGTTTGGATTTAGACCTGAAAAATCAATTACAGAGGCTCACCATTTGTTAATGATCACCATTTATTTAAGTCTAAACAAAAGTGAGAAGCCACATGTGGCCTTTTTAGATTTCAAAAAAGCATTTGATACTGTAAACCACTCAATACTATTGAGAAAAATGTCAATATTAGGCATTGGCCAACAAGCACTAGATTGGTTTGGAAATTATCTGGAGAATAGAAAACAGAGGGTTAGCACAAATGGGTGCCTTTTAGGGGAGAGAACGGTCACATGTAGGGTTCCCCAGGGAACGACCCTTGGACCGCTCTTGATCTTGATCTACATAGATGACATCCATAGAGTTATAGAGAGATGTGATATACAGATGTTTGCAGATGATACGATAATTTATACAGCAAATAAGGACACAGAACAAAATTTACAGGATGATCCGACAAATATTGATATTTGGTGTCGAACTAACAAAATATCTTTAAACATAGGTAAAAGCAAAATTATGGCAGTAACACACTTAAACAGAAAAGTGGAGGTTTTTATAGGGAGAGAAAAAATCAAAAGGACGGATATTTATACCTAGAACTTAACATTCACAGCACACCTACAAAATAAGATAACAAAAGCAAAAATTTAGATCTACCACCTGTCAAAACTAAGGCCATTTGCTACACCTAGTACCATAAGGATGCTATATAAAGTAGCCGTCAGCCCCATCATTGAATATTGGGACACACTGTATGATGCTGCCCCAAAGTACATTTTAAACCAATTACAAACATTAAAGAACACAGCCTTAAGGATATTAGAAGGTTTAAACAAAGGGACAAATGTAAAACAGCTCGATAGAGTGCTGGTAATGCCTCTACTTGCCAAGAAAAAAGAATCACATTTATTAGAATATGCATTCAAACTGAGCAACAATGAAGACAATTTAGACCGAAGAAAAATTAATCTTCGGAATCTAACTTCAGGGAAAAACCTAAAAGTACCTAATCCAAAAAATCAAAAAATCAAAAGATCTCTCACAGAGTACCAATACTTTGGAACAGCATTGCAAATGAGGTGAAATCTTTTGGCATAAAAGAATTCCAAACCTTCCTAAGGGGATATATACTAGAAGATTAAGATCAAGGAGGCCCGAGTCACCATCATGCCTCATCCACCTACTATTCCTGTACTATTTATTTATTTATCTATAGTTACCATACTCAGCACTTATTGTGTATAAGTAAGCAAGAGGGTACAAGCCTCTTAACAACAAAAGCAGGCAAATACACCCTATGTGTAACTCACTCTTACCATAGCATTTTGATAATGGTACTGACCGTGGCGATCCATGGGGAAAATGTATGACAATTATGGAGCCATTACCTATTGGCGAAGGACCGTAAGGTATAGGTTATGGAGATATATGGGGAGTTCTTGACGTCCAGCTTACAAGGGTCAGATTTTCACAAAATGTACAATTCACCTTCACCAATCCTCTCAAATAACTCACATTAAAGACAAAGATCAGCTTCAAAATGCAGTTTAACATAACAGATCTGATACTTTAAATCAATGCGATACCAAATATACTCAGATATACCCAGTATTCTTCATTTTTCAGCCTAATTTAGAAGAATTTCCTAAATGTATTGAGCTGCCAATTGTACATTTTCTGAAAATCTGACCCATATCCACTCTGCTAATTAGACTTGTAGTAGAAATTAAATATTGATCAAACTATGTACATCATAATATACTTAATGAATGTCCAACAGAAGAAGCTTACACTCCAACTGTACAACTTGAGGACCTCCTGGAAGACCCGCACTGTCTGCAGAAGGTCGATACCTTTTCCCAACATGAAATGTACTTTTATTAATAAAGAAATAAAAGGTTATTATTATCATTATTAAAAGATGAAAGCCAAATTCGAGAACTCATGATAAACTCAGTTAACTGTGAGTCACTCTGACTCATATGTGAATGACATGTATGATGTGTTTCAGCAAAATGAGTCACAAGTCGCAACAAATAGATCTTTTGATTTTTGTTAATGCCATCTCGAAATCCATTTTTTGCAACTTGTGACTCATTTTTCTAAACACATCACAAATGTAAATAGTTATGAGCCGATGCTTTAATCTAATTGAATTCATGAACTCCATAATGTCTACTGAAATAAAAAAAAATGATCATTACTAGTGGGTCAGATTTTCAGAAAATCTACAATTGGCAGTTGTACACATTTAGTAAAATCTGCTAAATTCGGCTGCAATTGTGCAATTTTTAGGCTGTAAATTTGAGTATATTCGGAATTGCATTGATTCTAGCGATCTGTCTGGTTATGTTGAACTGAATTTTGAACCTGATTTATGTATCAAATTTGGGTTATTTGAGAGGATGATGAAGACTAATTATACATTTTCTGGCGATTTCATCCTAGACTTCCCTTTACACAGTGGTTCCAAACGACACAGCAAAATGATTATTTTCCTACTCTGAATTTCTTACGAGTGCATAAAAAAACTAATGGTAATTGTAGAGGACGTTTCACCCTGTTTTGATCCAATGAAATATGCATACAATTCATGTAAAATCGTCATATATATGAAATGCATTGGAATACAAATATTATATATATATGTGATCCGTTTCTGGAAAATGTGTCATAAGTCGCAAAATATGGATATTGAGATATCATCATATTTGAAAAGAGGAGATCAAACCGATTCCAATGATAGTAAACACTAGAACCGCTAATATGTATTTCTATATTTTAAGTTTGATGTTTTTATTTTTGAAAAGAAAAGTTAATATTACTGGATGGGTAATTACTAGTAAAGTAACTAAATATACTCAAAATGAAGGCCATCAAAACACAAGGATATATTTAACATGATGTCCTGAAATTTGTTACACAGATTTATATGACTATGAATGCTAGACTCTCTAAAGATCAGAACATTCCAATAAAGAAATCATGTAATAAAAACACTTTGGAAAATACAAATTTTGCGACTTGTGACTCATATTTCTGAAACAGATCACATATATAATAAGCACCAGGTTTTTTAAAGTAGCGGAATGATTAGATTAAGTGTACTTAGACATATAAAGCGACGCAACCTCCCCATAACCCGGAGATAGGTAATCAAAGATAGTTATATACATGAGCTCCCCAATTGACCATGTGTAATTGTAATCAAGGCATTATGTAGGGAAATAATTGCTTATGGGTCAGATCATCCGAAAGTGGACAATCAGCAGCTCTACACCTTTAGTAAATTATTCTAAATTAGGCTAAATATTCATAAATACTGATCATATCTGAGTATATTTGGTATTGTCTTGATTCAAACAATCTGTTCGGTTATGTTGAACTGTAGTTTGAACCTCAATTCTGTCTAAAATCCGGATTATTTTATATGATTGGTGAAAGCGAATTGTGCATTTTCGGACGTCTTCATCCTATTTGGATGAAAAGTAGAGGTGGTGGTTGTTGTATAGGATTGTGGGGACATACTGGAGGAGGTCATTGGTCATCTACCTATCTACCAATCCTTCCCAGCTGGTGTCCATCTTCTCCAGCTGTTTCCATGGGGACACGGTTGTCCTGGATACCTAACCTGGTGACGTAGTTTTGGTCACTCAACAAAAGGTGAAAACCAGTTCCTATAGCCTCAGAATCTGGATCCTCTATCGCTGAACCATTCGGAGGATCCGTGGAAACGAACCGATCCAAAAAGGATATTATTCAGATCTTTCTTATAATCAAGATAGCTTTATTGTGAACATTGAAGAGCATTTGGATTTGATTTGAATAACAATTGTATATATTGATCCCCCAGATCAATTCTAAGGATCCAAGAAATTATCTGCTCCAAAAATCGCTGAAGAACGTTGCATTGTAAGAAATGCATTGAATTAGAAATTATTTGGATTGGATTTGAATAAGGATTGTATTCATTTATGTACCAGATCGATTCTAAGGATCTAAGAAATTCTCAGATCCAAAACTCGATAAGGAATTTTTAAAGATTAATTTTGGATCCTCACACGTTGAATTAATCAAGGAAAATACCAATTCAAAACATTTGGATTTAATGAACATTTTTTGTATTTTGATATGCTGGACAAGATATCTGGATTTAAATAATATTATTTCATAATTTAAAAGACTGGATAGTATTCAAATGCCTGTGCCATAAGAATTGAAACAGGTATGTGGATCCATTTTAGTCGATTTAACAAATTAATCTCATGATTCATGATAATAGGATCCACGGATCTATTGTGAAATCTCAGTTAATGTCAACTAATTGAATTATAAATACCTATTCTAAAAGTTTACAAACCATTACAAACTCTCCGCCTCATTAGCACTGGAGATTATTGAATCTGAAAGAGCATGAGAATGAATATATTTTCGCTATAAAAAATCGGGAAATGGTCAAGAAACGGATAACTGAAGGGTAGTTCCAGCTAGGAAACATGATAGGACTTTTTACGCCGAATATCTACATCCATGGAAGTATAGATCTGATACAATAGTATAGCTATTCCCATCAAGGATCAAATTACCTGGAAATGTGCCTGAAGTGGGTAGTAGATCTATAGCGAAAGGATCTGAAAAGGACAATGCCCAGTGTTCTAGGCTTTTGAAAATAATTTCTGTTAGGATGATCTTTCAGGAGAAATGATCTTTCATTTAGTTCCGAGATCTTGACAGAGATTTTGTAAAACTTCTACTTAGAATCATTTCCAAAAAATAGTGCAGATGAAATACTGTGTGTTGTAAACTATATGTGCGATAAAATATTCCCGGAAGAGGAAATATTGTAACTTGAAGGAATATTTTCCAGTTCGCAGCAGACTATAATTTAAAGGAACTGGAACCTAGCAAGTCCCTAAGCAAGCAACGGCCCGACACAGACGGGTTTCTAGTCAATAATAGTCAAAATATTAAGTCAACAAGTGTTCTTCTTCAAAACTACGAAGGTATCAACCAAGTCTTCATATTAATGCCTAAACCAGTTGGTAGCTTCTCAAACTCTGGTTTAATTACAATTTAATTAAATTTACAAACTGTCTTACTGAATTATGGACCTTCCACGGTCGTTCCCGGGCAGTGCCTTCACAGAGTATTCCAGCTTTCAACCCACCTTCTACAGCGGCTACCCGGACGCCTATGGACGGGCGCCATCTTATCCAACGGCTGCCTATGACGTCACAGGGCGTCCCACCGGCCTTGCCGCCCAGGCTTACCCTAAACCCATCCCCGCGCCTACCGAGGCCTACATGACGTCACCATGGCCGCCCATGGCCGCCTCCACAACGGACGGCCTCGGTCTGGGCCGGCCGCCGGATATGAGCCCGACGCCTCCGCATCACGTGAGCAAACGGAAGCGGAAGACGACACCGCAGCAGCGTCTTGCAGCCAACATCCGGGAGCGCCGGCGGATGTGCAACCTGAACAACGCGTTTGATCGTCTGCGGCGCAGAGTTCCCGCGTTTCCTCACGAGAAGAGACTCTCGAGGATTCAGACTCTCAAACTGGCCATAACTTACATCTCCTTCATGACTGAGATAGTTTCAGGACAAGATATTCAGACACTGCTTAAACAAAACCAGGAGAACAACAAACATGTCGTGTGGCAGCCATATGAGTTGGGCGAGAGCGGGTCTGAGTCAGGCAGCAGTGCTACAGGATTCATATAATGTGTCATATTTTACAGAAAAATGAGTCATAATCATGAAAAACTCGATTTCGAGATATGATCATATTTTGAAAAAATGAGATCAAGCCGGTTCCGATGATCGTAAACAATAGGGCATACTTTTATAATCTTTATATATGCAAGAAAAAAACTATATTTTTCAAACGTTTTCCTTACAAGGCCCCGCCGTGGGAATGTTCTAATTTTTGTAGTCTGTAATGCTCTTTGTTCTGTCAGTGCATGTACCAAATTTCAGAACTGTGCATGGAATACATCACTGCGTTTCTGAGATATATTTATTAAGGTATATTTAGCTACTCAACAAAGGATTGTTCATACTATACAGAAATATCAGTAACATTTTGTTTCCAACATACAAAGAGGTATACAAATACTTGTTAGATGTGCTAAATACGTTAAACATCGTTGGAATCACCCTATTCACATCTTTTAAAATTTGATGATCTTGTGGAAAAAACAGTTTGAAGAAAAATATCAATTTTGCGACTTATGACTCATTTTCTTGATATATCACATCACATATCACATGTATACAGATGGTACAGTTAGGTCATTATCAGTGGTGCAATTATTATTGCCATAGTCATGTCTTGTCTTCCGCCTTTGGGTCAGATTTTCAGAAAATGTACAATTCGCCTTCACTAATCCGCTCAAATAACCGACATTTAAGACAGAAATGAGCTTCAAAATGCAGTTTAACATAATAGAACTGATGCTTTAAATCAATGCGATACCAAATATACTCAGATACACCCCAAATTTATCATTTTTTTAGCAGAATTTATTAGAAGTTACTAAATATGTGGAGCTGCCAATTGTGCATTTTCTGAAAATCTTACCCCTTTAGTCATGGCTTGACAAAGTCAGTTTATAGGAAAATGGAGAAATGCATCGATTTCCATTTCGATGTCTTTTTTTGTTTCTAAAAAATCCATCCGTGATTTCTGAGTTGGAATCCAATCTTCCTTTCAAGATGTGCGCATGTGTGCTATATGGGTCAGATTTTCAGAAAATGTACAATTGGCAGATCTACAAATTTAGGAAATTCTCCTAAATTAGGCTGACAAATGATGAATACCCGGTATATCTGAGTATATTTTCTTTTTATTATTCATTTAGGGCAAAGAAATATTACTGTTACATCAATACTGAAAAAAACCGTAAATATTTGGTATCACATTGATTTAAGGTATCAGTTCTGTTATGTTAAACTGCATTTTGAAGCTCATTTTTTGTCTCAAATGTGGGTTATTTGAGAGGATTTGTGAAGGCTAATTGTACATTTTCTGAAAATCTGACCCATATTCTCTCAAATTTTGTGAATACATTTTCGTTTTGCATTTTGGATGAATATATATTATGAAGGTATTACGACCAGGTATTTAGATAAACTTGTGTTTCTGAGTGTATATCAATTAAATAGCAATGCATTCAACCATGTAGCTGTTATACAATCGATTAATCTTAGGTGACGTCTCCACTGGCTGCGGTAAGCTCTGTGGTAAGCCTTGCGATGGTGCTGTGTTGGTGAGAAGTGGTGAGGTTCTGCCTACATGGCCAGTGATCCATGTATTAAAGCAGGACCTCATCTTTCCTCTCCACCTATAGAACCAGCACAAGCCATCGCAAAGTCTACCGCAGAGCTTACCACAGCCAGTGGAGACCACCCTTAACTGTTATTATTAATTGATGAAGAATGAATTAATTTATTTCTAGCAAAATGGTCGATATGATTACCTGCAGAAATTTGCAAAATATTCTAAGAATTCTACCCACGAGCATTTCATTGAACTAATATTTTTTTGGATAATTTTATTGGCCACTACACATTAATGATATATGATAATATAATATAATAATCTATAATTAATAACATAAAATCACTAACATGACGTAAGCCTTTATTCCTATTTTTTATTTCATATTTTCAAAATTTTCTTATGCCCTGCAGAAGGCTTAGTTTTCCCCCATTTCCTCGGTTTTACCAGGAATCGTGCCATTAAAACCTAAAATTAAATTTAAAAAATCGTTTATTGTAGATGATTTTTACAATCAGGTTGGCCAGTTCTGCCTTATGAGTAGTAATAGCAAGCGCATTTGACGCTACTTTAGCACTTTTGTGTCGATTTGACCTAGCAATATTGAAGCGCTTAGACAGCTTTGCACACCAACCACCAGGTGGAGCCTCAGTAGCTTTGCGTCCCAACCACGAGGGGGCGAACTAGTAGTATCCAGTGCACTTGAGGAGAGGTGTCTGGGCATTACAACACCTTGAGTGCGAGAGGGAGGGGCACTGAGGCTCCACCTGGTGGTTGGTGTGCAAAGCTGTCTAAGCGCTTCAATATTGCTAGGTCAAATCGACACAAAAGTGCTAAAGTAGCGTCAAATGCGCTTGCTATTACTACTCTTATGCAGACAGGTCTTCTTATGACCGCCTTGCATCAGAGCCTTGAATAGGGGAGTTGCATAGTCGCCATTTTGAATCTTGAATTACATGGAATTATGAGACTAATGGTACAGAATAAAATCTATAGAAAACATGTTACCTTGAGCAGGGAATATTCATCAATTCTCTAATGTCAATATCTATGTGTTTTACATGTTTCCATAGCACAAGCCTCCATCTTTCCCATCATGCATTTGGTTTTTATAGATCATTTATGAAGGCTATGATATCGTTGAAAACAATCTTGCTATTTTCGATAAAAATGTTGCTAAATATTTGTATGTCAGATTTAAACTAAATCTATCCCAGCATACACTGTGACAGACATGCACCCGGACACATGCAACTCCCCTATTGATAGTTATACATGAATTTGTTATGAGATGAATAATTACAATGGACAATAATGAATGAAAGTACGAGATAAGTGTGACCGACAGAGTTCTGATAACAACAGGTTGTATAATAGCAACGAGAATCGAAGATTTTAATTGTCTTCCACTCTCTTTAAAATTAGCCTATTGGACGCGCCCTCCCGAGAGAAATAAACCACTACTTGAATCAAAAATAAATTCCAATTATGGGCTAAGTTATGGGAAAAAACTTAATTTATTTTTATTAGAATAGGACGAGAAAGTGGTACAAAATCCAATGTTGGCGAGTGGCTGATGGTGGACCTCCAAATACAGGGTTTTAGTACATGGGTCAGATTTTCAGAAAATGTACAATTCAACTTCGCCATTCTTCTCAAGTAACCAAAACTTTAAACAAAAATAAAGTTCAAAACACAGTTTAACCTAATCAAACAGATTGCTAGAATCAATACAATGCCGAATATACTCAAATTTACCAAGTATTGACCAAATTGCAGCCTAATTTTGCAGAAATTAATAAATGTGTACAACTGCCAATTGTACATTTACTGAAAATCTGACCCACATATTTAACTGTTATTAAATTTATCAAATATTTGATATGTGTTATATTTTATAGGTTTAGAGTTTTAAACATGTTGCTTGTAATATGAAAAGACATATGAGACATATATGCCTGTAGACAAGTTTTCCTACTTTATACAGTGTTGGGGCCTGTACTTACAACTCTTTGGTATTAAAATGAGTGTAATTGTGAAAATAGGCGACATGCAAGGACGCCATTTTGAATCTTGACTCACATGGAACTATGGGAGAGCGTGTCACAGTAAAAGCTACTTAATACAACTGCTGTTCAATAGACTATCTATCTGCTCTAATCTAAAATGTTTGGGCTAGTTTATAGAAATATATATATATACTGGAACACCAGATTTCAATCTGAAGTGTACCACCTGTTTTGTATCCTGTCGGGTTTTCTTTTGCAAAATAAAGAATCCATTAATATTATTATTATCTAAATATATATACAAGTCTTAGGTCCGATGTCTACCAAACATCGAGCCTCAAGTCAAGGTTTCCAAGAGGAAGAAGAGACTTTTGCATTTGAAATTTACCTTAATTATTGTCGCCATTTCTTTTAACTACATTTTATTTTAAATATTTGGGAATGAGAATGAGATAAACTTAAGGTAAGTGTTATGTTGACATGAGGTCTGACATAGGGCTCAGATCTTTAGAGAATGTACAATTCGCCTTCACTAATTCTATAAAAATAACCCATATTTAAGACAGAAATGAGCTTCAAAATGCAGTTTAACATAGCAAAACAGATACTATAAATCGATGCGACACCAAATATACTCAGATATACCCGGTATTCATCATTTTTCAGCCTAACTTAGCAAAGTTTCCTAAATGTGTAGAGCTGCCAATTGTACATTTTCTGATGATCTGACCCATATGCATGACCCATATACAGACAATATTTCCAGCTGACCGCCATATTGAATGTTGATTCGCATGGAATTATGGGACTAATATGTGTAAAATCTAAAGAAATTAATCCATGTTCTGCTTGGAATGTTTATTGGTGCTCAGAAAATGTTGATATCCATGTATTATACATGTTTCCATAGGTCAAGCCTACATCTTTCCCATCATGCATTTGGTATGTATAGACCATTCATACAAGCTAAGATATTGGTGAAAACATGCTTGCAATTTTAAATAAAAAAAATTGCTAAATATATATCTTTACAAAAAGTATCTATCACAATAAAGAACATTAATTTTTAAAAGTGTTTATTCTGTATTAACAGTAATTAAATCGTTCATATTCATAATTCATTTCATAACACTTTTAATATCTTGTTTCAAAAATAAAAACTACTCGAATATTATCAATTGTCTTTCTAAAATTTTGTGTTAAATTTTGAAAATTGAGTTTAACTGGTATGGTACATGCTTGGTGCCCAGAATTCTGAAGAATTTTTATGGGCAGATTATAAGTACTTCACAAAATTAATGAGACCTTGAAAGAGTAGTAAAATAAATAAATCTCCTATCATACAAACAACTATGAAATCCAATGTGTCATAAACATGATCTCCATGTGGGCCAGATTTTCAGAAAATGTACAATTCAACTTCGTCAATCTTCTCAAATAACCCATTTTCAGACAAAAATAAAGTTCAAAATAAGGTTCAACCCAACCAAACAGATTGCTAGAATCAATGCAATGTCGATTATACTCGAATTTACCAAGTATTGACCAAATTTCAGCCTAACTTAACAGATCCTACTAAATGTGTACAGCTGGCAATTGTATATTTTCTGAAAATCTGACCCATGTACTGCTTGTGCAAGCAATTGTGAAATATTGTACTAGTCCGTAAATAATTCCTTTAACCTGATTATTAAACATTTGTGAGATGCATTCTATTTTGTTGTTTGTTTGTTATAGATATGGGCTAGATTTTCAGAAAATGTACAATTCAATGTCGCCATTCTTCTCAAATAACCCAAATTTCAGACGAAAATAAAGTTCAAAATACAGTTCAACCTAACCAAACTGACTGCTAGAATCAATGCAATGCCGAATATACTCGAATTTACCTACTATTGACCAAATTGCAGCCTCATTTAGCATAATTTACTAAATGTGTAGAGCTGCCAATTGTACATTTTCTGAAAGTCTGACCCATATGGAAAAATGTTGTCATATTTTGGATATGACCAGTTCTCCCACCTGTTACCATAATCATGTGGAAAATTGCCCTAAACTAGCAGATTTAAAAAACGAGTAAACATAATTAGAATAATTATGCAGAAAAAAAATATTAGAAATTAAGCAGTAAAATGTCAATGAGAACGAGGACAACTAGTGCGGATAGATTCCCAACTAATTATGTGGGATAAATCGATGTACAGGAAAAATGTAGTTTCATGTTTGATATATCAAATGTGATCCGTTTTAGGAAAATGAGTCACAAGTCGCGAAATATGGAATTTGAGATATCATCATATTTGAAAAGATGAGATCAAGCAGATTCCAATGATAGTAAACACTAAGACAGCTAATAAGTATTTCTTTTATTTTAAGTTTGATGTTTTTATTTCTAAAAAGTAAAGTTTGCAATGTTTGTGGATTGGTAATTACCAGTAAAGTAACTAAATGTACTCTATACAAAGGCCTTTAAAAGGCAGGAATATATTTAATACAATGTCCTGAAACTTGTTACATGGATTTGTGTTACTGTAAGTGAGAAACTCTTAAAAATCAGAACATTTCAATAAGGAGATCTTGTGGAAAAACACTTTGAAAAATATCAATATCGGCTTGTGACTCATTTTACTGGAACACATTACAAATGGTAAAAAGGGGAATATACGTCCCACTTCCTTCCTACACATCTAGAAGTCATTGGCCCAACATTTGGAGGATGATTTTGTTCATTTAATTGTTTATCTCAATAGAATTCTCCAGCTCTCGTTTCTGTTCGCTGCGTGGAAGTAATTGTTATACTTTATGATTACATAAGGGACCATACCTGTAATTTTCATTTTTAGTACATGTTACCTGCATGCTGGTACAAGCCGAACTGAGGCTACGATACTCTACGCTACATCTCCTTATCAATTTGTGTTACACTACGTATAACATAATGAGTAAAAACACATGAAATATTTCCATGCATTACCTGACTACAAGGTCAAGTCTTCAGAAAATGTACAATTGACCTTCAATCCCCTCAAATAACCCAAATTGAGGACAAGAATCAGGTTCAAAATATAGTTCAACATAACCAGACATAACTTTATTGAATGAATACAATACAGAATACACTCAGATACTATTAACATCACAATGCCCCCCCCCCCCCCCCAAGATGAAAAGATTACATAGTGGGTGACCATCACGCAACATCGCTAACTTTTTTTCATGCATAAAAATAAATAGAAAAATACTTATTGCATGTCTTTATGTTTACCGAATTACTCGAATTTACCTAGCATTGACCTAGCCTAATTTAGGAGAATTTCCTAAATGTGTACAGATGGCAATTGTACATTTTCTGAAAATCTGACCCATATATTCCTATACTGAGACATATAATTGTTGTGAGATATAGTATCTGAGAGGTAGGTTATGCACATGGAGTAGAGTCAGTGAAGCTGAACGTCTGTGGCCGCCCTAAGGGCACTGTACGGTGACTCGTGTGGCATGAGTGCCCACTTACTACATACACTGCCCCCAGGGGACTCTTCTACTTCATGGGTCTGGGCGTCAGAAAATGTACAATAGAGTGAATGAGTGAGATTGGTTGCTTTACGCCCTTATCAACACATTGAAGGTTATATCAAGGGTGGAAGAGCTGAGAGGGTGTGAGTGAGTTAGATTGGTTGCTTTACGCCCTTATCAACACATTGAAGGTTATATCAAGGGCGGGAGAGTTGAGAGGGAGTGAGATTGGTTGCTTTACGCACTTATCAACACATTGAAGGTTATATCAAGGGCGGGAGAGCTTAGAGGGAGGCAGTTTATGGTCTTAACCAGGAAATAGAGATAGAGAAGAAGGGAGAGAGAGACAGAGAAAAGAGACAGAAAGGCACTTTATGGTCATACGCAGGACCCGCGTACAATAGAGGATTCGCAAATCGGAAGTGAATTTTGAGGAATAAAACCGTGTACAATGATATATAAGTGAAAACATGTTTCAATACCAAAAGTAAATTATTTATGTTTTGAAACGCTGACTCATAACTTTTGTAAATTAATTATGTTTATGAACTGCAATATGGGATCTGCATGTCTCACTGCGCATGTCTATTAGATTCATGTTGGGATGGAATCAGTTCAAATCGGACATAAAAATATTTACCAGCATTTTTGTCGTAAAATGCAAGAATAGTTTCACCTGTATCATAGTTTGTGAAAATTATCTATAAAATAATCAAATGCATGATGGCAAAGAGAAGTCTTGTTTCCTAGAAACTTGTAAATCACATGGATATTTACATGAGATTACTGTTCAATATTCCATGCTGAACATAAAATGTTTTCTATAGTTTCTACACTAACATACAAATCCCATAAGTCCATTCGAATTTGGTTTAAGACAAGATATTGTATTCAAAAAACGAAGATAACCGAACTGGATGTTTTAATCAGAGGAATATCAAATATATTCAGATAGTTCTAGTAAATATAATTTCCAGGAGAATTTAGTAGGATTTGGTCATGTGTACAGCTGCCGAATGTACATTTTCTGATGCTCCGACCCGTATATATATATATTCGAACACAATTTGTGCGAAGTTTACTTGAAGAAATACAAATATTATAGCTAGAAATAATTGTTACAAAAATCGATGGAAATATTATAATCAATTAAGAACAAAAAATATAGCTTTTTGTAACATATGGTACGTTGGAATAACTATTAACGCACATATATCTATCATATAAGAACATTATGATACACCTTTATATAAAAAACATAATTCTATCATCAGACATTATATTTATGATATAATATGTTAAATATAGCTATGATCATTTATAATTGATAATCACCATATCAATCACCAAATTATAATTCGATGTTCATGCCTTTTCATTCTTTGCATTAGAGTTTGTTTTGTAAGATATTTTTCTGAGAGCAAATAAGCATTCATTCCTAAAAGACACATACTTTCTTGTATCATTAACATGACAACCTCCTTTAAATGGCAAAGATCTTTTCCAAAAGTGATTTCTTATCGTCACTAAGCATCTCAAGTAATAGGCGACAATTTTTTGTTCCACATGAGTGATTCCCGAACGCACCAGCTGCACGTGTCAGACGTTAAACATGGCCGCCGGACGTGCAGGAAGACGCTGCGGGGCTTCTACTGCGCACGCGCCGACGTCAATCAAGCATGGCTTGTGACGTCACGCTCATTGCTGCCAATGGTGAGAGACGGAGGAGGAGGAGGAGGAGGAGGAGGAGGAGTAGAGATATATATACTGCATCTGTGGGTATGAATATAACAATTGGAATCTATCAGGTTCACTGAGGTCTTATCAGAGGCATTGGTGCGGCACGGGCCTCTGCATTTCTACTGAGGAACTGGATATCTGGAATTATTTATCAAATATTGCCGGTTTCCTTTCATTTGTGGAATTAATATTTTCCTTTCATTTGTGGAATTGCACCAAAAGGACTTCATTGACTGATAAATCAAATTTGAAGAATTGAATTTGGAGATACCTTTATCCTAAATTTATATTAGATAGGGAGTTAACAAAGGAGCTCAATACAGGGACATTTCAGGATATATATTGAACTTCATGTCTTTATATAATACGACAATTGTTCGTCTAATTCGTCGGATACTTCAAGCAAACTGAGACAGATGTACTGTGAACTGGGTGAAGAATTTGCATTGTAATTAACGAAACGTTTAATTAATTGACATTTTTCTTTCAACAGAAGTATTCATTTTATTTCTCAATGCGAAAATGGGAAGCTTTTCTTGAACATTCAAGTCTTTCAACGACTGGTATTGCTCTGTGCATGAACAGTGTGGAACAATTAATTAAAGTTTGTTTAAAGTTCATAATTACTTTAAATACTGACTTAAAAGAACTTTGATTGGGGACTCTGGAATACTGGAATGCATATTCTCAATCATTCCTTCGACATGGCGGATACAGATATAATCTACAGTAACCCTGTAAAAAATGTTAACTTTGGGTGCGAACAATTTCGCCAAACTGAAGAATTCGTTGGAAGTGATATCACCGATTCGTACCATTTGACGCAACTGGAAAGTAGCTGTAATTTACAGAACCTACAGGACACTTCCCTGACTTCTTCCTCTGGATATGACGAGTTCTCTGACAGGAGATATTCTGGTGAATCTAATTCTCAACAGGATGCGCTGAACACAGCAATGGCGTCTTGTGGGCTCCCTGTTACACCCCAACAACAACAGCAACAACAACAACAACAACAACAACAACAACAACAACAACATAATGTATTATCAGACGTTAACCCAAGTACTGAATCCGATTCACCCCCGTTAAACAACAACAACAACAACAACAACATTAAGCAGACGACAATTACAACAACCGTTGCCATGGCTACAGATTCAGCTCCCGCGCCAGTTCTCGGCAAGGTTTCCGGATCTGGTTCCAGTTCCGGTTACGACAACGTCATGGTTTGGCTAAACCAGCAATCCTGCGGGGGAACTGTAAAACGGAAGCGCAGGATCAACAGACGCCAACGTCTCGCCGCCAACATGCGCGAACGACGTCGGATGACGTCAATGAACGGCGCGTTCGAGGCTCTTCGCGAAACCATCCCAATGTTGCCCTTCGAGAAGAAGCTGTCAAGAATCCAGACTCTACGTTTAGCCATGGAATATATCGACTTCATGACAGAGATTGTACACGGACCAGATCATCCCACCCTCCGAGATGGTGAAAGATCAAATAAAGATTATATTCCAGCTCAAGTGACGCCAGGTAAAATGCACGCAACACATACAAGCGATATGGACGCGATTAATCAAGTTGCGAATAGTCTGCCTCAAACATTTGACTCTCAAACATATTGGCAAAATGTGCATAATGATGCTGAACACTTCTTGTGATTAGTTTGTAATATTTGTACATATTTTGTATTATTTTTTTTAAAGAAGAATATTCAGCACTCAAAGTTCGTGTGCTAAGGAGTGTGGGAGAAGTGAATTCGTTTCTAAACTATGGTGATACACTCTAGGTCCAAACCCTCAGATCAGATAACAATGGTATGTCAGTGATTGGACGCCTACATCGCTAATCTGTTTCCTGGCGTTTCCTGGCGTTCTTGGCGTTCTAATGGGATTATAAAGCCATTTTGCGGTCTTAATGGAATTATAATAGCACTTTTAGGTTTGAGGCGAGAGGCTTTCCCTCGGTTTGAAGGGACAATCTCATCTTTGGGCCTAGACTGGGAATTGATGTTACCTAATGTGGCCAGACATTATGGTATTGGACTAAGGGGAAGTCCCGGTTTCTAACTAATTTAAATCTTCAGAGTCACTGTAACCAGTGTAGTTTCTATTTTGAATGATGCATGCTGCTATTTATTAGTGTATATATTATTTGTTAAATGCTTGGTATGTCCCAAGAACACTGTACGGTGAACAATAAAATTATGTTTTTCGTCAACAATTTCCGATCGGAAATAGAAGCTTGGGGACTATACCATTAATTTTCTATCAATATTTCATATGAAAATAACGCAATTTGATGATAATTCACTAATTAATGAATAATAAACATAATTGCTTCATCGTCAATATCGTGATATTGCATTAATTTCGTGGAGATAATTTTGTTAATGATGAATAAAAACTTGTCAAATGAAATGCTGTCTTTTCATTATATCTCTAATGGCTGATATTTTTAGATATGATTTATTTAGAATCATTTAAGAGTTTGCTCATATCATGATCCTTTCCAAGACATGTCATACGATAGATCGAATCAATGAATCAATGAATGAAAGAATAAACAACTCATAATTAATCAAGAAGTCACATAGTTAAGAAAACCGCAAATGTCAAATATTTCCATATGTCATCTGCATTATTTAACAATTTCGTCAGTAAGATATCTACCAATATAGGAGAATGAGTCACAAGTCGCACAACAATTATATTTTTCAAAGTGATTCATTTACAAGATCTCTTTATTGGAATGTTCTGATCTTTGGAGGGCCTAGCACTCTCAGTCATACGAATGTATGCCCAACGATTCAGGACATTGTATCAAATATATTCTTGGGTTTTGAAGATCATCCTTTGGAGTATATTTAGTAACCTTACTGGTAATTGCCCACCCAGAAATATCACAAACCTTTTTCAAACATAGAAATACGAACCATATAATAAAGAAACACTTCTTAGAATTCGGGGACCTGCGGTACAGACTAAAATATATAGAAAACATTTCATGGGATATTCTATTTGGGTCAGATTTTCAGAAAATGTACAAATCAACTTCGCCAATCTTCTCAAATAACCCCAATTTCAGACGAAAATAAAGTTATAAATACAGTTCAACCTAACCAAACAAATTGCTAGAATCAATGCAATGCCGAATATACTCGCATTTACCTAGTATTGGCCAAATTGCAGCCTAATTTAGCAGAAAGTACTAAATGTGTACAGCTGCCAATTGTACATTTTCTGAAAATCTGACCCATTTATCGGTGCACTTATGTTACTAAATTATATCCATCTGTTATACATGTTTCCATAACATAAGTCCCCATATGTGATGTGTTTCAGGGAAATGAGTCATAAGTCGCAAAATTGATATTTTTGTCAAGTGTTTTTTTCACCAGATCACATTATTGGAATGGTCTAAATTTTGGGGAGTTTATCACTTATAGGTATATCAATCGATGTATCAAATTCCAGGACAATCTATGTAATATATCCTTTCGTTTTAAAGGTCCTTATATTGACTACATTTAGTTACTTTACTGTTTATTGACCCCAAGAAATATTGGAAACTTTTTTCTTCAAAAATTGAAATATCAAACTTAAAATCTAGAAATACTTATTAGATTATCAGACTGTTTACTATCATTGGAATCGGCTTGGGCTCATCTTTACAAATATAATGGTATCTCAAAATCTACATTTTGCGACTTATGACTCATTTACCTGAAACACATCACATATAAGTCCCCAAGCTATGATATTTAGTGAAAACATTCTTGCAATTTTCGTTAAAAATGTTGCTAAATGTTTGCACCTCAGACCTGAACTGAATCTATCCCAGCATGCATTGCAACAGACATGCGCAGTGGCACATACAAACCCCCTATTGTAACTCAATGTGGGCAAAGACCAATAGGCCTACCCAAAAGTAATAATATAGATTTTAGCCCCCTCTTCCCATTAAATCTTGTACGCAGGAAATAAAAATTACGTCCATTTGTGATGCGTTCCAGGAAAATGAGTCACAAGTCGCAAAATTGATATTTTTCAAAGTGTTTTTTCTACAAGATCTCTTTATTGAAATGTTCTGATTTTTAGAGAGATTAGTACTTATAGTAATATGAATCCATGTAACAAATTTCGGGACATTGTATTAAATATATTCCTGCGTTTTGAAGGCCTTCGTATGGAGTATATTTATTTACTTTACTGGTAATTACCCATCCAGAAACATTGCAAACTTTTTTTTCAAAAATAAATATATCAAACTTAAAGTATAGAAATCCGTATTAAGTTCCCTAGTGTTTACTATCATTGGAATCAGCTGGTGACTCATGTTCCTAAAACGGATCACATGTATTTAACTTTTAACTTCGCTAACTTATCATGAGTATTGAGTTATGATAAGACATTATATCCTAAGACATCCCATAGATAAAAGTCGCCAAACATGATGTACCAGCTTTTTATACTTTCCTTGTCTTTCAATTCAATTCAAAGCATTTCTTATTCGAATTCATACAAGAAAAGTGTAAAAAAGGATCGAGACATGCATCTGGAAACGATTTCCATGTCTTCCAGCGGGTCCCTGACTAGTTGCTACTATGAAGACATGCCATGCAGAAAGCCTAGTCCTTAGTCTATACAATAACGTACACTTATCATGAAATAAAAACTTATTATTATATGACTGCAACACGAAGTCTAACGGAAGAACCATCAGAGCGACACGTTTGTGGGTCAGTTTTCCAAAAATGCACAATCTACAGTTCTACACATCTATCAAATTCTGCTAAATTAGAGTGAAGATTGGTAAATACTAGTTTGTTCTGTATTGTATTCATTTAATAAATCTGTCTGGTTATGTTGAACTGTATTTTGAAGCGGATTTTCGTCTTAAATTTGGTTTTTATTGAAAGGATTGGTGAAGGTGAGTTGTACATTTTCTGGAGATATGACCCTTGTGTCCCTGGCTCGTGACACGCCTTGCAGTTCTAGCGCCAGGAGGCATGATAGCGCCACTGCTTCCCTCTGGTGTTCAAACAATGACCTAAGGGCGTTCCTTGAGGAGGTTTAGAGAGACACCTGAAATATACACTGCGCGGCCCTGAAATGTACATTTCAGAAAATGTACAATTCACCTTCACCAATACTCTCAAATAACCCAAATTTCAGACGAAAATAAACTTCAAAATACAGTTCAACCTAACCAAACTGATTGCTAGAATCAATGCAATGCGGAATATACTCAAATTTACCTAGTATTGACCAAATTGCAGCCTTATTGAGCAGAATTGACTAAATTAGTAGAGCTGCCAATTGTACATTTTCTCAAAATCTGACCCATATAGCGTCTGATAGCGGGAGATAAGCATCAATCCGCTGCCATGGAGACACGGCGTCAGGCCCCCAGCCAGTCTCGCAGACATTTGAGCGGGAAATGTTTCTTTTTATTTAATTTATTGATGTATTTTCTTATATAAATTGAGGCTTCTGTGAAATGTGACGCTTATGGGAATTAAAAAAATAAAAAAACATAAACCCAGTCTAGGCACAAAGCTTCCTAGATCAGATAAGAATGATATGTCAGTGATTGGACGCCTACTGCGCTGATGGCTTTCCTGGCCCAGGAGTAGGTGCCATGGGATTCTAATCGCAGTCTGTTGTCCTAATGGGATTATAATGACATTTAGCGGTTTGGAGCGAGAGGCATTCCCTCAGTTTGAAGGGACTCTCAACTTTGAGCCTAGAATGAAGCTCAGTTTCTAATTCATCATTTGGGTTAAGTTTTCAGAAAATGTACAATTCAACTTCGCCAATCTTCTCAAATAACCCAAATTTAAGACTAAAATAAAGTTCAAAATACAGTTAAACCTAACCAAACAGATTGCTAGAATCAATGCAATACGAAATATACTCAGATATACCAAGTATTGACTATGTTTTAGCCCAATTTAGCAGAATTTCCTAAATGTGTAGAGCTGCCAATTGTACATTTTCTGAAAATCTTACCCATATTTGGGAGGCGTGGCACAGAGGGCATTTACTCTATTGTCTTGACGGCGGAAATTGGGAGAGGCCCTCGGAAACTTACAATTCGCCTTATTCGACAACATGAGGTTCAATATACCGCTCAAAATAATATACCCAAACAGATTTCTTGTTTTAAGATTAACGCAATACCAAATAAATATACGCAGATATGCCTAGAATTTGTGTACGGATTCTCAGCAGGGTTTACTAAAATGTGTAAAGATGCCGAGTGTACATTCTCAGATTCCCTGACCCAATTGGGTAAGATCGCCTAGAAATGTACAATTTCCTGCTCTACAAATTTGACAAATTCTGCTAAATTTGGCTGCGGTAAGCTCTGTGGTAAGCTCTGCGGTAAGCTCTGCGGTAAGCTCTGCGATGGTGCTGTGTTGCGGAGGTGTGGCGAGCTCCTGCCTACATCGTTCACTGACCATGTAGGCAAAGACCTCGTCATTCCTCACCACCTACAGAACCAGCACAAACCATTGCAAGGCTTACCGCAGAGCTTACCTGGAGACCACCCTTTATGCTAGAAACTGGTTAATACTAGATACATCTGAGTACATTTTGTTTTACACTGATTCAAAAGAACTGTTTTGTTATCTCAAACTGTATGTTGAACCTTCTTTTTGTCTTAAATGTGTGTTATTTGAGAGGATTTTTTTAATTAACACAACACCCACTAGAGTATTTATCAATCTATTTTAGCAGAGTTTACTGAATGTGCAGAGCTGCTAATTGTACATATTCTGAAGTCATGAAACATGACTGAATGACTGAATGACTGAATGACTGAATGACTGAATGACTGAATGACTGAATGACTGAATGTTTATACAAGAGTTACTCATATTATGACTTTTAGGACTGAAGTCATCGCTTTAGTCGCAACTTTAGTCAAAGGACTTTTAGATGGGTTGGAAAAGAATGGAAAAAGAAGTAGAAAATATTCAGTTTTTGACCCATATTAACTGCAGAGAGTGTGGCTTTACGAACCCACTTTTTTTCTCTTAGTGCTGGGTAGAGTCCTGGGTAACCTCTCAAATAGCCAATCTCTGAGTGTTCCCTTCTCAATAGGGAGTTTTAGCAACCACAACGCACTGCACTAACACAACACTAAAGGTCCGATTCCACTGGTTTGCTTATATATGTGCTCATTGCTCGCTCTTGCTGCGCTTGTTTATAGTGCGCTTGTCATTCGCTCTTCATCCGCTAATATTTTCAGCGCAATACAAGCGCAGAGCGATTCTACTGGTGCGCTTGTTTCCTGTATGAAATCAATGGTAAATCACTTAGTCCGCTCTCATTACGCTCTTGTGCTGCTACTAAAAAACGTGGAAAGAGCGCCGTGTAGTTGCGTTCAAATCAAACACGTCTGATTTTAGCACAACGTCCTGTGCTCTTCTAAAGAAACGCAAATAGGAGTTTTTAAGAGCGTATAGAAAGCGCAATAACTGATTCTATAAGACCACTCTGATTTCTCTCTAACTTCGCTTGTTAGGTGCTTAGGAAAATAAAAAGAGCGGGCCATGAGTGGGCCAAAAGAGCGAGCTAGTGGAATTGCAGCCTAAAGGTGCGATCCCACTGGATCGCTCTTTTGATACGCTCATGGTCCGCTCTATTTTATTGTCTTGAGCACATAACAAGCAAAGAAACCAGAGCGGTCTAATGGAATCGGTTACTGCGCTTTCTGTACGCTCTAAAAAGTGCCTATTTGCGCTTCTTTAGAAGAGCGCTGAACATTTCGCTAATATCTGACGTATTTGATTTGAGCGCAACTACACAGCGCTCTGTCCACGTCATTTAGTAGCGGTCCAAGAGTGCAGTAAGAGCGGACTTAGTGATTTACCATTGATTTCATAAGGAAACAAGCGCACCAGTAGAATCGCCCTGCACTTGTATTGCGCTAAAAATAAAAGCGGACAAAGAGTGAATGAAAACCACAGTATAAAGAAGCGGAGCAAGAGCAAGCCCTGAGCGCAGATACAAGCGATCCAGTGGAATCGCACCTTAACGCATCCATTAACTATTGGTGCATTACTACCGCTGTGGGTATAACTCAAGAGGCGCTCGGCTGAGGGCCTCTACATCCCCACAGCGGAAATAATGTACTAATAGTTAGTGGATGCGTTAATATTGTGTTGGTGCGTTGTTGTTGCTAAATCTCTCTATTGTGCTTCCTTGGTATACAGTAGAGATGATGACATACAGAAGAATAAAACAAGAATACGGAAACTTTGGTTAAGGGTATTTTTAATTTCACTTTGATCTTCTCAATTGTACATATTCCAGAAGCCCAGATTACAAATAGCTTCATTAGGCTAAACATTAAGTATTGTACCCTTAGAACTACTTTGTTGATTTAAAAACTTAAAAAAATGATAAACCAGGGTCTACTCGGTATACCTTAAATATTTATATTAAAAAAAAAGAATTAATGACATACTTTAATCATTAAATTATAGTTCCTATGAGAGACCCTTTAATTGAATTCAAACACAATATGCGAGTAGATCTATATTTCTGTTAAACTACACAGGGTTGCAAGTAGATACACCAATGTTCCTATATTCCACATGTCCTAGTGTCAAGAAATCCTAGCCTAGCATCTACTACAACCAGTAGACTGAGTTAGACACAGCAGTGGGCGGAAAACCATGGTCATTCCCAGTTGAATAAACCCCGTGAGCCCATGTCATTATGTCATATCACTGTATGATCTCTTGCATTTCTTATCACTCTTATCTTTGACCTTGCTGTACAAACATTCTGAATAATAAAAAAAAAAGTAAAGTATAGAGTAGCGATTACTTAATCCTAACCATCATTGTCGTTGCCTTCAATGCGTAGTTCTTTCTAGATTTCAGTGACTTCCAGAATACATGCTGGTAATAGCTATTAACTCCCGCAGTGTTAGTAGTGTAGTCGCCATTTAAATTTGAATCACCACAATTGTTATACCACCAAGCACCATGCCTCTTGACACTGCAGCCGTTACCGCCGTTATCTCGATCCCTCGTGCTAAAGGGTCGTCCATTGTGGGAGTCGATGAGGCTATCTCCTGTGAAGAGATATAAAACAGAGAATAATTATAAATTTTGTTGAAATTGATAGTGAAACCTTTTGGTAACATAATGTACCTTCATCAGGAGAATGAATATTAGAACATGGTATAGACTTTATACATAGTATTCACATGACGTCACCCCAATCAGCGGCTATTTTCACTGGCAGCCATACTGTGTGGCTACAGACAGAGAAAGAGGCAACAGATCGACAGGCTTTCCCGTTCAAATGTTTGATAATGACGATTATACTCATTATTCCATCATGACACACTAAAAAATTACTATCGAACCTCAGCATACTTTATATTACATTCGATAAAAGTTTCGAGGTGAAAACGGCTGGAAAACAGCATTTTCGAGGCTTGGAGCACACATGTCCAACTAACGTTTCCAAAGCTTGACTCACAGTATGGCCAGCTGCGGCCCGGCACCGTGACGTCAGTGAATACTATGTATTATACCACGATCGGGGGTTGTACACGCTGCAAATGAGTGGATACATGCTATTGTATTTTGTTGGATGGATCCACGCGTGAAAATATTACCCCTTTTTAGCCTAAATGTAAGAAGCATCCTCATTGGTTGACATTTCGCTCGCTCATGACGTCACGCCCATTCGTGACGTCATATGCCACCGTGCCGTCGTTGATTAGCCAATCAGTTATACGCTTGTTTAGTGATTTGGCATAAAACAAATCGATATGGCGGATCATTGGAAAGAAGCGAGGTAAATAAATAGTTTGTTTCTTACATTTATTTTAAAATATGACATTGTGGTATAAAAATAGGATGTAACTCGGTTAGTTTCTGACTTACTGTACACGATGCTCACAAGTTTTTTTCGACCAGGTATCTTAGGAGAAGCCGCACCTCGTTACATCCTATCATATGTGATGTGTTTCAGGAAAATGAGTCATAAGTCGCGAAAAATAAATTTTGAGATACCATTAGATTTGAAAAGATGAGATCAAGCTGATTCCAATGATATTAAACAGTCTAATAATCTTATAAGTATTACTAGATTTTAAGTTTGATATTTTCGTTTTTGAAAAAAAAGTTTCCAATATTTCTGGGGGTCAATAAACAGTAAAGTAACTAAATGTAGTCTGTATGAGGACCTTTAAAACTAAAGATATAGTATATAGATTGTCCTGAAATTTGATACACCGATTGATATACGTCTAAGTGATAAACTCTCGAAAAATCAGATCATTCAATCAATGGGATCTTGTGAAAAAACTCTTTGAAAAATATCAATTTTGCGACTTATGACTCATTTTCCTGAAACACATCACATATAGTATTGTTTGGAGTAGGATGTATCTACCCCTAGCTCGGAGTAGGATGGTGCTGCCACCTTATTGATATTGATTATTGTGTTATTATAAATCCTATTGACACATTGGAGATTAAGCCTATCTGATTGTGCTTGTTTGCTTATTTTTGTGTGTGTATTGTTTTAAGGGGGGCAGCAGGTTTAGGTGGGTTTTTTATTCAACATTTTTATACAGCAAAACAATTATTTGTCAAAACCAGTGCTCACGGGGTGGACCATGCTATTCTGCATGGGGCTGTCTCTATTACTATCATTATCATTATAATACTATCAAGTGCTAACTAATGAAATTCCCTATACCAGATGGCAAGCAATAATATTTGGGTGGAGAGAGTGACATCGATGTATTTATCTATAACATATTATATTCTTAACTATAGTACTACCATCATAAAATGATCAAAATTATATTTCAAAAAATGATTGTTGATTGTATTGTGATGGTTTCGCTCAGTGGTTTTGTGTGGTGTGATGTGTGTGCTTGTAATAGTGTTATTAGGAAGTTTTGTTTCTTTTGTTTTTTTATATTTCATTGTTTTTTTTGGTATTATTAGGAAGTTTTATTTCATGCATGGATCCGAGGGAAAATGTTTGAAAGTGTTAAGTTGTACAGATTCATATAACAAGCAACTGGACTAGAAATAGACCACTTTAGTTGCGGTCATTTGTAGAGTTTTAGATTCCCCTACCTGCATTGCCTGAGTTCCCACCAATTGTCAACCGGAAGCGATCCTCTTCGGACGCAACACCAAAACTTGAATATTGAGCATAATAAGTTGTTTCTGCTTCTGTATATGGTGTCATCTCTACCCGTAGCTCCAAATTATAGAGAGATGAAAGGACACGAAGGTGCCGTAGACCCAGCCAGTGTTCCCCGTCAACATTACCAAAACCACTGGCATAATCCTGCCAGTCTCTATAGAAGTCTAGGCTTCCATTATATCTCCTCTGGAATACCTGTAGAGAGGAGAATTAATCACCGTTTATTAAAATATTTTATTGGATTATTAAAAGGATTTTTCCCTTAAAAAAAGCATGGCTAACACCTGAAACATAGGAAATAAAAGAATCTGAAACAAGAATCCAGTTCAGTGAAGTATTTATCTCCCTCCACTATTTGGGCAAAGGAAGTTATTGCACAACAATTAATAGAGGTATCTCTATGTATTAGAGATACCTTTATTATTTAATAAATGACTCTACGGCTCGCCATACATGCACTTCACATGTTGTGTCCAACTGCCACGCAGGGTATTTCTTCCAATTCAGTGATAAAATGATATGACAAAAGAATGTAAGCTGCAATACTGAATAAAAGGTGTTATATATATATGTCTTCATTCGGTTTTATGTAGATCCATTCAATTTATATCTAATATTAAATATTTAATTAGATGTTTTCTATTATTACAGCTACCCAGGTATATTACATTATATCTATGTCAACAACCTAGAAATGGTCTTCCCAGAAATGATCCCAATACTTATACCTAATGGCATGATGGAGGCTTGTAATCGATCTCGACGTTGGGTCAAATCGCGTGACACCCCACAGGGGTGGAGTGCGATTTGACCCAACATTGAGATCAATTACAAACCAAACAGAGTGCTATTAGCTATTTATTACATACTAAATCAACAAGAGAACTCCATTTTAATAGTATTTCACCTTACTTTCCATCAATCTTGTGGATATTCGGCTGAAATAGCACATAGGTGCTATTTGACCTTTCAAATAGCACCCCGAAATAGCATCCCCGAAATCACATACATATGTAATAAATATTCCAAATAGCATGGACAACAATTATACACAGTAAATATAAGCTATACTTGCCATCCAATTTCCACTCTCCCTTACAAGGCACATAACAAGGAAGCTGGGCTGATCGTCTATTGGTGTAATTCTAGTTACTCCACTGTTCAAAGCACTGCCACAATGTCGGATGGCTAAAATGGAAAAGGAAAGGCATTTTGTGGGAGTCAAGGTGTCGAGAAAATAATTATACTATCGGCAGCTCTACATTTGTGATATGTTTCGGGAAAATGAGTCACAATTAAGTCGCAAGAAATGAATTTTAAAAAGATGAGATCAAGTCGATTCTAATGATGGTAAACATTATTTCAATACCCATTCCTACACCTTATACTAGGGAGTGTCATATATGGGTCAGTTCGTCAGAAAATGTACAATTGTCAGCTCTACACATTTAGAAAGTTCTGCTAAATTAGGCTGAAAAATGATGAATACCGGGTATATCTGAGTATATTTGGTATTGCATTTTTTTTTCATAAATAGTACCAGTTCTGCTATGTTAAACTACATTTTGAAGCTCATTTTTGTCTTAACTGTGGGTTATTTGAGAGGATTGGTGAAGGAGTATTGTACATTTTCTGAAAATCCGACCCTTATAGGCATACTGGGACGAGTGGATTACGCAACTTATTTGGGATTATGTTGATTAAATAATTGGTAGTTGAACCTAACTTTTGTCCTAAATTTGGTTTATTTGAGAGATGTGTAGAACTGTAGATTGTGCATTTTCTGAAAATCTGACCCATCTAGAATAAATTTCTGAATCATCGACCGATCTCATATGGTAGGAGATATTTGCTACTCTAAAGAAGAAACTCATGTCAAACGTTTCAAATAATTGGATAAAACTCATAAGACTGCAATGTGTATGTCTACTGTAGATTTTGCATCATTCTTTGTCACCGTAAGACATGTAAGAGTGAGGGAGATTGGTTGCTTTACGCCCTTATCAACCCTTTTGATATGGTTATATCAAGGGCGGGAGAGCTGAGAGGGAGGCAGTTTATGTTCATACCCAGGAAACCGAGATAGAGAAGAAGGGAGAGAGAGACAGAGAAAAGAGGCATAAAGGCAGTTTATGATCATACCCAGGAAATAGAGATAGAGAAGAAGGGAGAGAGAGACAGAGAAAAGAGACATAAAGGCAGTTTATGTTCATACCCAGGAAATAGAGATAGAGAAGAAGGGAGAGAGAGACAGAGAAAAGAGACATAAAGGCAGTTTATGATCATACCCAGCAGATAATAAAGATAGACAATTAGAAGGGAGAGAGAGCGAAAGAGAGAAACGGACAGAAAGGCACATCATGATCTTACCCAGGAAATAAAGATATACAAGAAGGGAGAGAGAGACACAGAGAGAGAGACAGAAAGGCACTTTATGGTCTTACCCAGGAAATAGAGATAGAGAAGAAGGGAGAGAGAGACAGAGAAAAGAGACAGAAAGGCACTTCATGGTCTTACCCAGGAAATAAAAATAGAGAAGAAGGGAGAGAGAGACACAGAGAGAGAGACAGAAAGGCACTTTATGGTCTTACCCAGGAAATAGAGATAGAGAAGAAGGGAGAGAGAGACAGAGAAAAAGGGACAGAAAGGCACTTCATGGTCTTACCCAGGAAATAAAAATAGAGAAGAAGGGAGAGAGAGACAAAGAGAGAGAGACAGAAAGGAACTTTATGGTCTTACCCAGGAAATAGAGATAGAGGAGAAGGGAGAGAGAGACAGAGAAAAGAGACATAGAGGCAGTTTATGTTCATACCCAGGAAATAGAGATAGAGAAGGAGGGAGAGAGAAACAGAGAAAAGAGACAGAAAGGCACTTCATGGTCTTACCCAGGAAATAAAAATAGAGAAGAAGGGAGAGAGAGACAAAGAGAGAGAGACAGAAAGGAACTTTATGGTCTTACCCAGGAAATAGAGATAGAGGAGAAGGGAGAGAGAGACAGAGAAAAGAGACATAGAGGCAGTTTATGTTCATACCCAGGAAATAGAGATAGAGAAGGAGGGAGAGAGAAACAGAGAAAAGAGACAGAAAGGCACTTCATGGTCTTACCCAGGAAATAAAAATAGAGAAGAAGGGAGAGAGAGACAAAGAGAGAGAGACAGAAAGGAACTTTATGGTCTTACCCAGGAAATAGAGATAGAGAAGAAAGGAGAGAGACAACGAGAAACGGATAGAAAGGCACTTCATGGTCTTACCCAGGAAATAAAAATAGAGAAGAAGGGAGAGAGAGACAAAGAGAGAGAGACAGAAAGGAACTTTATGGTCTTACCCAGGAAATAGAGATAGAGGAGAAGGGAGAGAGAGACAGAGAAAAGAGACATAGAGGCAGTTTATGTTCATACCCAGGAAATAGAGATAGAGAAGGAGGGAGAGAGAAACAGAGAAAAGAGACATAAAGGCACTTCATGGTCTTACCCAGGAAATAAAAATAGAGAAGAAGGGAGAGAGAGACAAAGAGAGAGAGACAGAAAGGAACTTTATGGTCTTACCCAGGAAATAGAGATAGAGAAGAAAGGAGAGAGACAACGAGAAACGGATAGAAAGGCACTTCATGATCTTACCCAGGAAATAAAGATATACAAGAAGGGAGAGAGAGACAAAGAGAGAGAGACAGAAAGGAACTTTAGGGTCTTACCCAGGACCAAGGACATGTAAGAGCGCAAATATTTGTATCGGCAGTCTGGAGTTTCAGAAATTAAAACTCAATGTTTCTAATTAATTAAAACGGTTGTTTATATTACCTAAGACATCGAGGTGCTGTTGTTTCGTGATGTTCTGAAATATCAAGAATTAACAAAGAAGTTACTATTTGAATTATATCCTCATAACTTTAAATTAAATCTACATTCTCAGCTATTACGACTAAGACTAAAAACCTTACCGAATGTACTCATTGTTTGACCCATAAGACCTATTTTGCTGCTTCTATTATTTCCATAATTGAGAGTACTGTGATATGGGTCAGATTTTCATAAAATGTACAACTGGCCTTCACCAATCTTCTCAAATAACCCATATTTCAGAAGAAAATAAAATTCAAAATTCAGTTCAACCTAAACCAAACAGATTGCTAGAATCAATGCAATGCAGAATATACCCGAATTTACCTAGTATTGACCAAATTGCAGCCTGATTTAGCAGAATTTAGTAAATGTGTAGAGCTGCCAATTGAACATTTTCTGAAAATCTGACCCATATAAGAATTTGAAGCAGTATTGGCCGAATGAAATTGAGCAATAATAAGGGAAACAAGTGCGGTAATACATGTCGATTTCTATGCGGAAGAAACAATGCTGTAAAATCCTCTTCAATGTTGATCAGATGGGTGGAAACGATATAGGACAAAAAGCAATAAAAGGTTTTTAGTTTGTGATTGATCTTAACTGAGAATGCAGCGCAATCTAATACGGAAACCTTCCCCCAATTGCACAAGTGTGGTCTCTATTGATAATGTTTCCCAGAAACAGTTATTAATAGAAGATCCTGTTATGCCAACATGGCGCATAGTTGTGGGTGAAAGTGATACTTCTCACTCAAGCATGATGAGTGTAATATCTATATTAGAAATTTAGACATATGGTTCAGATTTTCAGAAAATGTACAATTGGCAGCTGTACTCATTTAGTAAATTCTGCTAAATTAGGCTGGAATTTGGTCAATACTAGGTAAATTCGAGTATATTTGGCATTGCATTGATTCTAGCAATCTGTTTGGTTAGGTCGAACTGTATTTTGAACATTATTTTCGCCTGAAATTTGGGTTATTTGAGAAGATTGGCGCACTTGAATTGTACATTTTCTAAAAATCTGACCCATGTAACTTGAAACAATGAAACTCCTTCCAGTCAAAGGAATATTGTACATAAGTATATTGATTTCAAATGAATAAATTAAGTTGATAATTATGAATATTATAAAGATTACACACTATTGATTTCAAATATATTTGATAGAAATAATTGAGACAAACCTCTTGCATTCTGAGAGCACTTAGAACTTGATCAAGCAAATACCGTTGTTCCCTGAAATTCTAAAACATGTAAGAATAGCATGTAAAACATGTGTACATCATGTGAACATAAGAGGTACATCTTATTACATAGTGTCATTAAAAATCCGCGTAGCCGTATCGCCCTCTGATCTAGTTACCATCTCCTTTATTTACTTGGTTTTATTTCATTATATTTTATCACATTATCTGCTCAGTCCAGTTCAAGACTCACGTACTCAAAATTAAAAGGAACTGTCGGCAGAAATGGAAACCTATGTAAACCTATTTGTCCCTTTCATGATTATGTAACTACGAGCAGTTTGACAAAAAAAAAGATTTTCTTATCTTATCTTATCTTTTTTAGTATGCCCAAGGGTAATGGGAATGATAACGATATTTACAGGAAGAGTTGTAGATATAAAGTGTTTCATGAAACAAGTGCGTGAATATTACACATATTCATTATCAATATTATTTCTTTAAAATTTTGCTTCAGGCAATACCCATATTTAAAGCAAAAACCATTTAATTAACAAACTCAATATCCCTCAGGAATGTTTTCATGCGTCGCCTTTACAGGAAAATATAAATGAAATCGGGGAGTATAAAAGCAGATAAACACCACGATATCAATTAAACAAGTATATACAACAATAATTAAGACAATTTTAATCAGTTTGCTCATAATTATATAATGAAAATGAGTCATATTTCACAAAAGAATGATTCGAGGACAAAATACCTAAACGATTGGTGAAAAAAATGTATTGAAACGAACTAAATTCCTTGAAGCCCTGTTGTTTTTAATAATCGTACTGAACTTATGTATTTCATTATCTTGTACAATGTGAAGAGCTGACCAAAGAAATCTCAAACAAATTGTGTAAAATTATATGAATTGTGGACAAATAGTTCCATTGATGTGTCGAACCGACAATATCAAATGTCAGTATTAATAATCTGCTAGCGTCGGTAAATTAATTATTTAACTTTAAAAATGCTTAAAATATAAATTCAAATGTTCTCCATGCTTAATGCTACCTATTGTATACTTTCCATGAGTCTGTGATAATATCAATGTACCATCGAAACCAACTCAATAAAATTTCTTTGAAAAAAATACCATCATATCTAAACAGATGAGATCAGGCAGATTCCAATGATGTTAAACTTAAGGATTTCAAAGGAGCACCTCTGTATATGTTTAAGTTTGAAAAGAACAGTAAGCGATATTTCTGAGAAGATAATCACTAGTATAATAATGAAATTTATTCCTTTACGATGTTCTTGTTCTTTTGAAAACCATAGATATAACTCAATTCAATTCAATTCAATTCAAAGATTCTTCATTGTATGGATCTTAATTACATTGGGTCGGACATATCTGTTGCAGATTAGTTACAGGTCTTCCGGTGTCTGCCGACTTGATTCCTTTGAAATTTTGTGTAAAATAATAAGTATACTGTCTTGAAATTTCGTATAAATATTCAAAGTACCAAGAGGCCAAGCAACGTAAAGCGTTGCGGCGAAGATTTCTCAGGAATAAAACACTGGCAATTATCAATTTTGTGACCTATGACCTATGATTTTTCTGTAACACATTATGTAGTAGTTTCGCTACATACCTCTAGGGCCAATCCATAAAGGATTGGTACCTTTGCTTTAACACAGAGGGATCTGCGTTTGATCCCCTGCATTTACTAGTAGAGTATATCTAAATGCTTTGTTATCCCTTATCTACACCTCAATTCTTATTATATACTCCTGCAAGAGTATCTTCTCTGTTTATATATTCCATGTCATTCCTATATTATGTGTCATTTGATTGTATGTGTTTATCATATTACCTGATGTGTTCTGACACCTTTATGTGCTCCGGATTGTAATACACTACCCTTGCCGGGTAATCCGGATAGATTGCCGTTTTACGGACTGGAATAAACAGAGATACGGGGAATTGGCTTCGTTAAGTTGTTTATTCATTGTCGAGACTCTGCGAATCGCTACAATTGGTGCCGTGACCAGTTCTTGACCAGTTCGTTTGACTAAGCCTGGCCGGATTAGGAAATCCGTGGATTTTGTTGACTTGATTGGTTCTCTTTCAGAGATGGCAGCAGCACCTGGAGCGGAAGGCGGACCCCCGCCGGACCCTGTACGGATGAGCAAGCAACTTGTGCAGCCGGGCAGACTGATTGCCACTGGGACTACTTTGGCAGAGATGAAGTTCGATAGACAGTTCAGACAAATTATTTTGTCTGATGTTGGTTCTGAATCTGACGAGTACAGAACTGGCCGGGAGGACCGTGCAGCCTTCACGGATTACAGATCCCCTGAAAGCGACATGGAGTCAGACGAGGAAAGCTTGTTGAAAGCAACTCGCCTCCAGTTGTTGGGTTTGCAGAGGAATTTGGCTGAAGAGAAAAGGAAGAACTTAGAGTTTGTTGCACAAATGAAACAACTCGTGTTCCAGAACCGAGAAATCCATGAAACACTGGATGTGGTGACAGAAAGGGACTCTGTATTTATTAAAAAATTACAGGTGGAGAATGAAAAGTTGAAGTGTGAAATATCTCGGGTAGACGATCATTCTCGTCTCCAGAATGTTTCTGAAGATCAGTCAGCTTCAACTCAGACTGATTCTGTGTCGTCCCCTTTTTGGAATACACTGGCGGCAGATACACGTCGGAGGAGTATTGCTCCTCTGAATACAAGTAGGTCTGCTCCTGTGTGTTCAACGTTTGCGGATCCACAGGCCGGGTTAGAAACTAGGGAAGGTAGAATGGATTTCTTTGGATCTCCAGTTGGTTTGTCTGAGGATACGGCGAAGAGAGTAACATTTCGGGACCACAAAAGTTCTGGTATGTCTACTTCTTCCCCTGCTAATGGGTCGTTCAGTAAAGGAAAGGAAACACCCTCTCAGAAAAGCCCGCAGGCCAGTTTTTCTGTGACAAGTAGGAGTTTTAGTACTCAAACTCCGTTTGAATCTGATACGGTGCTGGTAACTGATTTGTCTGCTAGTATTGGCACTCAGACGGATAAGACTCCTGAAGGGGAGGGGAAGAAGGATGGCACTGCAAGTACTGGTAAGAAAAGCAGTACTGCAGGGACGGACACTGATTTCGAGAGAGGTCAGGTAAAGGGAGATGTCTACAAGCCGAAGATACGGGTTGTGGCTGGCTCTCCTGGTGATCCGTCAGATCCGAGTGATTCATCCTCTTCCTCGTCCTCTGACTCTGAATCTCCTGCCCCCAGGAAGAAAGGAAAGAAATCGAAAAAAGTAAAGTCGCGGAAAACCAAAGAGCGATCTCGGATCGCTAAAAAAGATCGATCCCTTGTCCAGGGATTAAGTTATGATGGAACGGACGACTCAGACTTTGGCGAGTTTGAATATACTCAGGGTCCGGGTAAGAGCAAATACACCATGCATCCGCCCGTCATAAAGATGTGGGACCAAAAGGACCCTTGGCGTGTTTACCTGTCTGAGATGCGGGTAATGGCAGTTGCATGCAACTGGTCAGAGGAAGAGTTCCTGCTTCAGTTGCAGTGGGGATGCAAGCGGCAGTTGGCGGATATGGGTGATCTGCCTGCAGGTCTGTCTCTGAAGGAATTCGTTCAACACATGGACGCGAATTTCGGCGAGGTTTCTCGTATAAAAAGACAAGCTGAATTTCGTGCTTGTCGCCAGACTCCCGGACAGACTGTCCGGCAGTTTGGTAACGAGGTAGCCCGCAGAGCCAGGTACGCTTTCGGTAAGAGGATGAATAGTACCATAGTCAATATGGCTCTTCATACTTACCTGAAGGGGTTGACTAGCTGTGAGCAGGCCAATTGGGCTCGTCTGAAGGAACCCGTAGACCTACAGGAGGCCATTCATTGGTCAGAGGTTTATGAGGGATGCCTGATGGACACCGAATCCAGTGTGGTCGTCCAAAAACTTGCTGCGCTGCCAGCTCCTGAACCAGTTCAGGAACGCGCTTTGGCTGTAAAGAAGAGAAGGTCCCGCCGCAAGTCCGGTGCTGCTATAGCCCAGGTGATTGAGCCCCTGGATGATGATGATGTCACCTCCTCTGGTTCGGAGACTTTGGACGTGACAACCGTCATCTGTCAGGCCTTACAGGCCTATAGGGATTTCAAGAAGAAGCCTGGTGATGGCAAGACTGGACAACCCTGGAAGAAAACATTTTCTGGGCAATTCTCCAGCCGGAGAAGGGACGGACCCAGGAGATGTTACTTCTGTGGGAAGGAAGGACATATCTCTCCTGATTGTCCTACCACGAAGATTTTGAAGGAGTTGGCCGAGTCTACTAAAGCTAAGGCTCCGGAAAACCCTTCACGGCCCTTATAGGAAGCGATATGGGGGCCGAAGGGACGCCGCTTCATAGTACTACAGCTCGGACGGATTTGGCTAGTAGTATAGGAACTGGGGGTGTTGCTCAGGCACTTGCTAGTAAGGGGTTAGCTTCGACACAAGGTCAGGCGCTCCCGGACGCAAGAGATCCTAGGTCGTTGCCGGAAAAGAACACCTGTCTAGGTGAAGATATCTCCCCTGATATCTCCCAGGATAGCCCGGATTCTGTATCTCATGTGAGATGGGGACAGGACGGGTACCAAGCTGTTGAAGGTCAGATCGTTGTGGTTGGACAGAACCCCAACAGGTCGGCGCGGATACAGAAAGTTTCTGTACAGCAGCCAAAGACGCTGAGGATCACGGATAATTTAATTGTCCGTGAGAGATGGTATGCCCCAGTGGGGTTAGACAGTGAGAATGGAGATTTTCTGGTTGACCCTGGCGCTACTACTAGCCTGGTTACCAAGAGATTCTATGATTCTCTTTCTTCCAAACCACCTTTGGTTCCGGTCCAAATGGTGTGTGCAATGGGGAATGGGCTGCCTATAACCACTCATGGGAGCACGCTTTGTCCTTTGAAGATAGGGGATCGGACATACATGATTACATGTCTGGTTGTCTCCGGCCTGAAAGGTCCGGAAGATGGACTTATTGGGGCGGATTTTTATTACGTCCATAAATGTAATCTTGACTGGTCTGGATTGCTATTCCTTGAGAATCAAGCAGTATCTGTATTGTGTAAGCAGTGGAAGCACATGAAGAGAAGCTTGAGACAGTCCACTGTTCAGGCTGTTGAAGTGAGAGAGTTCGTGGACGGGGGAGAAGTCAGGTTGAAAGAACCTGTGGTCCTCCAACCCCGGTCCGTGACCCTTGCTAAGATAGACCTGGGTAGAGGCTCTGACACGTCAGATGGGCTGATGTTCGAGCCTGATCAGGGATTGTTAAAAGACTTTGCCTTGGGAAGCCTTAATACATACGTATCGGGTAACGTTAATTCGTCCGTGGTAGCTTTTTCCAATCCGTCCGGTTCCACCGTACGCCTGAATTGTGACATGATAGTAGGGAGAGTGAGTGTTGTGACTTTGGTGTCCGATGCTTCCCTACCGGAGGAAGAGGATAATGAAATGATTAAGACGGCTATTATCAATTCCATACAGGTAATGGACTCGCCTATTGTGGATGATGAGCTTTTGGCTCCTGATATAGTTGTCCCTCCTAGTCCCGAAGATCCGTTAGAGAAGTTGGTGAATGATGCTCATCTGTCTAGAAAAGAAGAAAAAGAGTTAGTTAGAAAACTGCTCTATGATTACCAAGACTGTTTTTCCTTACCTGGTACCAAAGTTGGTTGTACTCACTTGGTTAGCCATGTGATTGACACTGGGGATGCAATCCCTGTTAAGCAAGCCTATCGTAGGATGCCAGTGGCTAGGTGGGAGGGAGCAGAGGCGGAAATCTGGAAAATGTATAAAGCAGGCAGAATAGAGCATAGCAGTAGTCCGTGGGGGGCTCCCATAGTGATGGTTGCTAAGAAGGATGGTACACAGAGATTTTGTGTAGACTATCGCCAACTGAATTCGGTGACTAAGAAGGATAGTTTTCCTCTACCTCGAATTGATGAGTGTGTTGAAGCCTTGGGTGGAAATCAATGGTTTTGCACACTAGACTTGGAGTCCGGATATTGGCAGGTTGCAATGGATGAAGACAGTAAGCACAAAACTGCTTTTCTTTCCAGTGTGGGTCTGTTTCAGTTTAAAGTGATGGCTTTTGGACTGTGTAACGCCCCTGCCACTTTCCAACGCATGATGGACCGTATGTTGGACGGATTGCGTTGGAAATCCTGTTTGGTATACCTGGATGATGTGGTGGTCTTCGGTAAGACTCTCCAGGGATGTGCAGACAATCTTAAACTAGTGTTGGAACGCATTAGAGAATATGGGCTTAAGCTTAAGCCTAAGAAATGTGAGCTCTTCCGTAAGGAAGTGAAGTATTTGGGACGGATTGTTTCTGGCGCCGGAATCCGCGCGGATCCGGCTAAGATAGCAAAAGTTCAGGAATGGCCTGTTCCCAAAACAGCTAAAGAAGTTAGACAATTCCTTGGTTTCGCTTCCTACTATAGGGAGTTTCAACCAAACTTTGGTGGAATTGTAGCTCCTCTGCAACAGATTGTGACGGATGCTGGGACTGAGAAACGCTATAGTAAACCTATAGTGTGGACCAAGAAGTGTGATGAAGCCTTTAAGACAGCTAAGACTTTATTAACTTCAGCCCCGGTTCTTGGGTATCCTAGAAAGGAAGGTTATTTCATCTTGGATACTGATGCCAGTGGCTTTGCAATGGCCGGAGTTTTGTCGCAGATGCAAGACGGCAAGGAAGTCGTATTGGGATACGCTAGTAATAGCCTCACCAAGCCGCAGAAAAATTACTGTGCTACTAAACGTGAGCTATTGGCAGTGCTGTCCTACTTGAAGAAGTTCAGACATTATCTCCTTGGCAATCGTAATTTTTACGTAAGAACTGACCACGCTTCACTTAGGTGGCTCCTGAATTTTAAAGATCCAACTGATATGCTTGCTAGATGGTTAGCCATGATGCAAGAGTATGGCTTGGAGCAGAGTATGATACTTCACCGGGCGGGCAAGAAGCATACGAATGCGGACGGATTGTCTCGAATCCCTACCAGGAAGTGCGGAAACCCTGGCTGTTCCGATTGTGGTGTCCATGATGCTGTAATCGCGGAAGCTGTGGTGGTTCTAGGCTCCTTGGAGGACGAGATCCGGGATGCTCAACAGGCAGATCCCTTGTTGAAGAAAGTTATGGCTGTATTGGACGGATCCAGTCCGGTTCCCAGCAAGGAACAGTTGTCTGGTGAGCCGCAGGAATTCTGTACATACATCCGTAACAGAGAAAATTTAGAGATGGTCCAGGGTGTCTTATGTCTGCGGTGGCTGCGTAAGAACACTGGACACACGTATGTCAGGAAGATAATTCCTGCCTCTATGAGAAGGAATATTTTTCGTTGCTTGCACGGATCTCAGTTGCAAGGTCATTATGGCGATTTCAAGACTAGCTGGAAGGCAAAAATGAAATATTTTTGGCCTGGTATGCGCTATGACTTGAAAAGATGGCTAAAGGCTTGCCCTGAGTGCAGCATGAGAAAGTCTAGAGGCGGACGAGGTATTACACCTTTAAAGAAGGAGATCCATGGTGAACGATGGAGTAGGATAGCGTTGGATATTATAGGTCCATTTAAGACTACCCCTAGAGGTAACAATTACGTGATGGTGATTACAGACCATTTCTCGAAATGGGCTGAAGCATTTCCAATGCCAGACCACACGGCGGAAAGATGTGCTGAAGTTCTGTTTAGAGAATGGGTTCTGAGATTCGGCTGTCCGGTTTCGTTGCAAACGGACGGGGCGCCGGAATTCAGGTCTCGGCTATTGCGGAATTTGTTGGACATGTTGGGGGTCGAAAAGCTAGTCACTCTTCCGTACAGGCCTCGGTCGAATGGTCAGGTGGAGCGTTTTAACAGAGTTCTTGTTGAGCAGCTCTCTTGCCTGACTAACTACTCGGATTCGAATTGGGACTTGCTCGCTCCGTGTATAGCGCATGCTTACAGGGGTACGGTGCATGCTAGTACTTTGTGTACGCCCAATTCAGTAGTTTTTGGGACTGAGCTTGTGACTCCTGTGGATTTAATCCATGGAGTTGAACCCGGAGGGCTGGATTTTCCTTGTCGGATGTCATACGTGGAGAACTTGAGACAGTCATTGAGAACCGGACACCAGTTTGTCAGAGAAAATCTGGGCGTTGCTGCAGTGCACCAAAAGAAAGACTTTGACAGGCGGGCTCGTCCTAGGCGCTTTGAGGAAGGGGCTATTGTTTATAGGTACTGTCCCCCTAAGGCTAACAAGAAGTATGGTCCCAAATGGGATGGGCCTTTCAAAGTGCGTAGATTCATAGGGGGTACTACCTATGAATTAGAGACAACTGAGGGAATCGTCAGATATCATGTTGATTATCTGAAACCCGCCTTTGATGAGGACGGACCGATTCAGGCTGTAAATTTACATAAGGCACCTGAATTCCGTAAGTTAGAGAAGGCTGGGCACGAGATCCTGAAGTTTGAAGGCGGAAAAGTTCTAGCTGGTGCTGAATGTCCGGAGAAAAAAGAAAAGGAGAAAGTTACCATTGGGGTGAAACCCAGAGGTAGGCCTAAGAAAATTAAAACAGCTGGAGTGAGACTTCCTCCTTCCAACGAGAAACAGACAGTAGATGTTGGTCCTGCTGTTGTCCGGGTTGGTGGGAGGAGGCCTCAGAAGAAGAAAAAGAAATTAAAAATTTCTCCGGTTGTGTTACCTCTTAAGAAAAGAGGCAGACCCAATAAAGCCAAGACGAATACAGTTGTGAAAAAGCAATCTGTTCCTCTGGTTTTGGCGGATTCTGCTAAGCCCTTGAAAAGAGGGAGGGGGAGGCCAAGGAAAAATTTGGACATTGTTCAAAATGTTCCTATTTCTCCTGTGAAGAAGACGGACAGTGTTCCACCAGTAATTGCAAGGGCTAAGCGCACGCGTAAAGCTCCATCAAGATTGCAATATGGAACTTAGGCTTTAAAGTACAGGTGGAGCTTTCCTGATGGTTCCGCGAAAGTCATACACAACGAGAAGTCGGTGGCTGATATATCGGATAAGTCATGCTGCCCTTTCACGACATTTGAGAAATTCTTTATTGAATTGATTGAGTGGCTGGGAAAGAACCATCCAGTCCGTAGAGCTTGTTAGAAACTGCACTGAGAAATGGCTTAGCTTGGGAGAACCCTTGAGTTCTAGCTGAACTAAGACTCCCCGGGAAGCTTGAATCAGCTCAGAAATTGGGTTGAAATTGCTATTAAAATCGGCTAAGTGGACAGTGGGCTTTTTGGACAATGTTTCCGCATTTGTCTCCGCGGAAGATCAGAGCAGGCTGCATACTTTAACATCATTGTACGCCCTGTAGTAGAGCACTAGGAAAAGCTATGTTTAGCAGTAGTCTCGGCGGGAAGGTGGCGCTGTGAGTTGGTGGCGACTTGGTGTACTACAGTTACCACGCTGGCCGTGGGCGCTGTGGTGTTGCACCCTTTCTCACTCCACTTCCGTGACTCTGCACAACAACAGCTTGCCGGCATATCGCCACTGAGAATCCTCTAGGAAAGAAGTGAGTTGAAATGGGTTAAAACTTACTTGTCATACTCTGTATTGGTATCAATGTGAAAGTTGAGAGTTGTCTGCTACTAGACCCGATATGTTGGAATTTGTAAAATGTTTTGATTGCTCACGATGAGTGGAACAAGTTCGGTGAAATGTTTCGAGACGTCGGCCATGACACCGGTGCTTTGTGAATGAATGGCGTATGTGTGTGGTGAAGATATAGCGTTGAGCATGGCTCTCTACACCACCAGCATTTGATTGTCTGGCTATCCGCCAACCTATATTTATCTTCTAAAGAGTTCACCTGGTGAAACTGCTTTTGTTAAACTTCTAAAAATGAAGTTAGACTGTGTTATCTGGTCATTTTGTATTTATTTTTCTGGACCTCTGCTCCCTGTATGTAATATGGTGGAGAGAGGGATTTGTTGTTTGCTGAATATCGTTATTTATGTAAACGCTGTTAGACCTTGACTGAGTGTTATTCTTTGCTTTTCAGTAAGCCAAAGATTTTTCGACGTCAAGCGCCAGTATGAGTAACGAGGGTGAAGGTCGTTCTGACCATGACGAACCTTTCGTTCTGCCTCTAACTGAAGAAGAGGAGGCTCGCCTTCTAGATGGAGCTAATGACCTCCTGCGACTAGATCCGGCGAATTCCGGACAGTTTGAGACTGTGGGCCGTACCCTTCCGGGTATCCGTCCACTTGGGACCGAGATCCGGCCACTCCGGGATGAAGAGGAAATGGATGTAGGTGGACAAGGAACCACTCCTAAGGCCCCTACTCCGGCCCCACGTCGGAGCTTACGGAAGTCAGCCTCCCCTTTGAAATCAGACAAATACAACAAGTCTGCTAGTGAGAAGAGAGAGAGAAATAGAAGTAGGCGTAGAGAAGCATCTGCTTCTCCTGCACCTCACGAACGGACTACTAGAGGCAGGAGTCCGGGTCCGCATCGAACCGCAAGTGGGCCCATCTCCGTTTCTACTTCTGGTTCATCTGATGGTTCCGCCAAGAAAAAGACCAAGAAGAAGTCTGACCGTGAGCTCAAGGGAAAAATAAAGCGCCGCCACTACCATCGGGCGGAGAAACGAAGAGAACAGTTGGCCAGTTGTGGCAGTATGGAACAGTTTAGCAGAGAGCTAGATTCAGCGGCAGAAGTGGTCCCTCTGGACCCCAGATCCGACCAACCCGGGTCCGGAGTGGTCACCTGTCCCGAATCGGACTCAGAGGAGAAAGAGATTGAAGGTGACGGTCAAATGGACCGCTACGAGACCCGTGTCTGGCCGGAGCTAGTCCGGGAGGACTCTATTGATAGAGGAACTTATCAAAAGGTGATGGAGGTGCACTGCTTGTGGGAACCAGGACACAGGTGCCCCTTTCTCGTGTGCCGTGTCTTGTCCCTCAATCCGGAAGGCATCCGTGCTTATTCTACCCGGGCACGTCTGTTTCGCCATTTATGCAAAGAGCATGCCCCGTTCGTGCAGGTCTGGATCTGCCCCTTCCCCAAGTGTCTCCAAATCTTGGACAGGAGGGTGGAGCTGATCCAGCACCTCATGAACGGGGAGTCTTACCAACACCACCTTAAGAGAGATGAAGCCAAGGACAAGGCCATTAAGGTTCTACCATCCACAAGACCAAATCATGTTTTTCAGAAAATGTGTTACATGGCCGGGCAGCATTTGAGGGTAATGAGGAGGACGTCATCTTCTTCCTACCGTATCCCTAAGAAATCCCGGACGGATCAAGAATCCATAGAGTCCGCCTCCACCTCGAGTGGAAGGTCTGCAACTAAGGCTGCTGCAGCTGCTGGAAGCAGTAGAAGTTCTGCAACAGATGCTCGGCGAGATCCGGCTGGATCCGGAAAAAGGGATAGGTCTATGTCTAGTGATGTCCGAGACAGAGAATCTGCTCCCCTTCCAAAGAGACTTTGCAGAAGGTCGCAGGCCTGGTCTGAAGAGATTTTGAATGACTTGCCCTCCTCTGGTGAAAGTGCTGATTTGGTGAGACGTGTAGAGCATGTGGTGTCTGAAGCATTGGAGAAGGTTTCCTCTGCAGCTGAGGCCGCCTGTGCTGAAATCTCGTCCGTGGTAAAAGAAGTGACAGAGCCCCTAATGTCGATTGGAATGGTGAAGTCCTCCGTAGAAAATCTTGGAGACTTGAGGGAGCAAAGTCGAAGCCAAGAAGGAGTTGTAGAGGGACTAAGGCGTAGTCTGGCCGCCAGTGATGGTAGAGTTCGCCGCCTTGAAGAAGAAAACTTTCGGTTAAAATCCATGCTGGATCGCGAAAGCAACTCTACCCCTGACTCCGAAGTAACCAAGCAGCCCGCGGATCCGTCCGTCGGCGCAGCATTAACTTCTACGGCCCCTACTCCTCTGCCGATGACTCCTGCCCTTCCGTTGGACCCGCAACAGCTACCTCAGTTGCTCATGCTGTCGAATCTCCTAAGGACACTTCAGCAGGCTCCGACTCAGTTTCCGCCAAACCCAGCATTGGCTCAGCAAGCCCCGAACCAAGTTCCAGTCCAGGCGTTGGATCAACAGCAGATGCCTCCCGTTGGCACTCCACGTCGTGATGTACAGAACCCGGGACTTTATGAAATACCAAACTGGCTGTTTAGCCCTACAACCTTGGTGAATCCCCACGGGCAGGTTGCTCCGGCTGCTAGTACCGAGACCAGCGCCAATGACAATGCTGACGGAAAGTAGTTGCATTTCATATTTGACAAAAGACATTTAGTGTTTGATTATGTTGTTGTATTGTTCAACCTACTATTTTTTCTATATGTCTTCGAGGTCTCAGGAAGCACCTTTTTGTATCTGGATTTTTATTTTTCTACGTGTAGAAATATATCAATAATCCTCAACATGTTTTCCTATGTAGTTAGGACACGGATGCTCCTTTATGTGTTTTACCTCTTTTATTTACTTGACTGTTGTCATTTCACTTGTTTAGTTCGGATTTTCTTACATTAGAGATGTAGTGACCTGGTCTGTGTTAAGTATGTAGCTAGGACACCATTTGCTGCTCCTTTTTGTCACCAAGAAGACCTACCTTAACTCTAATTTTCCAGGTTCGCATTGTGAATTCTCTTTTTATTTATCCGTATAAAACCTTGTAGTACTTTGTACTTAGTTGTTCTTATGACGATTTTTCAAAAGGGTTTTTAAAAATCTAAAAATAAGGGGGGGGTATTGTAGTAGTTTCGCTACATACCTCTAGGGCCAATCCATAAAGGATTGGAACCTTTGCTTTAACACAGAGGGATCTGCGTTTGATCCCCTGCATTTACTAGTAGAGTATATCTAAATGCTTTGTTATCCCTTATCTACACCTCAATTCTTATTATATACTCCTGCAAGAGTATCTTCTCTGTTTATATATTCCATGTTATTCCTATATTATGTGTCATTTGATTGTATGTGTTTATCATATTACCTGATGTGTTCTGACACCTTTATGTGCTCCGGATTGTAATACACTACCCTTGCCGGGTAATCCGGATAGATTGCCGTTTTACGGACTGGAATAAACAGAGATACGGGGAATTGGCTTCGTTAAGTTGTTTATTCATTGTCGAGACTCTGCGAATCGCTACAATTATATATTTTTTAAATTGTTTTATATTAGTGCAATAACTGATACAAACCTCCTGCACCCAAGAAGTGTTCCTTGGGGCCAGACTACCATCAGTGATGGCCCACGCAATCTTCCTGTCATTCTCGTCTAACTTGTCCGCCAAACTTTCCCTCAGTGCCTTCACATTTATTTCCAGTTCTTCAATTTCCTCTGCCTGAGTCGCCACATGTTTGGTAAGATCCACTATACTCGTAGAAACCAAGTGCTCTACATGGGTCAGATTTTCAGAAAATGTACAATTAGCAGCTGTACACATTTACTAAATTCTGCTAAATTAGGTTGCAATTTAGTCAATACTTAATAAATTCGAGTATATTTGGCATTGCATTGATTCTAGCAATCTGTGTGGTTAGGTTGAACTGTATTTTGAACTTAATTTCCGTCTGAAATTTGGGTTATTTGAGACGATTGATAAAAGTGAATTGTACATTTTCTGAAAATCTCACCTATATATTTCTTCACCTCTCCCAGCTCCTCCTTAATGCTTTCTTTCATCTCCTTCATTTCATCCACGGTGCTTTCCTCGACATAAAACTCGAATTGGCCTTGAAGAGTCTTGACAGGAGCATACCTTGTCTCATTTCTCTGCCCGAGGGGTGCAGAAAAAGCACAAGTTGCTGTGGATAGAAGGAGAGTGAAGGAGAGAACCCATGTTGCCATGTTGAATGCTGTGAAGTGACTGAGGAGCTGAAGGATGTAAAGTGACTGAGCTGAAGGATTGGACGTGAGTTACTCCAGGACGTCCTCGAGGATGCGGTGCCTGTTGCATACTTTGATTTTGACAATGCTATTCTCAGTTTAAGTTCTAGAAACAATATTTCAGATTATATAAGTAATTAGCAAAGTACCCGTCCTCCCGACGGTCCCCCTCTCTTCCGCACTTACCCCTCTCCCTCTTTTCCCTTCTTCTGTCTCTCATACCTTTCACCCGTTCCCTCCCCTCTCCAGTTCCCCCAATCTCTTCCTCCCCGCTTTCCCTCCCTCCCCCACTCTTCCCTCCCCCTTCCCTCTCCTACACCCTCCTTTCCCTTCCCCTCTTCTCTGTGTGTCATATCATTTTTCCTCCCCGATCGATTTCCCCAGCCTCTCCCTCTTCTTCACTCTCCCCCACCCCTTCCTTCTCCTCGTCCTCCCTTCCCTCCCCTTCCCCTCCTGCACCCTCTCCCTCCCCTCTTTTCCCTCCCCCTCTTCTCTGTGTTTCACACCTTTTTCCCCTCCCCCTCTCCGATTCCCCCACCCTCTCCCTTCCCTCTTCTTCACTCTCACCCTCCAATCCTGCGTTATCAGGGATATAGAGGGTCCCATGGTCCATCAAAGGGATGTTGTCATTACATTTTTTCATTCAAGAGGCAGTCATGTGATGGGACGCATTGCCAAGGGCGCAAGACACGTTGCTAGGGACTCTTGTGGGACGCGTTGCTAGAGAATCCCTTGTTGCCTTGAATGGTGGGACATAGAGGCATGACCTAAATCTTTTCTAGTTCCCAACAGGGGCTTTAAATAGAGTGTGGATATTCTGTACATATATAATGTCCTCCGGACAGAGCTGGCGGAACTGTACAGGGAAGAAAAACAGCTGGGGAGATCACAGATTTTAGAACATTAAGTACTTTTATATGCTACAATATATTAGGGTACCTTTCTTGTCATAGTTATACCGATATCAGGAATGTAGGAATAAAAATTGTCTGTACAGCAAAATTGCTCCCCTTATGAATCCCTACCAGCTGTTTAACAAGGAAAAGTAGCAGAGGAAGGACGAGAATCTTAAGTAACGATTTGTTATGCAACGGGTCCATGTCATATGACAAAGGGAAAGTACACAGTACCAGTACCAAATGGTATCATCTATATGGGTCAGACCATCAGAAAATGTACAATTGGCAGCTCTACACATTTAGAAAATTCTGCTAAATTAGGCAGAAAAATGATGAATACCCGGTATTTCTGACTATATTTGGTATCTCGTTGATTTAAAGTATCTGATTTGTAATCTTAAACTGCATTTTAAAGCTCATTTCAGTCTTAAATATGGGTTAATTGAGAGGATTTGTAAAGGTGAATTGTACATTTTCTGAGGATCTGACCCATACAAGGATCCAATACTTCAGAGATTTATGAGTGCAGTCATTAACAAAATGTACAATTTGCCTTGAAGAAATCCTCCCAAATAATCCAAATATTAGACATAATTAAAGTTCAAAATACAGTTCAGCATAACCGCACAGGTTTTTAAATCAAGACAAAACCTACTATATTCATATAATATATATTATCTAGTATTTAAATGATCTTTTAGCAGAATTTACTAAATGTGTAAAGCTGCTGATTCTATATTTTTGGCGGGTTGTCCCATAAGCACACAAGGGTCAGATTTTCAGAAAATGTACAATTGGCAGCGGAACACATTTAGTAAATTCTGCAAAGTTAGGATGCAATTTGGTCAATACTAGGTAAATTCGAGTATATTTGGCATTGTATTGATTCTAGCAATCTGTTTGGTTAGGATGAACTGTATTTTGAACTTTATTTTCGTCTGAAATTTGGGTTATTTGAGAAGATTGGCGAAGTTAGGTTGTACATTTTCTGAAAATCTGACCCACAAGCACTCTAAACACTGCATGATGTCATCTTTAACATTTTATTATTTAGACTGTTTTGTCTGTATGGCAGTGTTTCGTGGTAAACATATGTGATGTGTTTCAGGAAAATTGTCATAAGTCGCAAAATCGATATTTTTCAAAGTGGTTTTTTTCACAAGATCACATTATTGGTCTGGTCTGATTCTTTCAGAGTTCATCACTTATACCTATATCAATCGATGTATCAAATTTCAGGATAATCTATGTAGTATATTCTTTAGTTTTAAAGGTCCTCATATGGACTAAATTTAGTTACTTTACTGTTTATTCACCCCAAGAAATATTGAAAACCTTTTTTTTTCACAAACGAAAATATCAAACTTAAAATCTAGAAATACTTATGAGATTATTAGACTGCTTACTATCATTGGAATCGGCTTGATGTCATCTTTTCAAATATAATGGTATCTCAAAATCTATTGTTTGCGACTTATGACTCATTTTCCTGAAACACATCACATATTGGTGTAAGATATCACATGATGCCATTTTCTGTTTATTTATTTTCTGGTTGATATTCCTCTCATCGGTTTCCTGCTGGATAGGGTTACAGGATATGGGTGGTCGATCTGGTTACAAGTTGAAGCGGCCACAAACCTATCCTAACAGCTGATTATACCATCTATATCATCATTCTGAAACACAAACTCAGGAGTGAAGCTTTATAATATTATATCCTCGAAAAAGAGTTTGAAACATAATTTTAGTTCAATATAATCATTAATATATGTAATATATGTTATAATATATATATAATATATGTGATGTGTTTCAGGAAAATAAGTCATAAGTCGCAAAAAATGGATTTTGGGATATCACCATATTTGAAAAGAGGAGATCAAGGTGATTCCAATGGTAGTAAACACTAGGACACCTAATAAGTATTTTTATATTTTAAGTTCGATATTTTTATTTTTGAAAAAAAAAAAAGTTTGCAATGTTTCTAGATGGGTGATTACCAGTAAAGTAACTAAATACACTCCATACAAAGGCCTTCCAAACGCAAGTATATATATAATACAATGTCCCGAAATTTATGATATGGCTTCTTATGTCTATAAGTGCTAAACCCCCTAAAGATCAGAACATTTCATTAAAGAGATCTTGTAAAAGAAACACATTGAAAAATATACATTTTGCGACTTATGACTCATTTCCCCGAAACACATCACATATATATATAAAACTTTTATTCAATAAACAATACATTTCTGTTATAGTGCGGTACTGAAAAGGAATGGTCCCTCTCAATGTATTGTATACGCTGAGATCTGATAGTGAACAATAAGACACCTATAATGGGTGCTTCTATCATTTAAGTCTGACATTTTTATTCTTGAAAAAAAAACAGGTTTGCAATGTTTCTGGATCGGTAATTACCAATAATGTAACTAAATATACTCCATACGAAGGCCTTCAAAACGCATGGATGTATTTAATACAATGTCCTGGAATTCAGATGACTATAAGAGTTAAACCCTCTAAGAATCAGAACATTTCAATCAAGAGATCTTATGGAAAAACACGTTGAAAAAATATCAATTTCGCGACTTGTGACTCATTTTCCTGGAACGCATCACATGTATATTGAAAACATTATGGTAAAAGAGAATAGAGATGCAACTGAAATCACGTCCCGCCTGTCTACTTTTACCTTTTTTAAATACTGATTCTAACCAAATCAATAGGCCAGTGAACCATATGTGGGTGAGATGTTCAGAAAATGTACAATTGGCAGATGTACACATTCAGTAAATTCTGCTAAATTATGCTGCAAGTTGGTCAATACTAGGTAAATTCGAGTATATTCGGCATTGCCTTGATTCTAGCAATCTCTTTGGTTAGGTTGAACTGAATTTTAAACATAATTCTCGTCTGAAATTTGGGTTATTTGAGAGGATTGGTGAAGTTGGATTGTACATTTTCTGGCGATTTCACCCATGAAGGGAGGAGCTCGCCACCCCTCTCCACATACAGAACCAGCTCAACAACAACGACGACGACGACCGAGAGAAAAAAAATTTGCATACATGTAAGTAGTTATAACAATATGGGTCAGATTTTCAGAAAATGTACAATTGGCAGCTCTACACATTTAGGAAATTCTCCTGCATTAGGCTGAAAGATGAAAAATACTAGGTATATCTGGGCATATTTAGTATCGCATTGATTTAAAGTATCAGTTCTGTTATATTAAACTGCATTTTAAAGCTCATTTCTGTCTTAAATGTGGGTTATTTGAGAGGATTGGTGAAGGTGAATTGTACATTTTCTGAAAATCTGACCCATATAATCGTGGGGCTATTTTCTCCCATTGTAAAATCAATACCAACCTTTTCGTTAATTTAAATTCTTAGCAAGAGAGGGCAGCACCAGTAAACCAACCACGAAGCTCTGTGCATCTTGTTTTAGATGGGAGCAACTGGGATATGGGTCAGATCTTCAGAAAATCTTCACCAATCCTCTCAAATAACCCACATTTAAGACTATCATTTTTCAACCTAATTTAGCAGAATTTCCTAAATGTGTAGAGCTGCCAATTGTTCATTTTCTGAAAATCCGACCCATATATAACCTACGCCCCTATACGGCATTTTCAGAACATATAAAATTAATTTCCTAAATTTGGCTGAAAAATGATGAATACTGGGTATAGCCGAGTATATTTGGTATCGCATCGATTTAAAGTATCAGTTCTGTCATGTTAAACTGCATATTGAAGCCCATATTTGTCCTAAATGTGGGTTATTTGAGTGGATTGGTGGTGGTAAATTGTACATTTTCGGAAAATCTGACCCATAATTATCTCACTTTGTGTTATAACATTGCATGACTTCTTTGCGATGTCGCATGCCTCGAATTTTAATAGCGATCTGTTTGTGACGTGTTATAAATACAATTTTGTTGGTGTTGCATGAGGGCCTGCGATATGAGATCGCTGCGTTAAACAGACGTGACCCCTGAATGACCCCCGGTGTGTTTACATCATAAGAAGGTAGATAAAATAAAGTCCAATGTATATTTTTTTAAAGTCATAAAATATCACTTTCTTCTACTTAACGGGGCCCTTCATTCGACAAGCAGCCCCCCTTGCTTACTTTCCTTTTCGTTTGAGATAATACCGATGATAATTGATGTTTATAGGATCATACAAAAATTGTATGACCTGTAATTCAATTAACTGGATATCGAGATGTACATAAGTCTGTCCGATTCAAGATCAAAAATCAATTGTTGACAAATATTAAACAATTCAGTCCCCGCCCGGCTCATTTCACCTAAAATACTATTTAATTATGAGATAACATCATAACATTTTTCTATTTGACAATAAAATTTTACCGACTTGTTGTTGTGTTTAATAGTTCAATGTCATTGGCCTGTCGGTTCGTTAAGGTCTATACTACTTTACCAATACTCCTCACTTGGAGCATTTTACCTATTAAAGATACCCAACAAGCCAGGCCCAGGTTTATAATCTTAGATTTCTAACAATATGAAATCCTTAACTACATACACATAGTAAATGATGATACACAATAAAGATTGACAAATGCAATTTAAACTTAAAACAGTGATTACAATGATTATCGTTGTATCGATCATACAATAAGGGCTTACATGCCTTCTTTGTGATGGCTGGTTCATCTTATTTTTTTTAAAAAAAGGTTTTATTCAACATATCTTGCCGTCTAGGCTCATACAATTCTAATCAACGTTCAATTATTGTGTCCCTCTTTATTTTGTATTTTTTTTTTGTATTTTCAGTTTTTCTCTTTCATCTCATCCCTCCTGAACAAACAGGTTTCATACGAAGCTTGCAATTATTTTGGAGATATTAACTCACAATCATAATTCATCAAGTGTTATACCATATACCTTCTGTCTCTGCGATTTTACACCTGTTATTCCTCCAGTTCACATATGAGTTGGTTCCAGAGATTTGTGTTCTTCTTCCCTTTACCTTGTGCAACATTGTTATACTCAAGAATCCTAAGATGCATTTTAGCTTCGTTGACAAGGCTGTAAATACCATTATATTTTCATGGAATATTCTATGGCTGGTTCATCTTAAGATAAACCCAGTTTAGAAAGAATCCTTTATTTATGGATATCCCATGCAACATATATGTGTCAGATTTTCAGAAAATGTACAATTTACCTTCACCAATCCACTCAAATAAGTACCGTATTTGTATGTATTATGTAGGCCCTAAGGTCAATATGACCCCTCAATACGATCTAATATATCTGTACGTAATTGGACTATAAGTAACGAAAGTAACTAAAGTATACTCAATAGGATGAGCCTCGAAGCACAATGATACATTCAGATGCACTTAATGTCTTGTAATTTGATACAGGTCATATAACTAAGGGCGCTAAACCATCCAAAAGAGACAGTATACTTAGCAGAATATTGATGAATTCAGTCATATAAGTCATAATATGGGTAACACTTGTATAAACATATAACAGCAGCAGAATATTGATAAATCCAGTCCTATAAGTCATAATATGAGTAACTCTTGTATAAACATATAACTGCAGCAGAATATTGATGAATCCAATCCTATAAGTCATAATATGAGTAAATCTTGTATAAACATATAACAGCAGCAGAATATTGATAAATTCAGTCCTATAAGTCAGAATATGAGTAACTCTTGTATAAACATATAACAGCAGCAGAATATTGATGAATACAGTCCTATTAGTCATAATATGAGTAACTATTGTATAAACATATAACAGCAGCAGAATATTGATAAATCCAGTCCTATAAGTCATAATATGAGTAACTATTGTATAAACATATAACAGCAGCAGAATATTGATAAATCCAGTCCTATTAGTCATAATATGAGTAACTCTTGTATAAACATATAACAGCAGCAGAATATTGATAAATCCAGTCCTATAAGTCATAATATGTGTAACTCTTGTATAAACATATAACAGCAGCAGAATATTGATAAATCTAGTCCTATAAGTCATAATATGAGTAACTCTTGTATAAACATATAACAGCAGCAGAATATTGATAAATCCAGTCCTATAAGTCATAATATGTGTAACTCTTGTATAAACATATAACAGCAGCAGAATATTGATAAATCTAGTCCTATAAGTCATAATATGAGTAACTCTTGTATAAACATATAACAGCAGCAGAATATTGATACATCCAGTCCTATAAGTCATAATATGAGTAACTCTTGTATAAACATATAACAGCAGCAGAATATTGATGAATCCAGTCCTATAAGTCATAATATGAGTAACTCTTGTATAAACATATAACAGCAGCACAATATTGATAAATCCAGTCCTATAAGTCATAATATGAGTAACTCTTGTATAAACATATAACAGCAGTAGAATATTGATAAATCCAGTCATATAAGTCACAATATGAGTAAAACTTGTATAGAATATGAGTACATTTAGTAAGATTGATTTATCGTAATAGCTGAGAATGTGGCTTTAAAAACGTTGTTGACCTATTTATTTCAATGATATCCGCATAAATATGGTTAGAATTATATTTCAAATAACCCAAATGTAAGTGAAAAGTGACGTTCAAAATGCAGTTTAACACAATGAAAGAGATATTTCTAATCAACACAATGCCAAAGATACAATGCCTGATATACCCATTATTTACAATTTTGCTGTCTAATTTAACAGAAGTTACCAAGTTTGTAGAGCAGTCGATTGTGCATTTTCTGAAAATCTTACCCATATATATGATTTACTAGAACGCATGCTGTGACAGACACCTTTGTATGGAAAACCGGTGCATATCATTATAACCCATATGACTATGTTTCTCTCTCTCAATTATGACAAATGTACATCACAGTTGAAGAAGAAATATGGGTTTATTTGTGATAGTAGCCAGTATACATATGATTAAAGTATGCCTTTTGTGTGCTCATACTTTGTCATGTTGCGTTTGGGTTCAGGTGGGAAAATGAGGTTGACTGCTTGGTATAGTAATTGCCATAATTATAGATGGTTGACTCTATATATAATACATGTATATCATTATTTTGCTAATTTCAGTACCTGACATTCTATAGATGGTTAACTTACAGTCTGGACGGACAATGGATTGAAATTAAATTCATAAAGTCTTCGATTATATATATATATATAACAACTTTTATTTAGTAATCAAATAAATGATACAAAATCGGATGAGCCATCTACACTGTAGTTTTTCCAGGTCCAGGTCCAAAGCTGCACTCCCAGTTAATGCTGCCCCCCCCCCCCCCAGTTAAAGCTGCACTCCCAGTTATTTAAAGCTGCACTCCCAGTTAAAGCTGAACTCTCAGTTAAAGCTGCACTCTCAGTTAAAGCTGCACTCTCAGTTAAAGCTGCACCCTCGGTTAAAGTTGCACACCCAGTTAAAGCTGCACCCTCGGTTAAAGCTGAACTCTCGGTTAAAGCTGCACTCTCAGTTAAAGCTGCACTCCCAGTTAAAGCTGCACACCCAGTTAAAGCTGCACTCTCAGTTAAAGCTGCACTCCCAGTTAAACCTGCACCCCCAGTTAAAGCTGCACCCCCAGTTAAACCTGCACCCTCAGTTAAACCTGCACTCTCAGTTAAAGCTGCACTCCCAGTTAAACCTGCACCCTCAGTTAAAGCTGCACTCCCAGTTAAACCTGCACCCTCAGTTAACATTGGCCAAGAACTGAACTGAATTTTCTGCTTTTTGTTCCGGTGTTTAAAACCCCATCTAAAAGTGATTTCACCCACATTTTAGAGGATATTGTGTTCTTATTTTTACATATAAAAGCAGCAGAATATTGAAAATGCCAGTCCTATACGTCATAATAATTTCATGAGTAAATTTGGTATCATTTTATTTGTCAAAATAGCTGAGAATCGAGAATTAATAATAATAATTAAAAAAAACCTGAAGACTTTCTAACGTCTGTTTCATTTATTCCCTACTGATCGGAAAATCATTGGCAAAAAAGTAAATAATAATATTGTATAAACATTGTATAATCAATATTACATTTTCGTGGCTACGTTTTGAGGTGATGGACTATAGTGATGTATAGACCTAAGTTATGGAGTATAGTCATTATTGCCTTGTTATGAGTACTCCCGTACATTAACACCTTGTGCCCTGCAGGTCCGGAAATAATAATAATTATAAATTGACTGGGGTTCTATAGCCAGGGCCTTATGGACCGTGTCACCGAAGTGGGGACAATAGGGGGTTTGCATAGCCGCAATTTTAAATCTTGATTCGCATGGAATCATGGGACTTATTACACACGTGAGCAGTTAGAAAGGTGCAGTTCGGGGGTGCAGTTTGGCTGATCTGAACTGTTCATGTGAACAGTTCGGGCTTCCATGGTTACACGTGCCTAAATGATGCGATCTAATTGGCGCAGCGTAGGCCTGACCTACAAACCTGAAACAAATGATGTCGTCCCCAACCGCATAACTTAGGCCTATAAGTTGCAATGAATCCTAAACTTGCCTAGAGCATGCCCCATCTAATGACTATGTGGGTCAGAATTTCAGAAAATGCACAATCTACAGTTCTACACATCTACCAAATTATGCTAAATTAGAGTGAAAAATGATAAATACTAGGTATATCTGAATGTATTCTGTATTGTATTCATTCAAAAAACCTGTATGGTTATGTTGAACCTGATTTTCGTCTTAAATTTGGGTCATTTGAGAGGATTGTTGAAGGTCAAGTGTACGTTTTTTGAAGATCTGACCCATATTGGACATTCTAGCTGCTTCATTCCTTTTGTTGAATTGAATTGAATTGAATTGAGTAATCTTTTATTTGTCAAAGTTATAGTAACAATTACACGAAAAAAAAACTGACAAATTGGTCGACAGACTTCTGGGATAGTCCCAGTTCTTCCAGTCGTTCCCATGTTCTTTTTGAAGAAAACTAAGAATAAACTAAGAGACTAGTTGCGTTTATAACATCAGTACTAGGTATGAATATGGTTAAGAGTCCACGTTAATTAAATACATAATCACGTGTTAACAAGTAGTCGTAATCGTTAATCGTATAGTACAATACAATTAATTACATAGTATGGCAATATTAGGGCAGAAATGATACTCGGTAATAATAAAATACAGTAGAACATTGTTAGACAATTAAAGAGAGAAAGGCAAAAATGATCAGCACAGCAAAATACACCTCTATGCCAAATTTCATGCTTTTATGAAAAAATGCACAATTATGTTGCTCATCGACTGGACTAGGAAATAAGTTTCAGTTTGAAAGCATGAAGGCTATAATTTCATCCACTGTAAAATAGCACTAAGTCTGATGGATATAATTGGACTAATTGAAGGTTAGAGGCAGGCTATGAATGCGTAGACGCGTTCCTGGAAAAACTACATATGGGTCAGATGTTCAGAAAATGTACAATTGGCAGCTCTACACATTAAGGAAATTCTCCCAAATTAGGCTGAGAAATGATGAATACCGGGTATATCTGAGTATATTCAGTATTGCATTGATTTAAAGTATCAGTTCTGTTATGTTAAACTGCATTTTGAAGCTGATTTTTGTCTTAAATGTGGGTGATTGGAGAGGATTGGTGAAGGCGAATTGTACATTTTCTGAAAAACTAACCCACATAAAGGGCAGATTGAGTAAGCAAGGTTAGAGGCAGGCTATGAATGCGTAGACGCGTTCCTGGAAAAACTACATATGGGTCAGATTTTCAGAAAATGTACAATTGGCTTTCACCAATCCTCTCAAATAACCCAAATTTCAGACGAAAATAAAGTTCAAAATACAGTTCAACCTAACCAAACAGATTGCTAGAATCAATGCAATGCCAGATATACTCGAATTTACCTAGTATTGACCAAATTTCAGCTTTGATTTAGCTTAATTTACTAAATGTGTACAGCTGCCAATTGTACATTTTCTGAAGATCTGACCCAGATTGAGTAAGCATTACATGGAACAGCTTGCTTGGAACTTCACAATGTATTGTCAGTTAAAGCTGCACTCTATTACTATTATGACAAAACGTCACCAGGGTGAAGTCGCCAGAAAATGTACAATTCGCCTTCACCAATCCACTCAAATAATCCAAATTTCAGACGAAAATAAAGTTCAAAACACAGTTCAACCTAACCAAACAGATTGCTAGAATCGATGCATGTTAAGAAACACTTATTAGATATTCTAATGTTAACCATAATTGGAGTCCACTTGACGAACGGTACCTACCGCTGTATCCCTAGTAATAGCTTAGCTATGCCCCTTAGTACACGTGACCGGTGCACTTGCCAGAGTGAGGGACGGTATAGTACCAGGACCCACCTATGATTGACCTGTTTGAAGAATTAGCCCATGTTGAAAGTTTCTAATCAATCCCAGAAGCTGGCTAGCAAGGTCCACATCAAAGAAGTAAAAAATAAATTTGATTGGAGCAATGATTAAAAAGTTATCGCAAATGGCGCATTCAAAACGAGAGGAGTTTAAAATGGCCGCCAAAACAAAAAGTTGATGGAACAGCGACCAGAGAAGAGCCGCTGACGCTCTAAGCCAATCAGATGCGATCATGTGACCATGGGCGCATCCTCAACAATAACGACATATATGGGTCAGATTTTCAGAAAATGTACAATTGGCAGCTCTACACATTTAGAAAATCAGGATGGTATAAGATAGACACAATACCCAAAAAGACACTGAGAGATAAAGTTTTTTTGTTGTTGTTTATTTATTCACGACCATACATGTTTTGGAGATGGGTTGTCTCCTTCTTCAGTGGTCACGACCATACATGTTTCGGAGATGGGTTGTCTCCTTCTTCAGTGGTCACATTTAGAAAATTCTGCTAAATTAGGCTGATATTTGGTCAATACTCGCTAAATTCGAGAATATTGGGCATTGCATTGGTCTGAGAGGATTGGTGAAAGTGAATTGTACATTTTCTAAAAATTTGACCCATATAGCGGCAGCCGGTAAATCTCCGATCATAAAAACAAAGCTCAAAAGGCCTTTTGCAGGTTAGAAAATCCAGGATTATAATTTATTCCATTGAAAACGAAATATAGAATTGAATCCTAAAATCTAAATATCTGCTGTCGTCTTATGGAATCATAAGATCGACAGTAGATCTCGCATGGCAAAACGCCTGACAACTCTTGTTCTGATTCTGAACATTTAGTTTAGTAGCTGGGAAACTCCCAGCTGCTTTGCGAAGGCGGTTTTTGCGACGATCCTTTATTTTTAAATATAAAAACAATATTAGGCATTCAGATCTGGTGAAATATGACCAATTTACTTCCCCCGAAATAAATATCTCTTTCAGCGGTAACTTTCTGGATATCATCCTTTCAAATAATACGATATCTCAAGATCCATTTTTTGCGATTTATGACTAATTCTCCTGTGACACATCACAAATATTACCTTGTTTCAGTATACGTGGGTCAGATTTTCAGAAAATGTACAATCGGCTGCTCTACACATTTAGGAACTTCTGCTAAATTAGGCTGGAAAATGATGAATACCGGGAATATCTGAGTATATTTGGTATCGTATTGATTTAAAGTATCAGTTCTGTTATGCTGAACAACATTTTGAAGCTCATTTTTGTCTTAAATGTGGGTTATTTGAGAGGATTGGTGAAGGCGAATTGTACATTTTCTGAAAATCTGACCCACGTACATGTTGGTTTATCGTTTTCTACGCCTCCTTACCAGCTAGATCAGCTGGATTTTGAAAATTCAATTTATAAATATTATACTTGTTTTACAACGTAATACCTTGTTTTATAACTTTATTATTTGTCTTTAAAATACTATATATGAAGTTGGAGTTACTTATGAAAACTCAAATAATTATTAGTTATTTATTATATTATTCACATTGTGTACTTATTAGACACCCACTCTCTTAGTATAACAATATTTTTCCTATAAGGGTCAGATTTTCAGAAAATGTACAATTGGCAGCTCTACACATTTAGGAAATTCTCCTGCATTAGGCTGAAAGATGAAAAATACTGGGTATATCTGGGCATATTTAGTATCGCATTGATTTAAAGTATCAGTTCTGTTATATTAAACTGCATTTTAAAGCTCATTTCTGTCTTAAATGTGGGTTATTTGAGAGGATTGGTGAAGGTGAATTGTACATTTTCTGAAAATCTGACCCATAAAGGTAACGGCTGAAAGACCTGGATTTTATCCAGAATCCAGATCATCCATTTGTCTACCTCAACTTTAAAAACTTCAAACAAATAAAGTATTTTTCTATTTCAATTGACTTGATTCCTTCATTTATAAAAAAACGGATCACTTGATTGAGTGCTATTTATTCACTGTCACCTACTGACAGGCGCGATCTGAATGAGGTGACACCGATACAAGAGATGAAGAGATAAAGGAGAGGGCCTCTCCGTGAGGTGACAGCATGATCACTTATATATGGGTCAGAATTTCAGCAAATGTACAATTAGCAGTTCTACACATTTGGGAAATTCTCCTAAATTAGGCTGAAAAATGACGAATAGCGGGTATATCTGAGTATAATTGGTATCGCATTGATTTAAAGTATCAGTTCTGTTGTGTTAAACTGCATTTTGAAGCCCATTTTTGTCTTAAATGTGGGTTATTTGAGAGGATTGGTGAAGGTGAATTGTACATTTTCAGGCGATTTCACCCACATATATGTAGAGTGGTAAAGTAGCATCATCACTTATATATATAGAGTAGTAAAGTAGCTATATGCCCAGTGGCCATACATTACCACTGACACTTATACTAGGCTTGCACTACGCCCTCAATTTGTACTACTAGTTTTTTAAAGATTTTATTTTAACTGGGATAACATTTCCTAGGTATAGCCAGGGTTTTCGAATGGTCCCAGTGTTCATAAAAGTTCGCGACAAAGGTGGATCAAAGTAAGGTTAAGACAAATTATATGAAAATAGTTCTAGGATTTTAGAGAATTAGTGTACCAATGTTAACTCCTATCGCAGTGTGTGACCATTTGGTATAGTACTTATAGTTTATGACAGGTTAATTAAACACCGGTGTTTTCTCTCTGATGTCGAGGAGTGGATGAAGGAATGGCCACTAGTTCTTGTTAATCTGTTAACCACCCTCATAAAAGAACAGCTGGATTATGATATGACTCTGCCCCCTCGACCAAATTGGGATGATAATTCCTCCTGTCTTAGCAGTAATAGGATATCAGGTCTCTCATCCCGTTCCAGTCTACCGCCATAGGCGGTGGTGGGTGACATTTAATGGTCAAACGATCACATCTTACCCCCACTTCCCCCCACTTTCTTGTCAAGGAATAGGGCGCTAAACTAATCTAGAAATACTTATTAGATTATTAGACTGTTTACTATCATTGGAATCGGCTTGATCTCATCTTTTCAAATATAATGGTATCTCAAAATCTATTTTTTGCGACTTACGACTCATTTTCCTGTAACACATCACAAATAGATTTAGAGATTAAATTTAGAGGTTATTGTACCAAGTCTAAGGTTAACCACTAACTAAAGCATTTCCAATGAACTGCATGTGGTTTGTTTTGTATGAATTGATTTTGATTTTGACGTTTGATTTTCTATAAGCATAACATTATTTTGACAACGCTATTCTCAGCTTATTTTTGTCATTGTGCAAGTGCAAATATTTGATCTATTCTTTATCAACAAAATATATCATTCAGACATGTTATCAGTTAAAAGGCTTCAGATTTGTAAAGGCTTAAATGTGGAAATCAAATATATTAATAATAATATAATATTGATGTGTAAATAACACCCTCCTTATGAGTCTAATGATCTATTGATTATGTCTGTATCGACAAAGAACAAAATGTCAGTATTAACTAACGGACTAGCGTTGTCAAAACAAATATTAAACATTAATTGTTTAGAATTACGTAATACCGATATTCATTAAAACTATAATGAAAGTTTTTGTATTGTTTTGACTTGAGTATGTGAGAATATCACTGTACCACCGAAACCAGCTCAATAAAATTTCTTAAAATAATAATAATAATAAAAATTTCTTTTAAAAAAAAATAATAAAAGCTCACTATAAGTCTATTCCGGCGACGCGTGTCGCGCACGCGCACTCGGTGTACCTGAGGGCCTAGCTTCCGCTGGGGGCGGTAGTGACCTTGAGGACCTTAGCGTTACGCATGTCTCTTGTCAGGTGTGTGCTTTGCCATAGCAACAGCTGTTGTCAACACCTCACCTGTGCCCTGTATCGGTCTCAGTGATGACGATAATCAGAACCCTACACCAATAAATGAGGTACGCAAACGGGTACTTTATGGGTTGGGTGCGGGATGGGTTTGTACCCTTTAACTTCTTCACGCACGTTATACTATTAGAGTCATGTCACGACTTGTGACTCATCGTTTCTGTGACACATCACAAATGTAGATCTACACATTGTGTCAATTCTGCTAAATAAGCCAAGAAATTTAGCAGAAAGTTATTTGAAAAGAGGGGATGAAGGCAATTCCAATGATAGTAAACACTAGAACACCTAATATGTATTTCTATATTTTAAGTTTGATATTTAATTTTTGAAAAGAAAATTTGCAATGTTTCTGGATGGGTAATTATCAGTAAAGTAACTAAATATAGTCCATACAAAGGCCTTCAAAACGCAAGGATATATTTGATACAATGTCCTGAAATTTGTTACGTGGATTCATATGACTATAAGTGCTAAACCCCCTAAATATCAGAACATTTCGATAAAGAGATCTTGTGATGAAAACACTTTATAAAATATCAATTTTGCGACTTGTGACTCATTTTCCTGAAACACATTACAAATGATAAATGAGTATATGATAATGAGCTAAGTATATTTGGTATTGCGTTGAAGTAAAATATGTGTTGAACCTCATTTTTGTAATGAGTTGGTTTTATTTGAAGGAATTGTACATTTTCTGTCGACTTGACCCATTTGGTTCATGTGTATGATTTATTAAATTGGAGTTTATGTTCCAATTTGCCTAATAAAAATTGACTTTAATACAACAATAGGACACATGTGTACATGTTCTTCGTTAGTGGATAATAAAACATCATACTTGGGAACGATATGTTTTAATGGGAGCTGTTTATGGTGGGGTTAAGTGGTGACAATCATGATAAACAATTGGAGTAAACATGTGATATTGACAGAACGCTATGGGTGGTAGTTGTATGAGTTATAATTATTATTATTATAAGATTTTATTTCCATTTCACATATACAATCGTTGTCATATATATTAAGTACATAAAGATAAAGAAAAGAATGGAAAGGGAATATTGTCTGTGACAGTCACAGCTCTTCCGATCATCCCAAAAGAAGGGCTTTGTACGGAATATATTTAGTTACTTTACTGGTAATTACCCATCCAGAAACATTACAAACTTTTTTTTATCAAAAATAAAAATATCAAACTTAAATTATAGAAATACATATTAGGTGTCCTAGTGTTTACTATCATTAGAATCTCCTATTCTCATATATGGTGATATCTCAAAATCCACATTTTGCAACTTATGACTCATTTTCCTAAAACGTATCACATTTGTCCCACGTAACTAGTCCAACTTAGTACTAGATCTTCACTTGAGCAATAGCTAGCTCCACAAGTTCCTTTTGTCCTCTACAAATTAAAATTAATTTTCTTCTATACCCGAAACATACTGAAAAACCTGGAATATATTTCCAGTCTAGCTCCAAACCCTCAGATCAGATAAGAATGGTATGTCAGTGATTGGACGCCTACTGCGCTAATCGGTTTCTTGGCCTATATTCTTATGGGAATATAATGACATTTTGCGGTCTTAATGGAATTATAATGGCACTTTGTGGTTTGGGGCGAGAGGCTTTCCCTCTGTTTGAAGGGATTCTCTCATCTTTGGGCCTAGATTATTTCAGAATCATGGCTCCTATTTGTATACTGCCCTTATAGTTACGAATAAATTGGTCAGAATTTTAGAAAATGTACAATTGGCAGTTGTACACATTAGGTAAAATCTGCTAAATTAGGCCGCAATTCAATCAATACTAGGTAAATTCGGGTTATTCGGCATTGCATTGGTCCGAGCAATCTGTTTAGTTAGGTTGAACTGTATTTTAAACTTTATTTTTGTTTTAAATTTGAGTTATTTGAGAGGATTGCTGAAGACGAATTGTACATTTTCTAACAACCTGCCCCAAATAATATCTTAAATACAATGACAATAATTTCTGACACAATTTCTGCCACCAAGATTTATGACTTGTTTCCGCCACACGCCAGATCTTATCTGTTTATATGCAACATGCCAAATCTACATGACAACCTCAGGCCAAAGCACGTGACACCAACAGTTCCTGGTGGCCACGCCAGAGGGACGCTCTCATGTCATGTGACTAGTGGCATGAACGGTACCTAATGTAATCTCAATTATATCTAAGATATATAGAGATATGGTAATGTACTTAGTATTGCATGGCTTGTTGACGCTATATTTGGGTTTTATATATATATATGTGTGAAATCGACAGAAAATGTACAATTCGCATTCACCAATTCTCACAAATAATCCAAATTTAAAGTGTCAGTAAACCCCCAAATATTATGAGCAAATCCATTTCCTTACTATTATTGAAATGTTACCACCCCGGTTTTACTTAATTCAAGTTATCATTTATTGAGTTTTACCCATTTAAAGGAGTGAAAAAGTAGTTCCACAGTTTAACACTTCATTCAAGGCACCACTGTTTGCCTACGTCATAAAGGAGCACCAATCTAGAAATGTACATACAATGAACATAATAAACAACTCTCATAATTGCTGCTAGAAAGAAGGAGGGTGTACCAACCCAATTATTGACCTCTCATGACTGGTTCTTGAATAGGTATTAGCTGTATTGCATAACTGCTTCAATTGCTGTGAGATTGGGGGGGAAGGTAGGGATATTATGTTCATTTCTGGCGCGCCTCTATGACGTCACACAGCACTCTCAGTGCCCTCTTGTGCTAAACAGACCTTTTCAAGTAAGCTTTCTCAATTCGGGCCTGTAAGTGACTATAAGTTAGACATAAATGGAGGTAAAAAAATTGATACTTGGATGTTGTATTTATGGTGGCATGAAGTTTGTTGTCCTAAAAGTGACTATGAACCCGTTTACTGACCCTTTAATGGTTACTCTGTAAGAGCACGGCGTCTGTTTTTTGTCTGTATAATACTAGTTTTTAACCCACTCTCTGTCCTATCAATACATATTAGATGGTATGTGACATGAGCTGGATATTTGTTTTTAATTATTGGATGCTTAGGCTATTTTATGTTGTGTAATTTAGTGTGATGATAAATATTCACGAATTAATTCAAAACTTTTGTACATGTTAACATGATTTTGTCAATGTAATCATAATAGTATATTTATAAACAGAGCGAATGTATAAGATCAAACTCTTTTTCTATTGTTTAAAGCAGGCTGTCCTGAGAAAATTCATGCTTGTACGTATGGAAATGTAATAGACCTGAATAAAATAGTTTCTAAATCTCGAAATCTTCATTCGCATGGATTTATGTAAGTTGTATATCAGTGTTCTTCTTTTTATGTTATACTTTTTATAGAATTCTTCTTTTTATATACGAAAGGCGTTTTATAACTATAGCAGAATCTACAGAAAACTATTTACCAAAAAATTATTGGACAAAGTTTCACATGCGTGATAGTTCTCATTTGCCAAGTAAGATATTGTGATTATACTATACATATAGAGAGAACTATGTTATAAGGAATCAAATCAAACTATGTTATTTAGATTTCTGAATAAATAGTGACAAGGACAGAGGGGAATAACAGAGAAGAATATTCACTTATTAAGCGTCCAGGACGCCTCTTATTAGGGTCAGATTTTCAGAAAATGCACAATTTACCTTCACCAATCCTCTCAAATAACCCACATTTAGGACAAAAATGGGCTTTAATATGCAGTTTAACATATCAGAACTGATACTTTAAATCAATACGATACCAAATATACTCAGATATACCCAGTATTCATCATTTTTCAGCCAGATTTAGCAGAATTTACTAAATGTGTACAGCTGCCAATTGTACATTTTCTGAAAATCTGACCCATTAACGTTATTCTTAATTTAGCTGGTCGTAAAAATGATGGTTTATCATTATTTGTGCGAGCAGCTTTTAGTCAATAACTTATTTTAACATTATCTTTTATCAGAAACTATCATTTTTCAGCTTAATTTAGCAGAATTTACTAAATGTGTAGAGCTGCCGATTGTGCAGTTTCTGACGATCTTGTCCTTTTTTCCGTCTCTATGTTAATGGACGTTTGGCCTCTTTCTCCGGTCATCCTTCTTAGAATACCTGTAAATATAGAGAAAGATTGTATCAACTTCTAATATCAATTGTACCTGTATTTTCTGTAATTTCAAAGAAACAGAAAATAATTATTATGGAGATATAATTGTCAGTTGTCAATATAATTGTTCTTTTCATTAAAAATTCATGTCCTGACAAGTGTTCTGCAGAGGAAAAACAAATTGTTTATTTGGAAACAAAAGGCACTACTATACTATACACATAATATATATATAATACATGTATGTAGTATCATAATACTACCGGCCGAACTCAGGCAAGAGTGGAAGATCACCATCAGGTGAACCGTGGTTTGTGACAATTACTAGAGATGACCCTATACAGATGACTAGGGCCAAAGGCTGCTTGCTTGTGTGGATACACATTATGGAATATTATTGAAATTTGTCCTTTAGATTACAAACCTACATTGGCTGTCATGACTTGAACGATGCGTCGGTGTTGGTTTTAAGCTATCTGTATTTCTACTTATTTCATATCGTATATTTCATTATATGGATTACTATATGTATTCACTAATTTTCTATGATGAAATATTGAATTTTGTAAGAGTCAGCGACTACTGAGAAAAAGTGTACTCGTTACATAAGTTTTTTTTGCTGTATAAAAATATTTAAACACAAAATACAGATATATATGTTAATGTAAAAGCCATGTCTAAATAAAGATCTTTACACACAAAAATATATAATATAACTTTCTGCACTCGCATGTCTCCCTACGATAACCCTAAAACCACACACACATATGGGTCAGATTTACAGAAAATGTACAATTTGCAGCTCAACACATTTAGGAAATTCTGCTAAATTTGACTAAAGCACAGTCAATACTTGGTATATCTGAGTATATTCGGCATTACATTGATTCTAGCAATCTGTTTGGTTATGTTGAACTGTATTTTGGACTTTATTTTTGTCTGAAATTTGGGTTATTTGAGAAGATTGGCGAAGTTGAATTTTATATTTTCTGAAAACTACACACACATACACTACACTATATATCATACATCATAATATATAGAGCATATTAACATGACAATACAGTTGCCACAAGCAAGAATACGCACTCTATGTATATAATGTATGTATATTATATATTATATCTTGTATATCCATTTACCGGCCGTTTCCCGCATCTGCGCACTAGCCCAATCAATCACCTGACAATAGTCTGTCTTTGTTGTTATGATAAAATGGATTTCCCAGACGGCGCAAGCTGCCGCCACAAACCTCCATCAATGAAGAGGCACGCGTCGCGCCAGATTCTGCCTCATTTGCATAATTCTTATTGAGTCATTGCGCATGCCCTCGCAAGCCTCGCTTTGAAGAGCGCATAAAAACATGGGTCTATTATATTACACAAGAAGTGTGTTTCTATTAATAACTCAGCCACCTTGAATATATATATATATATATGCTCTTTTGTAATTTTCGTAGTATTTCATACAAATGAGATGAATTAGTATGGAGTATAAATTAGTATGGAGTATAAATTAGTATGGAGTATAAATTAGTATGGAGTATAAATTAGTATGGAGTATAAATTAGTATGGAGTATAAATTAGTATGGAGTATAAATTAGTAAGAACCGAGTAACCCTAAGAACAAAAACGGGACATGTAAATCTAGTAAAGCAATGTTGCGGTTATACCATTTTGAGAGAATATAATGGGAATACTAGTAATTTTATCAATTTTGAACATACTGAACAGTTGTTACTATAGATAAAAGATAAACTTTATATAAATCTTCATAAAAATGATGTGTAGAAGTGTATATCAATGTATATCTAAAGACTGGATTAGGCCTAGCGCTGAGATGATATGAATCTTTAGCATGTAATGTTATATCTAGTATTTTGTAATCTGTATTCTGTATATCCACCCTTTTATTTCTGTTCCGGAATATCGGGAAGATCTGTGTATTACACAGAGGGTACAGTGGGTCAGATCGTCAGAGAATGTCCAGTTCGCCTTCACCAATCCTCTCAAATTACTCAAGTTTAAGACGCAAATAAAGCTCAAATTACAGTTCAAAATAACGGACAAGATTCCCTGAATCAATGCAACAAGAATCTTCTTTTTATTTCAATTAAAGACCATCATATCTAATTACAGTCAAAATTCAAATGAAAAAAAAACTTCCTTCAATGACGTTGTTTTTACACGTTGCCCGAATTCCACGTGCACGTCTTTGAGAGCAGTTTTTCTTTTCACCTTCATGCAAGAAATTAGCACACTGATGGCCGGAGATCTAGGGTACAGAATGTCAGTACTTCACCATAACTTACAAATAAATGTTTTTGTTGTCATAATTTATACCAAAATAAGAGATTTTGATTAAGATCTAGTTGATGGATAATTGGCCAGTCCGAACAGCAGCTGTGTCGGCCATAGATATGTCACGTGAAATGGGCAGTAAATCACCTGGGGATTTATTGGGAGGGGCCGGAGAAATGGGGACTAATGGGTCAGATTGTCAGAAAATGTACAATTCGCCTTCACCAATCCTCTCAAATAACCCACATTTAAGACAAAAATGAGCTTCAAAATGTAGTTTAACATAACAGAACTGATACTTTAAATCAATGCGATACCAACTATACTCAGATATACCCCAAATATATCCTTTTTTTAGCAGAATTAATTACTAATTATGTGGAGCTGCCAGCTGTACATTTTCTGAAAATCTGACCCTAGTATCCCAGTCTAGGCTCAAAGCCTTTACGTCAGATAGAATGATATGTCAGTGATTGGACGCCTACTGCGCTAATTACTATCCTAGCCCAGAAATATGATTAAGATGACATTTTGCGGTACTGATGGAATTATAATGGCACTTTTCGGTTTGGAGTGAGAGGCTTTCCCTCAGTTTGAAGGGACTCACAAAGGTTTGAGCCTAGGCTGAATCCCAGGCTTGTTTCATAAGGAGTCCATGGTTAAAGCTGCATTCTCAGCTATTATAACAAAACAAATCTCACCAGATTGACTCATAAAAATTATCATGACTTATAAATAGGACTGAATTCATCAATATTCAGCTGCTGTTATATGTTTATACAAGAGTTACTCATATTATGACTTATAGAACTGAATTCATCAATATTCTGCTGCTGTTATATATATGTTTATACAAGAGTTACTCATATTATGATTTATAGGACTGGATTTATCAATATTCTGCTGCTATTTTATGTTTATACAAGAATTTGAAGCCTAATCACCAAGAGAAAACTGCCGCCAGTGAGCGATAATAATAATTGAAGTCATCGCACGTTTTAGAGGCGCTGTAGCAAAAACAACTGAACAAAATCCTCCAGAATTTTTGTCAAATGATTTATAGATGAGGTGGAAAAGAAGGGAACAAAAAGTAGAAATTCTTTCGTTTTTGAACCGACGTTAGGTGAGAGTGAAGCTTTCAGTAAATAAGGATGAATAATTATATTACTTTGCAGAGGCTTAGTGTTGGATGCAGCAGCTGTAGCTGGCCTCAGGCAATGATTGATCCAAACTAAATAAAAACAGAAAAATAAAAACAGAAAACAAGTAAAAAGCCTACACCGAGTGCCCATGCCCCTAGAGGATGCAAAGTTACATACAATGACTTCAAACTATTCTTAAAGTTGTATATTTTTATTTTTTATTATTTCAATTAAATGTTGGGTTCCACTGCTCGGCTACTTCTCCTGCTTCTGCTCCTGCTTCTTGCTTAAAGAAGCGTGAGCAGTAGCAGGAGAGTAACGGGGATGGATGCTATTGGCCCCCACTACATAGCCATGCTACTTCCTGCTTCTTTTGGCCGATTTTCGAAACTTAGAGTGCTCCCGCTTCTATCAAACATGTTTGATATTTAATGGCTGCTACTTTGTAGCCAAAGTAACAGGACTTAGTGGGAGCTGAAGCGGGGCAATGGCACCACTCTACATTACCCTCACAATACTTGATGTGTTCATTTCAATGTGAAAATAAAATGTTGTCTGCTCACATTTCTGAGTAGTGTTAGAAGTAGCGGTGGAAGTAACGTCCCAGTAGCGTCCATTCCGGCTACATTCAATTGCTTGCTCCCGCTTCTAAAGAAGTGGGAGCAATAGACTATCAAAGTAGTGGGAGGAGTAGTGGGAGTAGTAGCCGGTAGTAGCTGGCTTCTGCTCCCGCTTCTTGCTTAAAGAAGTGGGAGCAGAAGCGGGAGCAGAAGCGGGAGAGTAACGGGGATGGGTGCTATTGGACCCCGCTACAAAGCCATGTTACTTCTCGCTTCTTTTGGAGCATTTTCAAAGCGTAGTTGCTTGCTCCCACTTCTAAAGAAGCAGGAGCAATAGACTGTCAATGTAGTGGGAGGAGTAGCGGGAGGAGTAGCTGGCCAATGGAACCCAGCCTTTAAGGTCAATACATTTAATAGGACCATATGTAAATACGCTGTGTCCATCAGGGCTATTCTCAAGTGTTGCCTTTATGATGTCATAATGAGAGTCAATGTATATGGGTCAGATTTTCAGAAAATGTACAATTGGCAGCTCTATACATTTATTAATTCTGCTAAATTAGACTGACAAATGGCAAACACTAGGTAAATTCGAGTATATTCGGCCTTGCATTGAATCTAGCAATCTGTTGGGTTAGGTTGAACTGTATTTTGAACTTTATTTTCGTCTGAAATTTGGGTTTTTTGAGAGGATTGGTGAAGTTGAATTGTGCATTTTCTGCCGATTTCACCCATATAGCAGATATTCAGAGGCGTGTAATGCCTTTTACATAGCCCAAATGTTATGTGTTTCAGGAAAACGAGACACAAGTCGCACAAATTATATTCATCAAAGTGTTTTTTTTCACAAGATGTCTTAGTTGATATGTTCTCATCATTGGAGTGCTTAACGCTTTTCGTAGCATCAATACATCTACTAAATTTCAAGTCAGTGTATTTAATATATCCCAGTCATTTCATATAATATATTTAGCTGCTTAACTAGTAAATTTCCACCCAAAAATATTGCAATTTTTTTTCGAAAATAAAAACATCAAACTTAAAATATAGAAACACTTATTGGATGTTCTAGTGTTCACCATCATTAGACTCGGTTTGATCTCATCATTTCAAATATGATGATATCTCAAAATCCAATTTTTGCGACTTGTGACTCATTTTCCTGAAACACATAACAAATAGGAAAACAACCTTGAAGCCAATATATATGTAAATATGTACGATCTAATGTTACCCTCTCAATCGTTGACATCTGTGTATTCTATAGTAAACATAATCAGGTATGACTGAATGAAAGGAGTGCGTATCTCGGCCGATGTTTCACCGTTTTCCACGTGTATAGCTAGGAAATCACCTTGGGACTACCAAAGTACCATAGATATCGGATAAAAGGAGAATAACTATTTCTCTTTATTTTCTATATGAAATCATCCAAACGTAAACGAGAAACTACAGCTAGAAGATGGCTAATTCTCTAGTCTGGTAAACTTGGTAATTATCTTGTTCTTATAAACATATTACCAATATATTACCTTATATCTCATTATATCATCTTTCATCCTCTGTTCTAAAGTTTGAAATCTAGAGATAACAATTACTATTTTTGTATTTTTCCCAGATATTTTTGCATTTTCTCTCCTAATATTTAACATCAAACTATTCCACGCCTTCAAATTACTGATCAAAGCAATATGGAGGTATGATGTAGTGCCCGAACAAAATTCACAATAAAAAAACCGAAAGATAATAAAACAGAATGAAATGCATCTATATGGTCGATCTAACTGGTAACGCATATCCAACCCCCTCCCCTCCCTCCCCTCCCTCCCCTCTCCCCTACACTATTAGGGTCAAATTTTCGGAAAATGTACAATTCAACTTCGCCAATCCTCTCAAATAACCCAAATTTCAGAGGAACATAAAGTTCAAAATACAGTTCAACCTGACCAAACAGATTGCTAGAACCAATGCAATTTCAAGTATACTCGAATTTACCCAGTATTGACCAAATTGCAGCCTAATTTAGCAGAATTTACTACATGTGTAGAGCTGCCAATTGTACATTTCCTGAGAATCTGCCCCATTAAGGATCCACAAAAGATAAGATGTAAGAGATGCAGGTATATTCTAGTATCTACCTATCTATCTACCTACCTGCCTATCTACCTCTGTGTTGTCATTGTGTGTGTCAGTTAATCACTTTCATGTCGGTGTGAATCGACCAGCATCTCCAGTGTATTGCCTCTTGCACCAGCTGGTTTTATTAATGCCAGAATTGCACCCACACAGGTATCATGTGTGCCACAGCTTAATTTAATGCATCAACATTAAAATATATGTTTGATATCATGCGTGCAGATATATATGTATGTGAGAGTGCAATACCTGGTTCATTTGTGTACTCAGACATCGTGACATAGGCAATCGGATATATAGGCCTATATGTATCTATAGTCGTTGGTTCTGCTCTGCTTAAAGACTGGAATTATATGTTTTAAAGGAACGTTTATATTGGAAATCGTTGCAGAATTGTTTTGAAACAATGGGTGAAACTCCCTTATAATTCGTGACATTTGTTTGTGCCTGAAACAGCTCTTTCAGACAGAGCAGATCGGAAAGGAAGTTACGTTTTCATAGCAGACGACATTTTTATTTATTTACAGCAGACCACGTTTCACAGCAGACCACATTTTGATCTAAACATTGTGACAAATCAAACTGCATCATTTCTGGGTTTCAGACGACATTTTGATCTCATATAACTAGCAGACGACATTTTGATCTCATATAACTAGCAGACGACATTTTGAACTCATATAACTGCATTATTTCTGGGTTGGAAATCATGCCAGGGCATTCGTGCAAAGAGGAGGATATACCCGAGAACGCGTACAACAAAGATGTGCCTTATCAACCACCAGACAATCCAACCGGAATTCGCCATGACATGATGTCATATCCGGCTTATGACGTCAGTCAAACGGAACATCCAGTGTATCACGGAAATGCTTTAGTTATTGCAGACGCGTCATCGTCGGAAAGTTCTGGCTATGACAATGTCCACCATTATGAGAAACAAGCTCCACTCCCACCACAAGAAATTCACCATCCTTATTTCTATGGGCTTGACTGCCGGCATCAAGTCGGAGAGGACCACGAGTGTATCGGACAAGAAAACATGCATTCCGGAATGGTGGGCAGTTATGAAAACAACACACATGCAACGGCCCACCACTCCCGACAGAAAAACAGCAAAAGAAAGCGAGTTATAACGTTTGATCAACGGAAAGCAGCGAATATTCGCGAACGAAAGCGAATGATGAGTCTGAACGATTCATTTGACTTGCTCAGACGATCGCTGCCGACGTTCTCGTACGAGAAGAAGTTGTCACGCATCGAGACGTTACGTCTTGCGCTGACGTACATAGCGTTCATGTCGGACGTGCTAAATGGCGTCAGTCCTAACGAGGTCAGGTTGTTACCGATGAAGTCTCCGAGCCTGGGCCGGGGAGAGGAGCAGGAAGGTGCCGGCTACCCTTATTATACCTGACCGGTCTCTTGGTCCATTTCAACATCAGTGAATTACGATTATTGTAACTGTTATTGCCTTTTATTTGCTTTTGGTTAAATAAGGTCTCGATTAAGGAAGGTTTACGTTTGATTGAGAGGATATATCTCTCTTGTGATTACAAATACATATTTATGCTTTTGAAAAATATCTAGTCAATTATTGAGGCATACAAAGAGAACTGGGGCCAGGGCCCTGCTGTATAAGTTTGAGGGAAAGAATAGGGGACTTGCATAGCCGCCATTTTGAATCAAGATTCGCATGGAATTATAACTAATGATGCAGTGTAAAATCTATAGAAAACATGCCATGTTCAGCGTGGACTATTTATAAATGCTCTAACGTCAATAGCCTAAGTAGCCTAATCTCAACAGGGGAATTACATGTCCGCCATTTTGAATCATGCTTCGCGTGAAATTTTGGGAGTTGTACGTCAGTGCAATAGTAAAACCTAGTCATTTTGTTCCTTCATGTATTGATTTGAGTATATGGGTCAGATTTTCAGAAAATGTACAATTGGCAGCTCTACACATTTAGGAAATTCTCCTAAATTTGGCTAAAAAAATGAAGAATACCGGGTATATCTGAGTATATTTGGTATCGCATTGATTTAACGTATCAGTTCTGTTATGTTAAATTGCATTTTGAAGCTCATTTTTGTCTTAAATGTGGGTTATTTGAGAGGATTGGTAAAGGCGAATTGTACATTTTCTGAAAATCTGACCCATAAGTTCTATGTCAGTGTAAAAGCTAAATGCTATGTACAGCATGTAATATTGAACAGTGATATCATGTAAATAGCCATGTTTTTTTACATGTTTCCTTTAAAGACAATTTAATCTATACCATCATGCATTTGGATTTTAAGGGTCGTTTATATACACAAGCTATGTGTTAAGATAATACTTAACGATTCTCTGTATATTTAATCAATTTCTGATATTTCTAAAGTTCATGAATTCTTTCTTTGCAATGTTCTCATCTCTACATAAGCTTGTGTAAAATAACCGTTGAAGGCAGGACGGAGGTCGCTGGCCTGTAATAACAACAGTGTTTATGTAAGCCATCCTGTCAGGCGCCTCCCGTCGGCCGTTGACAGCCATGTAGGCTCAACCATTACTTGGCAATCCCTGTATTTTCCCGCTAAATTTGGTCTTCTAGGATAATAAAACAAAGGGTTACTGGTTTTTGTGCAGGTTGGCCTTTTGGAAATGAGGGGTTCTTCCCAGAATCCTAGGGGAACCTATAAGAGCCCTGGAGGTTGGGAGGCTCCTCAGATATTATTGTGGCAGCTTCAGTGAGAGTTAGAAACTCTGGACTTACCTTACATACCACTGGACTCTGGACTTTTACTTGACATTTTGTACTTGGAGAGAGAGACTTACTCTCATATAAGGACTTACTCTGCTACTTGTGTGTTTGACTCTCATCTTTGTGACTGGGCTGACCTGTACAAAACCATCCATAGTGCCACTTTATTACAAACTGGATTTCATTACTTGTGAGTTTTTCTTTGCCTTCACCTGTGTTTTGTTTCTCTGCATTTTTACTGACAATAGCCATGCTGGAACTCACCATCTTTAGTATGTGCCCCTTAGTATTTTAAAACCTGAACAGATCGCATAATAGTCTGACTGTGCTAGAGCTATCCCCGTACTCTCACATGTTGAACTTATTTTAATATAGACAATTTAAAGACCTTATCATTACACTGGTGGACTGGAACCCGATCAGAAGTTTTATGCGAATAGTTTAGGAGTAATTTTAGAAAGAAATCAGACTAAGGCAAAAATGGCAGGAGAAGAGCTCCAGCGTTATCATGAGGACTTAATGACAGTACTAGAGGGTAATACTCTGAGATTTACGAATATAGAGAGGGTAATGAGAGATACACAGGAAGCTGTACAAACTGTACATGATTATTTCGGGGACGATAGAGAAATCCATGTAAACCACAACAGAACAGTACACAAAACAACCCCACCTCCCTTTGAAGGTAGAAAGGACCAAGATCCATCCATATGGATGGAGGCTTACGAAACGTACATGGCTTATACTGAGCCAAATAGGAGAAACGCGCCGAAGGAAGCTTTGGCCATGTATTTGAGGGGGGATGCTTTGCATTGGTATTACGATCATCACATTAGGGATTTCTATAACTGGGAGGATGTAAAGACCACTTTCCTCAGGTACTTTACTGCTCTTGACCCGCGTGAGAAGACAAAACTAATCTACACTAGAATGAACGAGGGGGAAACGATCGATAGCTATATTAGGCGCGCTTCTCGTGCGTATAGAATCCTGGGGTACAATGAGGAGTTAAAGATCAGAAACTTTAAGTACGGGTTGCTTCCTAGTATTCAGGAAATAGTCTTGCAGGGTGATCACGAAACATTCACGGATGTTGTCATGGCCGCCAAGTTGGCCGGCCAAACAGGCAACTTGCAGACGGAGAACAAAGTCTCAGATCTAGAGGCGAAGATGAGCACCCTCACAGAGTGCATGAAGGCACTAGTGTTGAAGAACAATGGCCCCGCCCAAACACTAGCTGTGAATGCTGCCGAGACCAGTGAGGTATCTGCGTTGAGGCGCGAATTAGCGCAAATTAGGGCAGAAAAGGTCGCTCCTAGTCCTATGCAAACGCAAATGGCTAGTATGATGGAACAACTGGGGACGGCGATCCATGCGGCAAAGAGTAACTTTTCGACCGGGGAAAATAAACCAATGAGTGCAGTAAATCATACACCCAATGCAAGCCAGTATCCTGCCCCAGCACCAGTCCCCCATTATTCCCAGTATACTTATCCTCAACCTGTACCAGCGTATCCACAAGCATTCCCTCAGCAGCCATCTTCTCTCCAGTATCAGGGAAACAGACAGAATGGCCCACCACCACAAGGAAGGGTGTGTTATTCATGTGGCGGCAGAGGCCATATTGCCAGGAATTGCGGGAACAACCGTTCTCGCAATTACCAACCCAGGAGCAACAACAACTACGGCCAGAACCAAGCTTCAGGAGGAGGTAACACCTTGGATTGGCATCAAGCGCCTGCTCAAGCGCCAAACCAAGGTCAACAGATGGGAAACTAGGATTTTCCTTCAACGATGGGGGTGTTGAGGGAAAACAATCGGCGGAACATCAACGACGCATCTCTACTTGTTGTTCCTCTTGCTCAGCCGAGGGACCGGACTCCACTAGGACTCAGATTTTCCAGATTTGCTCTGCTCAGGACTCATCCAATGTAGGTATGACCACTACAGAAGGGTTTCATTGTCTATCTGAGAAGAACTTTGTTAAAATGTGTGTAGGATCGGTTTGTACGCAAACACTTGTCGACACCGGGGCCGACAAGTGTGTAATGAGCTATGAGTTTTTCAGCAATATTGAGAAAACTAGAATATTGGAAATTCAATCGTCAAATATCTTTGTAACTTTTGGAGGTGGGAAAGAAATTGATGCGGTATATGATATCAAGACTCTTGTGAATATTGATGGTTTCAAATATGAATGTCGGTTCCATGTTGTGCCAGGATTGAAACTACCTTGTATTTTAGGACGAGATTTTCTCAAAACGTATGGTGTTAGGCTACAGTACCAACCAGACAAGGTGAAAGTTAATAATGTGAATATCGAATTGTTGAATGATTTGCATGTACCAGCCGAGACAGAGGTTTTATTTCCAGGAAGCGTGGATACAAGAAATGTGGCTGAGGGTACTTTTGTGTATTTTTACGGTAATGACATTGTAGGCTGCCCTAGAGTTTTGTTCGCCAGGACTTGTGTAAAGGTTGACAAAGGTACTGTACCAGTGAGAATGGTAAATACTGGTATTAAAGCAATAACCTTGAGAAAAGGAACTTGTATAGGTAAAATCACTGGCATGACAAGGGAAAACTGTGTAGATTTGAATCACGTAGCAGTACAAACTATAGGGGTAGCAAATGAAGGTATGGGAAATGGGGAGGGAACTAGGGTCGAATCAGAGAAGTTTCTCCCAAGTGTAGATTACAGTAGGTCCAATATTTCTCAGGAACAGAAAGATCAAATGAATGAAGTATTGTATAAATACAGTGAAGCGTTTGTGGGTCCATCAGGCGATCTGGGTTGTACTACCTGGATCGAACACAGTATTGATTTATTACCTGGGGCACAACCACGCCAACAGATGCCTTTTAGAATGTCGCCCACTATGCGGTCAGAACTAAAAACGGCTGTAGACAATCAGGTAGGATTGGGGATAGTTGAACCAGCATTTGGTGGGTCATGGGGATCCCCAGCCTTTTTAGTCCCAAAGAGTAATGGATCCCAGAGACTCGTTTGCGACTATAGATCCCTCAACGCCCTCACCGAGGCCCAATATCTAGCTATCCCCAGGATCGATGACACAATCGATGCTGTAGGTCAGATTAAGCCAAGGTATATATCGGCCTGTGATCTTATGATGGCTTTCCATCAAATCCCCATTAAAGAAACTGATAGGGATAAAACAGCTTTTCTCACCCCTTTTGGCAAATATCGGTATACACGCATGAGTATGGGCCTAAAGAACGCAGCTCGTTCTTGCCAAATGATCGTCGATATGGTGCTAAGAGGTTTACGTTTCCAATCATCCCTAGCCTATGTTGATGACATAATAACTTTTTCCAGAACGTTTGAGGATCATCTCGTACACATGGAGGAGTTGTTCAAAAACATAATAGCATCGGGGTTGAAAATGAAGGGACCTAAGTGCATCATCGCCGCACAAGAGGTGCCCTTTTTGGGACACATATTAGACGAAAATGGAATAAAACCGAACAATGAGAAAATAAGAGCGATTACCGAAATAACGTCACCACAAACACCCAAACAAGTCAGGCGGTTTTTAGGAATAACTGGATTCTATAGGAAGTTCATTCCAGATTATGCTCCTAGAGCCAGGGTTTTATATGCCCTCACGAAGAAAGACATAGAGTGGTCATGGGGTCAAAAGGAAGAAGAAGCCTTCCAGGATTTGAAGGGAGCTTTGACCAATGATACCTTTTTGTTATATCCTGACTTTGCTAAGCATTTTTTTGTAACAACTGATGCTTCTGCCTACGGTATGGGTGGAATCCTCGAACAGCCTGATAGTGAGGGGAACCTAAAACCAGTCGCCTATGCTGCTAAGCTATTCAATTCTGCCCAGAGGAATTATTCCACATTAGACCGGGAATTAGCGGCGATTGTTTATGTTTGCAATGAATGGAAGGTGTATCTAGAGGGTCGACGGTTCACCATTCGCACTGACCATGCACCTTTAAAGTTCATTCTCAATCCTAGGAGTTCACTCACCTCACGACAGGTCAGATGGGCAGCTGATTTAAGGGGATTTGATTTTGTGGTGGAGCATGTAAGAGGGAAAGACAATTGGGCGCCAGATTCTTTATCTCGATTAGGAGAGGAAGAAGCACCTGAGAGAGCGATATCGACTGATATCAACTCGGTCTTTGCCGGTCTTTGCCAGAATCTATCTGATGATCTACTAACAGTAACTCCAGCTGAGACTGTCAGAACTCCGAAACATAAGATCACTAACCAGTTATCTCCCACGAAGAAGGTATCTTTTGATTTAGTTCCCCAGATCTTGTACTACGAACCAGAATCCTTACCCACAACCGAGATATTTACCATAGAGCCTAGAGTACGCCCAAATAACACCAAACGAGACAGGTATAGGCAGGTGGGTGATAAAACACCCATTACTATGGAGGGGATTGGAGTGTCGAGGGAAACGCTCATAGGAGCCCAGGCCAAAGATCCCATGTGCAGGGAGATACTTGATTACTTAAGAAATGGCACTATACCGGAGGAAGAGCAACGGGCTAGGCTAATAGTTCTCAGGGAATCTAACTTTGTTGTAAAATCAGACATTTTGTATCATTTAGAGACTACTGTGGGACCAAAAGGTGGTATTAAAGCACAAGTGTGCATACCAGGGGAGCTGAGGGAACTGGTCATGCAATTCCACCATGATGCAGTAACTGGAGGTCATTTCGGTCCAGTTAAAATGTTGTCGGCGATGAGACCAAGGTATTATTGGACATCAATGTCTCGTGATGTTTACAATTACTGTTTGTCTTGTGAGACCTGTGCAGCCAATAAACGAATGACGCACCCCATAAGGCCCCCTTTGACAATTAGAGATCCAGCCCCCAGACCCTTCGATACGGTTAATCTAGACGCCCTGGAGCGGTTGCCTACCACTGCTTCAGGTCAAAAACATATCTATGTCGTGGTGGACTTCTACTCTAAATATCTGATCTGCTTCGCCGCTCCTGACTTGACCGCTGAGACATTTGGGAAATTGTTCTTTTCCAAAGTGCTATGCCGAGTGGGTGGTGTTAGGAAGATTGTCTCAGATAACGGTAAGGCTTTCAGCAGCAAACACTTTGCTAAGGTTTGCGCTGAGTATAAGATCTCCCAAGCCTTCACTAGCGTTGCCCATCCGATGGCCAGTGGCCTGGTCGAAAGAAATAATCGTTCGGTACTGGGAATTCTCAGGAATTACATCAACAGCCACCAGACGGACTGGGATGAATACCTGGATGCAGTTTCTTTTGCATTGAACACTACCGTGGCCTATGGCACCGGACAATCACCCTATGCGCTGGTACATGGATGTGAACCTATCTGTCCATTTGAAACCAACATTAAGCTGGACATGGAAGAAGGGGATTCGGTACAGGAAAGGTTCGCCTCTTTATTGAAGCATCAAGAAATTGCTGCTAAGTATGCAAGAGAGCACCAGAAACGGGTCCAATCTCAGATGAAAACGAGGTATGACAGGAGAGCCTATGATCCCTTGCTAAGGGAAGGAGATGTAGTCTGGCTTCACTGGCCCCGTCTGGAGGAACCAACAGCTAAATTAAAACTAGCTCGCCAATTCCATGGCCCATTCTACCTTGTACGTTATCATACTGACAGTACCGTTTTTCTCAAGAATGCTAGGTCTGGTCAGTTTCTAGATAAACCAGTCACTGTGATGCGACTAAAGAAAGGTCTCAGCAGAAAAGAGGTGGAGAGTGATTGGAAAGGATACACAGAGGAGCCAGAGGATCCAGTTCCTCTTGACGCTGGAGATCTTCCTCTAGACAGCTTTGAGGAACTTCCAGTTGCTCCCGAGACGGATGCCACCATAACAACTGAGCATGAGGCAAATACTCCTCCTGATATAGGAGAAGACCATTTCTTAGACACAGAAGATGAGGCTGATTTGGTGCTTGGGACAGAAGCAGAGATCCCAGCGGTCGCTAAATCTTGTCCCGAGAACGAAGAGATGGTATATCATCCAATCGTCAAAATCCTTGATGTCTGTCGGCCCCGCGGAGAGCCCATAAAATATAAAGTTTTATTCAAGGATGGTGATCATCGATGGATCCCACTCAAACAATTTAATGAGGTTGCTCGGAAAAAGTATGTAGCCTCAGAAGAAGATGTACGAGAAGTGCCTCGTACTAGATCTAACCGACACTAGTAAAATGAGTATTGAGGGATTCCTTTTATGCAATCAACTCTCTACCCCTTTGTTTATCAATGTTGTCTGTTATAGGATTGAAATATTCCAATTATACATCTTTCATCGAACCCATTTTTTTTTATTAATAAGTACAGTATCTGATATGAGCGCACATGTTTAGGTACTTTTATCTTATTTTGGCTACTCTTTGATCGGAATGAATTTGGAAGACTTTCTCTGGGGTAGAGAATGGTAGTTACGATTGAATCTTTAAACGATTTTTAGTCACTTTACGAGGATGGACTCATTCTTGCATGATTTCTCTACTCATAGATGAGTACCCATATGTACTAGCTCAGGGCCCATGGGACTACTACTATGGAAGATTGAGGAGAACGACAGATTATTTGACCCATTATAGACTTTAGATCAATTGTTTTACCCTTCCTATGGTTCGGTCGAAAGCACATTTGATACCTACTTGTATTTATGATCAGTGTATTGAAGTATTCTGGTTATATGTAATTCACTTCGTTGACCCTACTTTTGACACCTGCCAAGTGGCCAAGAGTGAGCGTTATTCACGATACGAGACAAGCTCATAGAGATGCCATGCTCTCTCAACTTGATATTGACTACTGAACGGACTCGTCTCTTAACTTCTTTTATTGGTCATTATCCAGGTGCGCATTTCACTTTATGATTGCCAATCGAATGCCAAGTAAAGCGCGCTATCAGGGTATGACACATGAGAAGCTGCTAGGTGTTTATTCTATGTATTATTATATCTATCTAACTCAGAATGGAACTCAACTAAAGAAGTTTTGGTGCTCAAAGACAGAAGCCAGTGGCTCTTATGTAAGAATTTATGAAAGAAAACTAGAAGTTTTACAGTTATGAGATAGATGTTTCTGTGTGAAACGAGAAGAATTTGGAAGAAAGCTAGAGTTACGATTGACCCTTGGATAGTGCGATGGGTATAATTTAGGCCAGACGTGGCGAGTAACAGACATACTGAAGGAGTGTATTTTAGCTGAAAGAAAGGAAGGATTAGAAAAGATCCACTGCATATTTTCACAGGTTCTTTTCTTTACAATCTTAGCCACTGTCGAGCCAACCAAACTTCTAATATTTTTTTCTGAGTATAATCAGAATCAGGACTTTCCTCCCCCTTAAACGTCCAAGCGACAAGAAGTCACTGCTTCTCAGAGGTGCTAGGTAGGAATTTAGAGGGGAATTGGGAAAGGAAAAAGGGTGGGAATCGGATGGATATTTGAACAAGGCTACGTGATTCTTACTGCAATAAGGAAATGTTTGGGATCAGGTTACGGAATGGAATCCCCCAACATAAAGTAACCAGAGTTTTAGACATAACCTATGGTATGAATACGTTCATGATTACATTTTAATTTTGTGCATATCTGTAGTATCACTTTTAACCTGACCACCTGCCCCGGGGTGAATCATGGTTGTTTTATTTACAAATTATGTTCTTTGTGTGGTACATATCAGATTGTCGATGAGTTGTGATTCATAAATTGTACTTCAAATGAATACTTTTATTATGGCATTGTACTCAGGAATGATTATATTGAATAGTCCAAACTTGGATTATTAACTTTGTGTGGAAGAATTTTCCCAAGGTGTGTTTTATATTTGATTTGATTTGAAGGAATATTGTGTAGTACTGTATGTTCCGGAGTGGCCTCGATCTATTTAAGATGTTGCAAATCTAATTTTTATGAGTTCCTCAGTGAAGGATGTGACGGTGGTTGGATTGATCCATCTAGAACCTAGGTTGCACTAACCACGGGAGCCATCTTACTTCTTGTGACCTACATTCTCTGACCACGATATCTATCTTAACTTACCCACCTAAAGGTCTCGAAGGAATGTATTGTAATGAGTTTTGCATGTTTATGATTCCACTTTTAGTCTTGTTTTTGTACTTTGTGTTATTATGAATGTGCTATGAGGTAGACTTCATGTTGAAGTTAATATCGAAAGATTGTGTAAGCCTTCTATAATTAGGTAATGCATGTATAAGTGTGTGGTGATTATTCTCATCAAATAAATGACAATGTAAATTTGTTCCAGGGTAAATACCCGTGATGAAGTTTAGTGTACGGACACAAACTCAAGATATATATGGAAAAATCTGGTTTGGAATTATTGTGTGCCAATTATAATAGATTTCTCTTTTACTCTTCAATATACAATTGTGTAGTGGTAACACAAAACTAGTATGCCTGGAAGCATGTTAAGATAATACTTAACGATTCTCTGTATATTTAATCAATTTCTGATATTTCTAAAGTTCATGAATTCTTTCTTTGCAATGTTCTCATCTCTACATAAGCTTGTGTAAAATAACCGTTGAAGGCAGGACGGAGGTCGCTGGCCTGTAATAACAACAGTGTTTATGTAAGCCATCCTGTCAGGCGCCTCCCGTCGGCCGTTGACAGCCATGTAGGCTCAACCATTACTTGGCAATCCCTGTATTTTCCCGCTAAATTTGGTCTTCTAGGATAATAAAACAAAGGGTTACTGGTTTTTGTGCAGGTTGGCCTTTTGGAAATGAGGGGTTCTTCCCAGAATCCTAGGGGAACCTATAAGAGCCCTGGAGGTTGGGAGGCTCCTCAGATATTATTGTGGCAGCTTCAGTGAGAGTTAGAAACTCTGGACTTACCTTACATACCACTGGACTCTGGACTTTTACTTGACATTTTGTACTTGGAGAGAGAGACTTACTCTCATATAAGGACTTACTCTGCTACTTGTGTGTTTGACTCTCATCTTTGTGACTGGGCTGACCTGTACAAAACCATCCATAGTGCCACTTTATTACAAACTGGATTTCATTACTTGTGAGTTTTTCTTTGCCTTCACCTGTGTTTTGTTTCTCTGCATTTTTACTGACAATAGCCATGCTGGAACTCACCATCTTTAGTATGTGCCCCTTAGTATTTTAAAACCTGAACAGATCGCATAATAGTCTGACTGTGCTAGAGCTATCCCCGTACTCTCACATGTTGAACTTATTTTAATATAGACAATTTAAAGACCTTATCATTACATATGGCATTGGTGAAAAGATCCTTGCATTTCTCGGTGAAAATGTTATGATCTTAAAATTATATTTTTTGCTTTACTTGCTAGTCATATGGGTAGGCAGCTTTTGAGATTGTTGGATAAACATGAATTGGAAGCATTTATTGTTACATTAATGTTGGTCAGCTTCCCCCAGTGGTGTGCTAATTTCAATCACGTTTAGGTACAATTTCTTTATCATCTAGTCTCGTTTATATTTCTGTGGGTGTACAAGTATGTACTGTAAACGTATTAATGTTCGCGCAGTATTTATTTTCGCTATTTTCGCGCACCCACCTTTGTGCGCGAACATAAATCCTGCGCGAAAGGTATAATTGCATAAACAATGTGTGAGTCTTCCTTGCTGCGCGAATTTAAATCCACGCGAAAAGGTGTCAAAGTACTTAGTGCGCGAAAATTTATGTGCGCGAAAATAAATACGTTTACAGTATATGACTGGGATGACAGAACTCTGTAGACAATAATCTGATTTATGGTATACTTGTAAGATATTCCTGGAATATACTGTATAATTGTTGAATTCTACTTCTATAAGCATGACTGTATTGCATTGTGTTGCATGACCTATCTTGCGACCAGGCTTATGTTGATACTAGATAATGTATTGCTTTAATGTTGAATTAATATAATATAATAGCTTAAAGTGTAATAACCAATGGTATATGTGTAAAAGCACGACGCGAATTATCTAAATATTTTGCTCATTTGTTTTTACATATGTTTTTAAAAACAAGATCTGAAGCGAAAATACTATTGAATATAGTGAAAAAGATCTCGATGTATCCACCATGTCTGAATTTGTATGTGTTAGAAATGGTTATTTTTTATATAAATCTTCATATGATGGACTATGCCTTATTTGAATAATTTAACGCCTTTGCCTTATGCAATCAGGCAACTTCTGAGAATATCAACGCTTGTCGCTGAAATGTATTTCTGTTGTCCTGAATAAACATAATTTAAAAACCAAATCAGACAATTGAGTCACAGGTCGCAAAATTGATATTTTTCATAAGTTCTATTTGTAGGCATGTTCTCATGAATACATCGTATGAATTCATGTATACCAGATCACAGGATAGTGTATTATAATATATCTATGCATTTATAAGGTCATTCTATGCGGTATATTTAACTTCTTTACTAGTAATTATCCATGCAAAAATACTGCAAACATCTTTTCAAACATAAAATATAGAATTACCTTTTAGAGTTGTCATTTTTCAAACATGATGCATCATATTTGAAAAATGCCAACTGGTATCTCAAAATCACTTTTCCTTGACTTGTGACTCATTATTTGAGGGACCTAACCTAATTCGGTATAAATAGCTTGTAGATGAATATGATTCTATAATTTAAGAGATATGTACTCCTATTATGCCCTGCTCATATAATATGACAGAGTATTATATCTCACAGGCTTAGCTGATGTCAAAACTGCCTCGAAAAATGACTAAAAACACAAACTTCTCTTATACACATGTGTAATTTTAGATGCTTTTATTCTCAGATTGAAGGAAAAAGATAAAAAAAAAAGTGTTTGCCCAACAACTGTGTGTATGGGAATTGTTAACAACTGTGTATATCATTAGGATCTTCTACAAAAAATGGATCCGACTTTTTCTGCTTGTATATAAGTCCAACTGAAATGTAATAATCTTAAATGGTTAAAAAAATTTAAACTTTCAGAAGTATATATTGATCAAACTGAAAAATGAAGAATACCGGGTATATCTGAGTATATTTGGTATCACAATGATTCAAAGTATCAGTTTTGGTATGTTAAACCGCATTTTGAAGCTCATTTTGGTCTTAAATGTGGGTTATTTAAGAGTATTGGTCAAGGCGAATTGTACATTTTCTGAAAATTTGACCCATATCTTGTTAGCAGTTTGAGTTGTTCCTTCCAGTCATGACAGACTAGTCATTTACTCCAACATATAGATCTCTCATTTCATTTTTTTTTTAATATTTCATTTTTATAAAAATATGTTCCCAGGAGTGTCCTATTACACGAGTGGAGTTCACGATCAAATAAAAATCAACCAATCAAATAAATATATCTTGAATGTCTTCTTCCGCATGCACCGTCAGTGAGATTATCAAACTAGTCCTCTTTGTATGAAACTTCCTGCAAGTTTTGCTCAAGAATTTGTATTTTCATTTCACAATATTCTGTTCTAAATGGTAATATGTTCATGCGAAAAACTGTGTTTACTTGTAAAGTGGAATATTCTGGATCTTTTTTAAAATAAATATTATTTTATTCATCCAGGATTAACAAATGAGGTGGACTTAACCTTCCTCTACTCAAGAGCCAGATTTCAGAAAATGCACAATTGGCAGCTGTACACATTTAGTAAATTCTGCTAAATTAGGCCGCAATTTGGCCAATACTATAGGTAAATTAATTGAGTATTAATTGAGTATATTCGGCATTGCATTGATTCTAGCAATCTGTTTGGTTAGGTTGAACTGTATTTTGAACTTTATTTTCGTCTGAGATTTGGGTTTTTTGAGAAGATTGGGGAAGTGAATTGTACATTTTCTGAATATCTGACCCACATATATAGAGAGAGGCTTGATGGTCAATCACTGTGACTGGTTAAGTAGTTAAATATACTCCTTAGGATAACCTCAGATATGATGTGTTCAGCCAAAGAGTCACAAGTCGCAAAAATGCGATTTTTAGATATCATTATTTTTGAAAAGATGAGATCAAGCTGATTCCAATGATAGTGGACATCAAATAAGTATTTCTATATTCTATGTTTGATATATTTAGTTTTGAAAAAAGAGTTTGCAATATTCATGGGTGGACATTCACTAGTAAAGTAACCTAATATATGCTCTATAGGATGACCTTAGAAATGCATGGATATATTTAATACACAGTCCTGAAATTGTGGACATGCATTCATGTTACAAGAAGCGTTAAGCATCCAAACAATGAAAACTTTCCGACAAAAACATCTTGTGAATAAAACACTTTGAAAATTAGCAATTTTGCGACTTGTGACTCATTTTCCTGGAACACATCGCAGATATGCATCTACACATTCAATAGACAGGCTTGAAAATTTGGTACACTTATTCATGGCACTAGTAGAAGGAGACATTCCACAAATTAAAACATTCTAACCTAGGGTTCCTGTGAAAAAGCAAAAAAAAGCAATTTTTGTTGCGACTTGTGACTCATTTTCCTGGAACACATCACAATTACTGAGTACCACTGCCCTCCTGGCGGGTCATATTTTCAGAAAATGTACAAGGCACAATTGGCAGATCAACACATTTGGTAAATTCTGCTAAATTAGACCGACAAATCGTCCACACTAGGTATATCTGAGTATATTTAGTATTGCCTTGATTCAAACAATCTGTTAGTTTATGTTAAACTGTATTTTGAACCTGATTTGTGTATTAAATTTGGGCTATTTGAGAGGACTGGTTAAAGTGAATTGTACATTTTCTGGCGATTTCACCCTGGCAGTTAGACCCATTTTCCTCCAGTGGGAGTGCCCGAGTTAATCCCCCAACTCCCTCTACTACTTACGAGCCTCACCCCCGCCCCGGGCGCACCAACTCCCGGGCACTGATGACGGCCCGGGACGCTGCCGACGGGAGAAGGCGTGTCTGCCACTCCCCGCTGACGGGAGACAGGCGCTTGCAGGCCCGCCCAGTGTTCACCAGCGTTACGGGCTCCTTGTACGGGGCACGCTCGTGTGTTGATCTAACGGTATAATTAATGGGCTTCTTCAAGCTGCGGTACTTTCAACCTAAGCGTCAGATTTACAGAAAATGTACAATTCACCTTAACCAATTCTCTGAAATAACCCAAATTTCAGACGAAAATAGAGTTCAAAATACAGTTCAACCTAACCAAACAGATTGCTAGAATCAATGCAGTGCCAAATATACTCGAATTTACCAAGTATTGACCAGATTGCAGCCTAATTTTGCAGAATTACTAAATGTGTACAGCTGCCAATTGTACATTTTCTGAAAATATGACCCGTAAGCGTCTATTTAGCACCAGCTTTCATAAATTCATTTGATTTATCAGTGGGAATAAATGTATCAGGCCATCTATCTAATGAATATTTCTATATTTTAAGTTCGATATTTTTATTTTTGAAAAAAAAAAAGGTTTACAACATTTCTGGGTGGTCAATTACACATTGGTCATAGGAGTAACTAACGCAAGGATATATCTAAAACAATGTCCTGAAATTTAGATTCATTTGCCTAAAGGTGCTAAACCGTCTAGAATTCAAAATGTTTCAATAAAGAAGTCTTGTGAAAAGAATACTTTGAATAATATCAGCTCTGTATATGAGTACTATACTACGAAATACATCTTTAAAAATAAAGAGTTTTATATTATTTACATGCCATTCAATCAAACTATTTGTCATGTACCAACAACCGTCAAGCAAATTGTTCCATGGGTCAGATTTTCAGAAAATGTACAATTGGCATATCAACACATTTAGTAAATTCTACTGAATTAGACCGACAAATCGTCAACACTAAGTATATATGAGTATATTCAGCATTGCCTTGATTCCAACAATCTGTTAGCTTATGTTGAACTGTATTTTGAACCTGATTTCTGTCTTAAATATGGGTTATATGAGAGGATTGGTGAAGACGAATTGTACATTTTCTGGTGATTTCACCCCCAAGCTGGGCTGACATCTTGTTTGAGGAGGCCAGTATAATTTGTCACTGTAGACAAAGCGATGACTATAAGCCTGATTCAGGCCCTACTGTACCGTGCACCTCTATAGAAACGCGTGTCATCGATTACACGAGTGACTTTATCCCTCAAGTATCCGATGAGATTAAGTGCTAGAGCTAGGGGGGATAATTATGTATGTATACCCCTATATGCTCCACTGACCACTGTCCAGCAGCCGTGCTGACCAGTCACACTGTATAAGGGCTTCTCAATATGTGATCCGTTTGCGGAAAATGCGTCATAAGTCGCGAAATATTTTGAGATATCACCATATTTGAAAAAAGGAGATCAAGCTGATTCCAATGATAGTAAACACTAGGACACAAGTATTTTTATATTTTTTATGTTTGATATTTTTATTTTTGAAAGGTAAAGTTTGCAATGTTTCTAGATGGGTAATGAGCAGTAAAGTAACTAAATATACTCCATACAAAGGCCTTCAAAACGCAGATATATATTTAATACAATATCCTGAAACTTGTTACACGGATTCATATGACTATAAATGCTAAACTCTCTAAAAATCAGAAGATTTCAATAAAGAGATCTTGTGGAAAAAACACTTTCATAAAGATAAATTTTGCGACTTGTGGCTCATTTTACTGGAACTTGTCACATATGGACGTTTCTGAACTCTGAAAAAGTTTAATTTGAATTACGGTCTTCTCATGGGGCACGTCTTGGTTACTTTAGAATACCAGGATTTATTTTTTTAATACATTTTATTGACAAAGTTTCTCCGTGTGATAGTTCTTATTCGTCTAGAAAATGGTAAATACAATATAGATTTTTGTTTAACCTTAGTCAGTCGTTACTACAGAATTTATATTATGAGATGTGATTAATTAATCTACAATAAAAACCTTTATCGATGTTAATGGGATATTTATTTGTCTGTTTACATCTCGGACGATTCGACTTCAAATTTGTGTATAAGGGTCAGATTTTCAGAAAATGCACAATTCACCTTTACCAATCCTCTCAAATAACCCACATTTAAGACAAAAATGAGCTTCAAAATGCAGTTCAACATAACAGAACTGATACTTTCAATCAATGTGATACAAAATATACTCAGATATACCTGGTATTCATCATTTTTCAGCCTAATAATCTGACCCATAAACACATAACAGCAGCAGGATATTGATACGCACATCGTAATAGCTGAGAATGCAGCTTTGAATGCTCGATTGCATTTATACCTCATTATCCACCCTTCTGCCCACCCCTTCCCCTCCCCCGGAGTAACATAAGTAAAATATAAACACCCCACAGCATGATGGATGACAGAAACAGAATACCTTATGGGTCAGATTTTCAGAAAATGAACAATTGGCAGCTGTACACATTTAGTAAATTCTGCAAAATTAGGCTGCAATTTGGTCAATACTAGGTAAATTCGGGTATATTCGGCATTGCCTTGATTCTAGCAATCGGTTTGGTTAGGTTAAACAGCATTTTGAACTTTATTTTCGTCTGAAATTTGGGTGTTGTGAGAGGATCGGTGAAAGCCAATTGTACATTTTCTGACAATCTGACCCATATATATATATGTCACACCTCCCGACACTTTAACCCTGGGACCCTGACACCAATTATACACAGGCAGCAGGGTGGGGGCGTGGGGTAGAACGCCATAGGTAAACAATGACTTGACCCCTGGTCAAACAACAGTTGTTTACATTGTGACAGTAGCTTCATGGGTGGGTGGATATGTTGGTCAAGGCAGCTGGGTCCATTGTTACCCTATTGAGGGATCATTTATAAGGGCTGGACATCGGGGAGTGGTCAGTGAAGCTTGTAGGGTGTAATTGTCAATAATTACCCCGCGGCAACAACCCAAAAAGTTGACTGGGAAGAACCCTCAGGGTTCTGCTTGTTCATCATATATAGGGGTGAAATCGCCAGAAAATGCACAATTCGCATTCACCAATCTTCTCAAATAACCCAAATTTAAGACAAAAGTGAGGTACAAAATTCGGTTCAACATAACCAAATGGAGTGTTTCAATCAAGGCAATATTAAATATACTCAGATATACGTAGTATTAACCACTAATTTATTAAAAGAGAATTTATTAAATGTGTAGATCTGACGATTGTACGTTTTCTGAAGATCTGACCCACATAGAGGATGGCCATCATCGGTTCCCTGATAGAATCTGGGTGTCAAAATACCCATATGGGTAGAACCGCCGGAAGGTGTACAAGTCCCCCTCACCAATTCTCCCCAAATGACCAAAATTTAAGACAAAAATAAGGTCCAAAATACAGTCCGACATAACATAAGGTATTTTCTTAATCAATGCAAATATATTCAGATAAACCTAGTATTTATGATTTTTCAACCTAATTTAGCGGAATTAAGTAAATGTGTAGAGCTGCTGATTGTGCAATTTCTGACGACCTGACCCATGTATTATATGCTAATGATATGTAAATGAGCTGATCACGTGTTCTTTCATGTTTAATAATCGCTGAGCCGAGAAGTGTAACATATCGGCCAGAAAATAGCTAATAATCACTCTAGGTCATCATTTCTCCCATGTTTAATAATCACTGAGCCAAGAAGTGTAACATATCGGCCAGAAAATAGTTAATAATCACTCTAGGTCATCATTTCTCCCATGTTTAATAATCGCTGAGCCAAGAAGTGTAACATATCGGCCAGAAAATAGTTAATAATCACTCTAGGTCATCATTTCTCCCATGTTTAATAATCACTGAGCCAAGAAGTGTAACATATCGGCCAGAAAATAGTTAATAATCACTCTAGGTCATCATTTCTCCCATGTTTAATAATCGCTGAGCCAAGAAGTGTAACATATCGGCCAGAAAATAGCTAATAATCACTCTAGGTCATCATTCCTGTCAACCAAGATACATGTATTTAACTAGACTGGGTCCAGCTGAAGGGTAATAGTAACAATTATGAGAAAGCGTGGAATATTAAGTATCTGGGCTGTCAAGGAAAAAAATTAAGATAAAGTATGGAGTTTAAGGGTAGAAAGGAATTACCTTTGTTTATATCAAATGTGCTGTAATGCAATGCACCCTACCCGTTCCTCTATATGGGTCAATGTTTCAGAAAATGTACAATTGGCAGCCCTAAACATTTAGAAAATTCTGCTGAATTAGACTGCAATATCGCCAATATTAGGTAAATTCGAGTATTTTTAGTATTACATTGATTCCAGCAATCTGTTTGGTTAAGTTGAACTGTATTTTGAACTTTATTTTCTTCTGCAATGTGGGTTATTTGGGAAGATTGGTGAAGTTGAGTTGTACATTTTTTGAAAATCTGACCCATATGATATTAATACATTACAGATAGGAACATTTTTTTTCTTTTCTTTTCTTTTAAATATTCATTTAAGGCCAACAATTAACAATTGTTCAAACAACATTCGGTAAATGAACACTTGAAGAGAAGAAGTTGCTTGAAGTTTATTGTATTTCAGCAAAAGCACATATAATACAATGATATGGCCTTATTGCATTAATTTTGCTATGGCGTATGCCAGCACTTATTTTTCCTGAAAAAAAAAATATGTCCCAAAACAAAAAAATCAAGATTCAGCAATATATTTCAACATGATAAAACGTTATGAATGCCTATACTATTTTCAGAGTTGATGATATTATTTGGTGCGAATCATACTATACATCTTTCCATTTTAGTGTCAACCAGCATACATATGTGATGTGTTTCAGGAAAATGAGTCATAAGTCGCAAAAATGATATTTTGAGATATCACTATATTTGAAAACATGAGATCAAGCCAATTCCAATGATAGTAAATAGTCTAATAATCTAATAAGTATTTCTAGATTTTAAGTTTGATATTTTCGTTTTTGAAAAACAAAGTTTCGAATATTTCTGGGGGTCAATAAACAGTAAAGTTACTAAATGCAGTTCATATGAGGACCTTTAAAACGAAAGGATATATTAAATAGATTGTCCTGAAATTTGATACATGGATTGATGTAGCTGTAGGTGATGAATCCTTAAAAAATCGGAACATTCCAATAATGTGATCTTGTGATAAAAACACTTTGAAAAATACCAATTCTGCGACTTATGACTCAATTTCCTGGAACACATCAATGGTATCCTTTACACGATTCTCAATATGGTAGTTGGCGAATTCACTCACTTCTGAAGCACCTCCGAACTTGTGAGCTTAAGTAAACAATGTAATCTCCATCGTACCCCAAGGACAGCAAAGTACCTTGAATCACACCTGAGTGGGGTTGCATGACATCCCTATGGGTGAAATCGCCACAAAATGTACAATTCGCATTCACCAATCTTCTCAAATAATCCAAATTTTAAATAAATCAGGTTCAAAATTCAGTTCAACATAACCAAACAGATTGCTAGAATCAATGCAATGCCAAATATACTCGATTTAACTAGTATTGGCCAAATTGCAGCGTAATTTAGCAGAAATAACTAAATGTGCACAGCTGCCAATTGTACATTTTCTGAACATTTGACCCCTATGCAGTGAGAGGTGTGGGTAACAACACCTTTGTAGCACCCTGCCGCCTTCTTTCAAACAGTCGGCTACCGACAAAAGGGGCCAGGGGCCCGTTGTACAAGCTAACTTGGGGCCTATTGTATAAAAAATCTTTTTAGAATATAAAGTTATCAAACTTAAAATATAGAAACACTTATTGGATGTTCTAGTGTTTACCATCATTTGAATCGGCTTAATCTCATCTGTTCAAATATGATGATATCTCAAAATCCATCTTTTGCGACTCAGTAACACATCACATACCTATTCGGCTCTCGATTACAATTACGGCTTATTATATTAATTATTGCACAACCTAACAATATTCTCCTGCTACATGTGTTATTATATTCAGATTGAGAATCCACCATAAAATGACTTTCAAAAAATGCACAATCTACAGTTCGGTACATCTCTCAAATTTTTCTAAATTAAAGTGAACAATGGTGAATACTGAGTATATCTGAATATATTCTGTATTGTATTCTTTCAATAAATCTGTCTGGTTATGTTGAACTGTATTTTAAACCTGATTTTCATCTTAAATTTGGGTTATTTGAGAGGATTGGTGAAGATCAATTGTGCATTTTCTGAAGATCTGACCCCTGCACAAACAATGCATATTGTTATTCCTCCCCACTGAACTAAGGGGTAAACTGTAGGAATTCCCACACATAATGCTCCTTTCCTCTGCTCAATTGTACAACAGGCCCCAGCACGCGTGCCGACCTATATAATACCCAAGGCTTGTAAAGATGCAAGAAGAAAAATTACCGTTTTTTGTTTCAAACATGTTTTATTCAGGCTATTGTTATTCTATGTGGGTATTTGCCCCATATAAGAGCTTATGCAGTACTCTGGGTTCACGTGTTTTGAAATCTAATCCGTGACCGATTAATATGAGACGAATTAAGAAAGTTCGCACCAAGTTCCCAAACTGGGCCTTTTTACTTTCAGTGTTCAGTTCTTTACCGATACATTTGATGAATATATTGATTGAAGTGGTTTCTTCAGGATCATAGCATTATTTAGCAGTATATATAATACAAATATACAGGTTAACTAACGAGATGGTCGGAGGAGTGTGAATATTGCACGAGTTGCCTCCAATATGAATATGAATCAATATTCAAAGCAACTGAAACCAGAAACTTCTATAGTGTGACACTCGATGGAAATAGTATCATAACACTTGATATATGGGTCAGATTTTCAGAAAATGTACAATTCTCCTTCACCAAACATTTTCTCAAAATCTGACCCAGCAAGGCATGAAGTGACAGCAATAACTAGATACAGGACAATAACAGATGATGTGCAACTGATACCATTATACAACTTTCTGTGATAACTTCAGTACGGCTACCTCTGGGAGCAGATCGATTACAAAATATTACCACTGCTTGAGCAAGCTTTATGAGGTTATATCGTCAATAAATTATGTGATGAACTTAAAAAAAAAACTCTGAAAATATTCAGGAATATCGTCACCACAGAAAGCTATTGAACTTCATTTCGAGCACTGATATTAAAATGAACAGTGTTGAAGTATTTTCATCTTAACAACCAGTAATTTAGCCTAGGCCAAAAAAATAGGTGTGTTTCCGATTTATCTGGCTGAAAACTAGGTTGGGGGGGGGGGGGGTGGTACCTTTTTTTTTGTTTGGAAACCTCCTCCCAGGAACTGAAAAAAATGTCTTTTTCATAACAATAGTTGTTTTGAACATGGGAAATGTGCCTTTTGACAGTTCCAGGTTAGGAAAACCCGTTTTCCTGCTTTTAGAAGGGTTTTTTTTGTCAAAAAATCCAAAAAAAGTAAGATATGATGGGGGAAAAATCAGGTATGGTAATTTTTTTTTAGGTAGGGTAAGGTTTTTCTAGGTAGGGGTTGGGGGGGGCGGTAAATCGGAAACACACCTATTTTTTTTTGGCCTTATGAGGATACACATTTAACAGTCATCTTTTCTATAATAATCTGACCCAGCAAGGCATGAAGTGACAGCAAGAACTAGATAGAGGACAACAGATGATGTGCAACTGATACCATTATACTACTTTCTGTGATAACTTCAGTACGGCTATCTCTGGGAGCAGATCGATTACAAAATACTACCACTGCTTGAGCAAGCTTTATGTTTTACCTCACCGAATTTACCTAGTATTGACCAAATTAATGCCTAATTTAGCAGAAATTACTAAATGTGTAGAGCTGCCAATTGTACATTTTCTGAAAATATGACCCATTTGCGAATCGAACTATTTGCACTTACTTCGTATCTGACCCGTTTATCAGATACTCTTCATGAAGATTTATACAAAAGCTAAAAAAATCTTACCATTGAATCTATATATATATATATACGGGTCAGAATTTCAGAAAAAGTACTGTACACATTTAGGAAATTCTACTAAATGAGGGTAAAAAATGGAAAATACCGGGTATATCTGAGTATATTTGGTATCGATTGATTTAAAGTATCAGTTCTGTTATGTTAAACTGCATTTTGAAGCTCATTTTTGTCTTAAATGTGGGTTATTTGAGAGGATTGGTGAAGGCGAATTGGATATTTTCTGATAACTGGACCCATACATCCAAGCAAACTTCAAGTAACCGTACAGACAGTTTAACTCTAAACACCTTTAATTGATAACTTATTACTTCTGAACATTGCTTGATTTATTTGTATTAGTTGTAGTATAAAGACTAAACACCACATACGGGTCAGATTTTCAGAAAATGCACACTCTACAGTTCTACACATCTATCAAATTCTGCTAAATTAGAGTGGAACATGATAAATGTCAGGTATATCTGAGTATATTCTGTATTGTATTCATTCAATAAATCTGCCTGGTGATGTTGAGCTGTATTTTGAACCTGATTTTCGTCTTAAATTTGGGTTTTTTGAGAGGATCGGCGAAGGTGAATTGTACATTTTCTGGAGACTTAACCCATATGATCCTGTCGTGGTTCAATAGTTCTCAGAATATTTCCTGTTATAAGGGTTTCAATCATCTCAAGCCCCAGACAAATATATCCTAATGTTAACATGGGTCAAGTCGTAAGAGTATGTATAATCGGCAGCTCTACACATTTAGTGATTTCTGCTGAATTAAGCCAAACAAAATAATACATACTCACTCTCATGAACAAACGTATAACAGTCTTCAGTAAAAAAAGACACAATATCATTCTCAAACGAATCCCCAATAGGGGCTTTGCATAGCGGCCATTAAGAATATTGATTCGCATGGAACTATGGGACTAATGGTACTGCATACAATCTATGGACACATGCTATGTTCAGCATGGAATATTTATCAATGCTCCAATGTCAATATCCATGTGCTTTACATGTTTCCATAACACAAGCCTCCATCTTTCCCATCATGCATTCGGTTAACATAGATCATTTATACAAGCTGTGATATTGTTGAAAACATTCTTGATGTTTTCAATATAAACGTTGCAAAATATTTGTATGTCAGATCCCACGATGCACTGTAACAGACATGCGCAGTGGCACATGCAACTCCCCTATTCTGGGAAAGATGAAGTCTTCTGTTATGGAGACATGTAAAACACATGCATATTGATATTAGAGCATCGATAACTATTCCATGCTGAACAAAACATGTTTTCTATAGATTTTACTTTTTATTGGACACATAAGTCCAATAGTTCCATACGAATCAAGATTCAAATAGGTGGCTATGCAAGTCTCCTATTCTTTAGCAGCACAAGGGTCAGATCGTCAGAAAATGTACAATTCACCTTCACCAATCCACTCAAATAACCCAAATTTAAGAGAAAAGTGACGTTCAAAATATAGATATAATGAAATAATATACAATGAAAGAGACATTGTTAATGAACATAATGCCAAAATTACTCCCATATACACATCATTCATAATTCTAATTCATAGTCTATAGTTATAGTCTAATTTAGCAGAAGTTAGCAAATTTGCTGCCAAACGTGCATTTTCTGAAAATCTGACCCACACGGAGCTCACTACCCCCCCCCCCCACAAGACCCTCCCCATCAGCCATATATGGGTCAGATCGTCAGAATATGTACAATTCACCTTCACCAATCCTCTCAAATAACCCAAATTTCAGACGAAAATAAAGTTCAAATTACAGTTCAACCTAACCAAACAGATTGCTAGAATCAATGCAATGCCCGAATATACTCTAATTTACCTAGTATTGACCAAATTTCAGCCTAATTTAACAGTCTACAGAATTTACTAAATGTGTAGAGCTGCCAATTGTACATTTTCTCAAAATCTGACCCATATATATATTCCAATAGCGATACAAATAAAAGTAGCGGCCTTTTCCAACACTTGACAGTGACAAAGGGCTGGGAAAATTTGACACTTCTTAGTGTTCAAACCGAGTACAAAGGGAGGCGTTTGTGAAAATGATGAGTCGAATTAGCATAACGATTACTTTTGACGAACAGACTGTGACTGGCTTATTTTTATGATAAGATCACGTTGTTGTCACTTTCCTCTGATAACACTCAATGGGAGCCTGAGACGGGGAACTTTGAGTGAATGATTGATATATACGGTACATGGGGTATTGTCAATTTATGTGGGAACAAGTTACTAGACGACCTATGTGGGAAAAGGTACTTAAAAAGCTCAACTCGAGAGTCAAGTCGAGAATGTTTTTTGGTCTTTTTTTGTGTGTGTGCATAAGTCTAGAAGTTACGTAATAGTCAGTCAGCAGTGTATCATCACAGCATCATATATAGGGGTCAGATTTTCAGAAAATGTACAATTCAACTTCGCCAATCTTCTCGAATAACCTTAATTTATACGAAAATAAAGTTCAAAATACAGTTCAGCCTAACCAAATAGATCGCTAGAATCAATACAATGCAGAATATTCTCGAATTTACCTAGTATTGACCAAATTGCAGCCTAATTTTGAAGAATTTACTAAATGTGTACAGCTGCCAATTGTACATTTTCTGAAAATCTGACCCATAGCTTTCTGTCAGAAAAACATAATATAAGGTTGAAGTCGCCAGAAAATGTACAATTTGCCTTCACCAATTATCTGAAATCCCCCAAATTTAAGAGACAAATGAGGTTCAAATTAAAGCTCAACAGAGCTTTTGAATAAACACAATATCAAAGGTATTCAGATATACCTGGAATTTATCATTTTTCAGTTCAATTTAGCAGAATGTGACCAATACCTAGAGCTGCCGATTGTACATTTTTCTGACGATCTGACCCATATACGTTAGGTGGAATGAAATTAGATATAAAGTAACTGAGCAGTCCTTCAATTATTTATTGAATTTCTATAACATATTAATTATTTAATTGATTGAACAAGATAATCACCATCCTTTTTTTAATTAATTGATATTATTTTAACTCATAACTGCATCGTGTAACCTACCATAGGTATAACCAGACATGGAAATCCTGTGTGCAGCGAGATCAGCATAATAAAGAATACTTGAATTGAATTGAATTGAATAGTAACAGAATAGAGCATTCTCTCAAGAAGGCAGGATTTGATGAATAAAAATGATTTTTAAAAAAATAATAAAGTATTCTCTATTATATTCTATTACTGATTTCTTCCTCATTTATATACAACAACCATTTTCTTTTAAAAAGTTATATATCCTTTATTGGTATAGTTTTAAAATCATTTCTTTGGGACGGGGCCAATTGAGGAGGGGGTGGGCGGTGCATCGACCAACAATGAATTCTAAAGTGGGATATTTGATATACTCAACAGTTCTTCTAGGCCATGTTAATTGTCTTCATATGAAGTCATAGTCTGTATACTGTTCTTGGCCTAGGATAAACTATAAAAAAAGAATAAAAAAAAACATACAAACGAATCCTATTCCCACTGTATCATATAAATCAATTGTGTCTGAATTTTTATATAAATCAATGAAGAAATCGATAACATCTGTTACATGTCTTTATCTATAATTAATCGCCAATTTTTGTCACGTTATATTCATAAAGATCTTGAAATCCTCGATTAGCTTGTGTCAATGCCTTTTGAATCTAGTTTTGATTTATCCCACAGTTTAACTAACAGAAAGATGTGCTGTCTCGCCTTGTGAAACATATTGGTGTACGACTTAAATAAATGCCTAATTTTCGCGTCAGGTGTAGTAGTTTCCCATAGTCCAGACATAGAGTGAGACATCACATATTGACAGATTTATTATCCCTTCTAAGAATAATAATAGAAGAATAGACCAAGTTGTTTATTACCTTGGTAAGAATGATGCAACAAATACCGCTGAGAAGAACCAGACAGTATTCAGTTTCTTTAATTTTTAGTAACCGCTTCTTCTATTGAGTCAGTTTTGCTGAAAATCTTCAATTGGCAGATCTACTCATTTAGTAAATTCTGCTAAATTAGACCGACAAATCGTCAATATATAGGTATATCTGGGTATATTTTAATATTGCCTTGATTCAGACAGTCTGTTTGGTTATGTTGAACTGTATTTTGAACCTGATGTTTGTCTTAAATGTGGGTTATTTGAGAGGATTGGTGAAGGCCAATTGTACATTTTCTGGCGATTTCGCCCTATTCCTCTGTGCTGTCGATAGAAGTTAACCAGACAGTTATAGTGCTATTGTGTGCTCGTTTTTCTTTACTTAACAAATGTTTCTTCACGGGTCGTATCTGCCTATAGTAATACTATTTTGAAACAACCGTTAGACATGTATTGTATCTTGTGTTATCCCTGTTATACCTGTATAACTATAACTTTTTATTTTTAAAACATTTTAAATATAGTATATGAACATTCGACTGACTCGATGTTCATTTTATTATTCGTATAGCTATTATTATCCTTGTCTAAAGGAGGAAAAACTAATGGAAAAAATTGTTGTATATATTGTATTGAAACAGATGTAATATTATATTATGACTAAAAATACTTCTCAATGTTTAATTGTTCGAATATTTACCTAATTAATTTACAATTGATGTCAAACATGCTTTAAAACTTTAAATACGTCTTACATACTTGTAACAAAGACATAAATTATCAATGGGTTCTATACGAGAATGGCATGAATTTGTAATTTGACCCAATACAATTTATGTAAAAAAAATGGCCACAATTTTAAAACAAATTAGTTACTAATAACGCATAACATTATATATGTGGGTGGTTGGTTTCATGCGTTGCCATTTCAAAAATGAAACTACAAAATAGAGCAATCTATATAATACATTTATGAAGATATAATCAATTTTACACATATCTTATATACAACATTTAAAAAAGTAATATCTTGATAATATCTATCATGTCTATTGTCGCACAAGCGCCCAATTTATCCCAAAGGTCTTTGAGTCTTCCAATGCACAAATATCACTACTTTCTCTGTTTATATTCCCTTTAAGAATGTTTGATAAAAGGAGTTATTGCCCGCCTGAAACTTAAAGGATCCTGGCATTTTTCGACTTATTGTTTGTGTACTAAATATGTGTATGGGTCAGATTTTCAGAAAACATACAATTGGCAGATCTTCACATTTAAAAAATTCCGCTAAATTGGGCTGAAATATTATGAAAATCGGGTATGTCTGAGTATTGGTATCGCATTGATTAAAAGTATCAGTTCTGATATGCTAAACGACATTTTGAATCTCATTTTTGTCTGAAATTTGGGTTATTTGAGAGGATTGGTGAAGGTGAATTGTACATTTTCGGAAACATGACTCGTATGTCAGATTTGAACTGAAACTTGTATTATACTGTCCTGCAGTGGAACCCTCACCTACACTATATGGGTCAGGTTTTCAGAAAATGTACAATTGGCAGCTGTACACATTTAGTAAATTCTGCCAAACTAGGCTGCAATTTGGTCAATACTAGGTAAATTCGAGTATATTCGGCATTGCATTGTTTCTAGCAAACTGTTTGGTTAGGTTGAAATGTATTTTGAACTTTATTTTCGTCTGAAATTTGGGGTATTTGAGAGGATTGATGAAAGCGAATTGTACATTTTCTGATAACTTGACCCATGTATACTTATTCACACACCATGGGTATAGCTTGAGGGTACATAACGGGAGATGAGTGAGATACGTCATACGCTGGATTTCAAGTGTCCTCTAGTCGTCACGCTTGGCTGATGACGTCACAGGGCCCACGTGCACGGGGTAACTTACCTTTAACGCGGCGGCCCGACAGGTAAAGCGCTAAATGGGTAAGATTTTCAGAAAATGTACAATCTACTGTTCTACACATCTATCAAATTCTGCTAAATTAGAGTGAAAAAGGATAAATCTTAGGTAATATCTGAGTATATTCTGTATTGTATTCATTCAATAAATCTCTCTGGTTATGTTGAACTGTATTTTAAACCTGATTTTCGTCTTATATTTGGGTTATTTGAGAGGATTGGTGAAGGCCAGTTGTACATTTTCTTGAGACTTAACCCAAAATAAAGAGCGTGGGATATGAAGCAGACGGTCAACTTGTTACTTCACACACCGCAACACTCGAACGTGCCAAGCACGCGCGTCGCGCTGTCCGTTACGTAGCAACGCGCGCTTCCGCGCCGACATCAGAGACGCGATGCGGCCACTCAACGAACTATTAATCTGCGCCGATATGTCCCTGTGACGCAATGGTGAATGAGTGAATTAAGTCCACTTGGTTGTTCTGGGGAGGAGGAGGATGGACAATTCTTCTTTACCAATATCGCCTCTCCAATAACGCACACATATGATGTGTTCCAGTAAAATGAGTCACAAGTCGCAAAATTGATATTTTTCAAAGTGTTTTTTCCACAAGATCTCTTTATTGAAATGTTCTAATTTTTAGAGGGTTTAGTATTTATAGTCATATGAATGCATCTAACAAATTTCGGGACATTGTATTAAACATATCCTTGCGTTTTGAAGGGCTTAGGCCTTTGTATGGAGTATATTTAGTTGGTAATTTTATTGGTAATTACCCATCCAGAAACATTGCAATTCTTTGTTCAGAAATAAAAATATCAAACTTAAAATATAGAAATACTTATTAGGTTACCTAATGTTTACTGTCATTGGAATGAGCTTGATCTCTTTTCAAATATGGTGATAAATTACACTTTGAAAAATATCAATTTTGCGACTTGTGTTGCCTTGTGACGTATTTCACTAGAACACATCACATTTAGGGAAGGAATTTGCTATACACACAGTGCTATTGTACAGACATACCTACGAAAGCAAGTGGAATTAGCTCACCAATGGACATTTTAAGTACAGATCTTATGAAACAGGTCCAAATCCTCTCTCTTAACATTTAGACAGCAATGTCAATAGGGGATTTGCATGTGCCACTGCGCATGTTTGTTATAATGCATCCTGGGATGGATTGTGATGAAATCTGTCATGCAAATATTTGGCAACATTTTTACCAAAAATTGCAAAAAAAGTTTTCACCAATATCTGGGCGTGTTAAAATGATCTATAAAAACCAAATGCAAGATGAGGTGAGTGAGTGAGATTGGTTGCTTTACGCCCTTATCAACACTTTGAAGTGTTATATCAAGGGTGGGAGAGCTGAGAGGGAGGCAGTTTAGGATCATACCCAGGAAATAGAGATAGAGAAGAAGGGAGAGAGAGACAGAGAAAAGAGACAGAAAGGCACTTTATGGTCATACCCAGGACCATTGCAAGATGAGGACATGTGTTATGGCAACATGTATAACACATGGATATTGACATTAAAGCACCGTACCCGTACCGTACAAATTCCATGCGGAACATGGCATGTTTTCAATAGATTTTTGAATGTACCATTCGTCCGAGAATTCCATGCGAATCAAGGTTCAAAATGGCGGCTATGCAAATCCCCTATTGTACATTCCTACGAAACAAGTGGAATTAGTTGAGCAATGGACATTTTAAGTAAAGATCTTATGAAACAGGTCCGAATCCTCTGTCTTAACATTCAGACGGCAATGACAATTGACATCACAGACCAACCCGGTTGTAAGAGACACACTCGTGTCTATGTGACGTAACGTGACGTAACGTAACGTACGTAAGCTGGAATACCTGACGTAGCGCGCGTAATTCAGCAACAATGGCGGCTTGAATGCTTGGAGAAGCACAAGTGTAACGTTATCTTTGAACTGAATGCTTACAGTGGATGCATGGGGTCATACCGCCCCTGCATAGTGCACCGCTTTTAGACATCTTTAGGGCAAAGTTTGCATACTGGCGATTGATTGAGTGGTATCTGGGTCAGATTTTCAGAAAATGTACAATTCGCCTTCACCAATCCTCTTGAATAACCCACATTTAAGACAAAAATGAGCTTCAAAATACAGTTTAACATAACATAACTGATACTTTACATCATCAATGTGATACCAAATATACTCAGATATACCCAAAGATTTATCATTTTTTAGCAGAATTTAGCAGAAATTACTAAATATGTACAGCTGCCAATTGTATATTTTCTGAAAACCTGACCCATTTAGGCTGTGCTGTGGGTAGGGCTCTGTTGTATAGGAAAGTAATTCCCTTATGGCAATTCCTTCCTCTGTAGGGAGGGAAAACTCCTACCTACGTGGGTCAGATCTTCAGAAAATGCACAATCTACAGTTCTACACACCTGTCAAATTCTGCTACATTAGAGTGAAAAATGATAAATGCTAGGTATGTCTGAGTGTATTCTGTATTGTATTCATTCAATAAATCTGTCTGGTTATGTTGAACTGTATTTTGAACCTGATTTTCGTCTTTCGCTGAAGGTAGTTTCATTTCAACTGTTCTTTAAGTGTTTCTTTTTCCTGTAACTAATTGCAAATCTGGAAAAATCAAAATAATGAATAAGTTAACTCATACCAAACCAATTTCCTGATTCCACTTGAGAATAAAGATGTATTTATTGAATGATTGATGAGAGTATGTGGTACCTTCACGCTGCCACTAGATTTAACAAACTAATAATTTCTAAGATGTATTGAAGTAAGGTGGGTCGCTTGTATATCTTTCGCCCGGGTTGTTGAATCAAAGAAATGGTAAAGGATTGGAAAGAACCCTTACTATTAGTTTAGTTATTTTTATTAATCACTAGCTTCCGGGCTATGGTGTGCCCTTCATCAGGTGTTAATAATTTCTAAATTTATTTCATTTAATTTTATTTCTGATCTTGATCTTTGGTCTTACTTTGGACTTTGGACTCAATGTAAATGTTCTCAATTGATTATTAGAACTTCATTGTACAATGTACTTGTTTGTTGATAACTCAACTGTCGTTATTACAGACGATGTGCTGTATAGAAATACTAAATGAATAAATAAAAAAAACAGTGGTGACCCAACGTTTTGCCCTTCAATAAGGGCTTCTTCGGGCAACAGAAAATAATTTATGTTGATAATTTATGTTAACTGTTTATATAAGACAATTTGTGTGGATTCTCTACTTTTCCTCTAAACCTCAAGAGAAAGGAACTTAGATAACGACTTAAACTTATTTCTTGAATGACTTATCAATATTTATAAATTTTCCAACAAACACTAAACACATACATGAAGGAATCAGAAAAACTATGACATTTAAACCCATTATTAGAAAAAATTAACATGACAAATAAGTAATCTATCATCGAGTAATCCAGGTACAGACAGATAAATCACCCTGAAAATGCCTCCATCATTCATAGTATTAGTAAAATTCCCCATCTCCAAGGCTCCGAGGTTAATTCCACATGGCTCTACCTTTTGTGCATGACAGAAATTACAACATGCCTTTAAAAATTCCATCCATTACACATGCTAATGGGTTCATGTCCCTGTCGAGGGCCATACCACACATAGAGATAGACATCTTGTTCTCTAAAACATCTATGTTTATCTTGCAGGTTTTTCTTTCTCTTTGCCCTCTGGCAACGCGATCAATTATATATTATGTGAATAATTTGAGTTCTTGAGTTTTTGCCTGACGTGAAGATAGCAATCATGTCATGTCTTTACCGTATGAATTATAATTGTCCAAATATTCCATTTTCTACCGTGGTTTTCGTGGTTTTTAAATTTTTAAGTTGTCAACGAAGATTGTTTTACTTAAACAAAGAACTTTGTACTTGAAATTCAGTTTTAATGTTGAAACATATGAAAACACATGGGTTAGCTAGTGGCAGATTAGCTATATGGAGCTGAACCAAACAGCCTGGTGAAACATCATACAACAATTGTTGGTAGTATACTACCCCAGGAGTTATTTGAAGACCAGCTATAGGAGCTGAATTAAATAGCCATACAGCAATAGATGGTAGTATACTACCCCAGGAGTTAGTAGAAGACCAGCTATAAAAACTGTACCAAAGAGACTGGTAAAACATCATATAACAATAGAGGGTAGTATCCTACCCCAAGAGTTAGGAGCTGAACCAAACCACCTGGTAAAATATAAACAATTATTGGTAGTGTACTACCCCAGTGTATAACCAGCTATATAGGAGCTGAGCGAGCCAAATATTTAGTGGACTAAACCAAACAGACTGGTAAAACATAGACAGCAATAGATGGTAGTATACCATCCCAGGAGTTAGTGGAAGACCAGCTATAGGAGCTGAACCAAAAGCCTGGTAAAACATCATACAACAATACATGGTAGTATACCATCCCAGGAGTTAGTGGAAGACCAGCTATAGGAGCTGCACTAAACAGCCTTGTAAAACATCATTATGTTGACAGCGCAAATTGTCTAATTTTTAAGTGAAAGTAGTCTCATTCAGACACACATTCGTCACGCCCCAACCGGCCAGAAGGCTCACTACACTTTCTTACCGCCACAACACTCGCGGATTTCTTATCACTCCAAAGTCCAAAGGTACAGGTGAGGTCCAGGTCTGACCGTTATCTCAAAGTTGATCACATGGGAAGGGAGGGGAGGGGCTGACCGCCAGGTCAGGGGAGGGGGGGGTATTTATTGATTAAGAACGGGAGGGAGAGGGGGAGGGGAGATAACCCCGTGACCTGGTCACCATCCAAAGAGATTGGTCAGAGTGGCAGTGGTCACTCTAAACCTCGTTTTAATACTTTCCTGTCATTGTTATCCTGTGGCTGATTGGATCTCTAATCTAACCTGTTAATTAATTGGTCCAGAGAGACCTAAGCCAATCAGTGCAGGCCCAGTGTATTCGTTCTAATCTATCTAGTATAAAAATAAAGACCAGCGATTAGTTCGATCTCTTTTAAGCGATCCTACTAACCTGAAGCATACATCTCTGTGTGTTGCGTTGATTAATTTCTCGCTCAACAACTGACCCTGAAATATTACAAAGAATGTCTCGCACTTCTTCAATACAACAATAGATGGTAGTATACTACCCCAGGAGTTAGTGGTAGACCAGCTATAGGAGCTCAACTAAACAGCCTGGTAAAACATCATACAACAATAGATGGTAGTATACTACCCCAGGAGTTAGTGGAAGACCAGCCATAGGAGCTGTACTAAACAGCCTGGTAAACCATCATACAACAATAGATGGTAGTATACTACCCCAGGAGTTAGTGGAAGACCAGCCATAGGAGCTGTACTAAACAGCATGGTAAACCATCATACAACAATAGATGGTAGTATACTACCCCAGGAGTTAGTGGAAGACCAGCCATAGGAGCTGAACTAAACAGCCTGGTAAAACATCATACAACGATAGATGGTAGTATACTACCCCAAGAGCTAGTGTAAGACCAGCTATAGGAGCTGCACTAAACAGCCTGGTAAACATCATACAACAATAGATGGTAGTATACTACCCCAGGAGTTAGTGGAAGACCAGCTATAGGAGCTGAACTAAGCAGCCTGGTAAAACATCATACAACAATAGATGGTAGTATACTACCCCAGGAGTTAGTGGAAGGCCAGCTATAGGAGCTGAACTAAACAGCCTTATAAACCATCATACAGCAATAGATGGTAGTATACTACCCCAGGTGTTAGTGGAAGACCAGCTATAGAACTAAACAGCCTGGTAAAACATCATACAACAATAGATGGTAGTATACTACCCCAGGAGTTAGTGGAAGACCAGCTATAGGACCTGAACTAAGCAGCCTGGTAAAACATCATACAACAATAGATGGTAGTATACTACCCCAGGAGTTAGTGGAAGGCCAGGTATAGGAACTGAACCAAACAGCCTGGTAAAATATAAATAGTTGTTGGTAGTATACTACTAGGAGCTGAACTAAAGGGCCAAATATTTAGTGGACTAAACTGTATGCCAAGACATCATACAACAAAACACAAATAAAAACTTCATGAGAAAGAAAATCTTTCTAAACATTATCGACAAAGAAAAGAAACAATTATTCTAGATTGGGGGCGGGAGACTTGTCTGTCCCTTGATCATACCCTTGTCTCTGGTATCGCACAAATAACGTTATAAGGGTCATGTCTTCAGAAAATGTACAATTGGCCTTCACCAATCCTCTCAAATGACCCAAATTTAGGACCAAAATCAGGTTCAAAATACAGTTCAACATAACCAGACAGATTTATTGAATGAATACAATACAGAATACACTCAGATATTGTCATTATTTATCATTTTTCACTCTAATTTAGCAGAATTTGAGAGATGTGTAGAATTTTAGATTGTGCATTTTCTGAAAATCTGACCCATACAATCCTCATGTCAATATGATGCCAAAACGCTGCAAATTGGCTTGTTACCGCAACTCAGTAACCACCGCTTAGAGTGTAGTCTTTATCCCAGAGAAAATCAAGAAGTTGGAGTAGGCACAAGCAGCCAGAACAAGGTCAGATCGTCAGAAAATGCACAATTGGCAGCTGTACACATTTAGTAAATACTGCTAAATTAGGCTGAAATTTGGTCAATACTAGGTAAATTCGAGTATATTTAGCATTGCATTGATTCTAGCAATTGGTTTGGTTAGGTTGAACTGTATTTTAAACTTTATTTTCGTCTGAAATGTGGGTTATTTGAGATGATTGTTGAAGCTGAATTGTAGATTTTTTGAAAATCTGACCCTTATGGACCTTACAGTGGGTATATTTCACACCAGACACTTATAAATAATGACGTGTCATTTAGTTCTTGCACCTTCTGGCTATAGTCTGTGCCCAACGTGCTAATAAGATCGTGATAATGTGGTGTTATGTGTGTGTAATTTACATTAATTACATGTTGCTGTGTACCACTTGTCACAATGTTATTATTATAACTATATGTACACCAGCCAAACCTTACCGATCCAACTAGCCGTTTGTCACACCGTCATTATTTCAAATTTATACCATTTGAGTGAACTCAATAGGGGATTTGCATAGCAGTCATTTTGAATCTCGATAATTTTTTTAACGAATTTTAGTAGATAGATCACTTTCCAGTCATTGATGGAAGTGATATTATTATCTAATCTTCCTATGTAACATATATGGGTCAGATTTTCAGAAAATGTACAATTGACAGCTCTACACATTTAGGAAATTCTGCTAAATTAGGCTGAAAAATTATGAATACCAGGTATATCTGAGTATATTTGATATAGCATTGATTTAAAGTATTAGTCATGTTATGTTAAACTGCATTTTGAAGCTCATTTTTGTCTTAAATGTGGGTTATTTGAAAGGATTGGTGAAGACAATTTGTATATTTTCTGAAAATCTGACTCATATAAGTCAGCTTGTAAACCTCCCTTCTGCTGGAGTAGTTGTCTTATAGCGATGATATATCGAAATAATTGTTAATCCAATCCAATCCACAGGAATTATGGGACTAATGTTACAGGATAAAATCTTTAGAAAACATGTCATCTTCAGCATGGAATATTTATCAATGTGTTAATGGCAATATCCGTGTGTTATATACGTTTCCATGGCAGAAGTCTTTCCCATCTTTCCCATGATGCATTTGGTTTTCACAGATCAGATCAGATTTATACAAGCTCTGATATAAGTGAAAAGATTTTCGATAAAAATGTTGCCAAATGTTTGTATGTCAGATTTCATCAGAATCCATCCCAGTATGCACTGTAGTAGACATGCGCAGTGAGACATGCAAATCCCCTATTTGGAGAGATGAAAATGTCATAGATTAATAGCAGCACAAGTTTGAGTTTGAGTGTATGAGTTTAAGAATTACAAAAACCGTACGCCATGAAAGATTTTATTACACCCCTGTGCTGTTGCTTCCTATACCTTCAGCATTGTATGTCACACTTGGTCAAAGTGGTGCATAACATGTGAGTTATGTCACCCTGGGGACATACAACAAGTAGGTCCGCCCAAAACGTAAATTACTTCTTTTATTTTTAATTATTTATATTTTTTATTTATTAATGGGGTGTAATAAATATAGAACAAAGCTCGGGTGAAGTCTGTATACTTGTTAGTGACCTCGGGAGCACAGAAGATCTCGGGCTAACGCCCTCTAACTTCCCGCACTCCCTCGGTCAATAACAAGTGTACAGACTTCCCCCTTGCTAGGTTCCATCTATATATGTCATCTTTTACAGGAAAATGTGCCATAAGTCGCAAGAAATGGATTTTGAGATATCATCATATTTGCAAAGATGAGATCAAGCCGATCCCAATGATAGTAAACATTAGGGATATTTAACAAGTATTTCTATATTTTAAGTTTGATATTTTAAAAAAAAAGAGTTTTGAATATCTCTGGGTGGACAATTACTCGTAAAAGAGCGAAATATTTTCCATAGGATGACCTTAGAAATGCATGAATATATTTAATTCACTGTCTTGAAATTAGGTAGTGTATTCATGCTACTATAGTCTGTCTAGAAAGTAGTTGACACGTGATTCCTTAGTCCCTTTAAGGGGAGGGAAAAGTGGGGGAGTTTTGACTTCAAACCTTTGCTCCTTGAATCACCGTTTGCGACTGACCATGACCGTTTGCGACCGACCATGGCCAAATATCCAGCTGCATTGTATTGCCCTGTCTCTGTTCTATGTGGAGCAGCTGTTGTTTTGCTTAGGTGGAAGGAAGAGCTGATTATACTGGCCCTGTTTCTCCATGGTTGATTGCAATGGGCGACTCGCTGGGCAAAGGGTTGACAAGTCCTTTTCATAAATAGAAATACAAAATCTCCCACTTTTCCCTCCCCTTAAAGGGACTAAGGAATCACGTGTCAACTACTTTCTAGACAGACTATAGCAGCGTAAAGAACTCCAAAAATGAAAACATTCCAAGCAAGGGTTCTTGTGAATAAATTACTTTGGAAAATATCAGTGTTGCTACTTGTGACTCATTTTCCTGAAACACATCACATATGTCCTCTGTTACAGGAAAATGAGTCAAAAGTCGCAAAATTGATATTTTTCAAAGTGTATCGAGGAGGGTTTTGGTATACATTTTGATATTATTCAAGATATTTGGTCCTCCGTTCCGTGGATTTGCGCTTCAATTCATTTCATTTATTATGTCGTGTATAAACGACAGGGGTAAGTCAGAGAGTCACAAAGCACGAATGGGGTGACATTATAAATTATTTTACTTTTTCTTTACAAGTTAAGAATCGTTATTCACAGACGAACATAATCTATTCTCGTCAAATTCTTTCTCTAAAGTAGAGATACCAATCATGACGTGCCTTTGCCGTATGAATACAACTGTCAAAATATTCCATTTTTTTAAAACATTTATTGACCAAAATTACATAATTCCCTCAATATTTAATTTTACGAGTCGCGTGCCAGGGGAACGGCCCGCACATGCTCCCTAATGATATGACCTTGTCGCAATTATTGTCTCAAGGTCACGGCGTCAGAAAATGTACAATCGGCAGTCACATTTTAATAAATAATAAACAATAATAAACAAAATTAGAAATACTATAGGTATACCTGAGTATATTCTGTATTGCGTTGGTTCAATTGAATATTTTCGGTTATGGGTCAGGTCGCCTAGAAATGTACAATTGTCCGCTCTACACATTTGATTAAATTCTGCTAAAAATGGTAATACTAGGTATACTTAAGTATTATTAAGTATGCTGAACTGTAATTTGAGCTAGGATAGTTTTCGTCTTAAATTTGGGTTATTTGATAGAATTGGTGAAAGCAATTTGTACATGTCTCATCGATCCAATTACATCCTTATACTTAACTGTATTTTGAACCTCATTTTTGTCTTAGATTCTGTTGGTTATTTTGAGAGAATTTACGAATTAGGAATAGTACGTCAGTGATTGGACGCCTACTGCGCTAATGGAGTTTCTGGGCCAGGAGTAGGCATCCCAATGATGTGATTATGATGGCATTTTGCGGTTCTAATGTGATTCTAATGGCATTTTGCGGTTTGGAGCCAGAGGCTTTCCCTCCGATTGAAGGACTTTCTTGACTTTGAGCCTAGACTGTTGGGGCGAATTGTATATTTTCTGACGCCCTGTACACATACAATATGTGTGTTGTCATTCTGTAAAGGTAACCCATGATAAAATACATTTGGGATTTTTAATTGACAAAATAGTGTAATAAACGTTTATTTATTTCCTGCACATTTTAAAGTTAGTAAGTGCCAGACTGGCCTCGGGACAGCTTGCCCACTTGTTAACTTGAAGAACGAGAAACTACTGTTAATACCAGAGGTTCAAAGTCAATCTTCTATTTCTGCGTATTCATAAATAACGAACGTAAACCAGACTCAGAAATAAAAATATCTAAAAAGACAATAGTTCAACAATTCAAAATACCACTTTTCCGCTCAGGTCCTTCCCGTGATATCCGTCCTTTGGTCATTAAGGGTCAGATTTTCAGAAAATGTACAATTGGCAGCTGTACAGATTTAGTCAATTCAGCTAAATTAGGCTGAAATTGGTCAATATTAGGTAAATTCGAGTGTATTCAGCATTGCAGTGATTCTAGCAGTCACTTTGGTTAGGTTGAACTGTATTTTGAACTTTATTTTCGTCTGAAATATGGATTATTTGAGAGGATTGGCGAAGTTGAATTGTACATTTTCTGAAAGTCTTTCCCATATCCGTCCTTCTTCCTTAACACCTGCTTTATAGCACTAGGTAACGCAACACACCCATAAAATTGTGAAACACTTAATATTCCAAATCTACAAATGTATATAATATATCGGTAATATTTCACTTAAGTATTTCTGCTTGCAGAATCCGACATATCCTCTTCATTAGAAATCTCTGATGAGGCACCATCACTATCATCTTTCCCGTTTTCAGTTTCTCCATTTCTGTCTCTCTTGACATTAGACTTTCCAAGGTCATCTTTCCCATCGCCGTCCTTCAATATGTCCTCATCCACCTTCTCCTTGACCACCTCCGTCATGAACGCAATATACGTCATAGCCAGGCGTAATGTTTCTATGCGAGAGAGGCGTTTTTCGTAGGCGAATGTTGGGACCTTGGTGCGAAGTTCATCGAACGCTTCATTCAGGTTGTACATTCGCCGACGCTCCCGGATGTTAGCCGCGCGTCTCTGGGCAATGGTCGGGACGCGCCTGCGCTTGGCCTTACTTCCGGGCGAGGAGCCTGGCGACGGGAAGCCGTGGTGATGATGGGCGGAGGCGGCGGTCGCGAAGATAAGATGCCCGTGATCGTCGGCGAATTCGTGGTAGTTCTGATGGATGTGGCTGTGGAGGTGGTGGTGATGGTGGTGCTCCGGATGGTGCCGGTGGTGGTACCCCAAGTGGTGGTCCTGGTGGTGGTGGTGGGGGTGAAAGAACTGGTCCGGATTGTGATGATCTTGCGGGAAGTTTCCCCCTGGAAGTTGCGGATGTTGAAGATGATTATGCAAAGGGTGATGGTGTGGGGAATTAGCAGTGTTATCATATCCTTCGTAAATTTCAAACACCTCCTGCTGTTGCCTAGCAACTGGGATGAGATTATTACCCTGTTCCCATACCTCGTTCTGCAGAGGAAGGGCATGATGGTGGTTGTTGCTATGATGTGTATCCAGCCTACGGTTGTTGTACTCACCATCATTGTTGCAACTACTGGTAACCATGGCAGCAACACCATCGGAATTTATCTCGAAAAAGCCAGCAACAACTGCAGGAACAACAGGGGGAGGAGCAACAACAACATGATCCACGTGGCTTTGGATGTTGCCATAGTGACCTCCACTTCCGGTTCCGGTTCCCTGATGCTGGTGCAGAGAATCGTCATATTGCGCAATAGTCATGTCTGAATGCGGGGTAGGTGAGGACAGGAACAACCCTCTCCCCGTACTGTCCTCCAGGTGACGATGTGCAACAACTCTTATACCCTCTGCTCCAGGGTGTTGTGTAGTCACCCCTCCTCCTCCTACTCCTCCTTGGACGGCACAGGAGGAGCTATTAGTACTACCACCTTGGTCACCGCTGTTACCGATGAAATTATGATGCAAATTGGACTGCACCTGTTCCAATGCTCCTCCAGTAAGTAAACTATGGCAAAGTATATGATCCAAACTCGATCCTGCACCACCTATAGAATTGTTAGCAGTATTAACTCCAGTGTTTGTGTGGTGGTGGAAGTTTGCTTGTCCTTGCACTCTCTCTTCCTCCTGGGTGTGGTTTGCTGCACCTGGAGGAGGGTGGTGGTGGTAAAGTTGGTGTGTTGGAGTATCTCCTCCTGTCCCCCCGACACTACAGTAATCCTTGTGTGGTGTGCTGGTATGTGTAGGATGACCACCGGTAGTGGTAGTAGTAGCCTCAAGAGTACATGCCACGGGTGGATGATCCGTTAATCCCCCTCCAGTGTTAATCCCTTGGTACCTGGGATCCAAATGTGGATCAGCGTTGGACAACTCCTGGTTTGTTTGGAGCAGCTCTAATCCACCTGCTCCTCCTCCAGTACCCCCTCCCTTATCAGATGCAGCTCTTGAAGTGGAAGCCGAGGTGGACGAAGACGCAGTAGTAGTCGTGGGTGAAGAACCTGGTGTTGTTGCTGTTGCAGCTGGGGATGGTTGTCGTGTTGTTGTTTTGGCAACAACTGTCACCGCCACCTCAGTATTCATAGTACCACCGGCTGTGGCTATCGTTACCTCCAGCCTCTCTCCAGATTCTCCCTAAGTTAAGCCACTTGCGGCAGATTTCAGGCTGAGTAGCTCGGATCGCGAGCAACTCGCGCCACAGAGTATTTCACGGCTGAGTGGAGAATTCAGCAATCGCTTCTCCACAACCTCCGTCAGCTTGCACCAACATCAATCACCCAACCAACCTGCCGCTGTAAAAATGACTCCAGTCTGGTCCTCCTCTAATATCGCTCAAAGAGATTATAAGTTAATGGATAAGGTGGTATCTATTACAGCCTCTTGCTTAGCACAATTGCTCCTCTTGCTCCTGCTGCTGGGAGGGCTATACCCTTCTCTCTTCCTGCTCCCACAATTTCTTCTCACTTGAGCGAGTTGCTCTCTTGGTGGTTAAGATATTAAATTGTGGACCTGCTCTGTAATGCGTTTGCTGGGAACCGCGTGAGTGGGTGGGTGAGTGGGTTCACGAGGGGGAAGAGAGAGAGTAACAGTAACACCACCATTAACACCCAACCCCCCCCCAGCCTATTAGATTATAATAAAAGATGGGTTATTTTTCACACACAGGGCGGGTGGGGGGAGGAACAGAGGGTGGGGGTGGGGGGGTGAGTGATCTGATTTGCTCATAATGAGATCCTGTTCATAGCCGCAGTCAAACCGCACGTGTTGACCTAGGAAACGTTAATATCAATAACTAACCTTTAATCCCCAATACTTGGCTTTATGTTCTGGCCTAGTCTTTTGCTAGTAGATTCAATAAGGCTTCAATGTGTTACCAAAGGGGCAAGAGGGCTTACCGGTGCCCCATTGTTCACCGCTAACACAGCCGTCAAACGCCGATAAATCAACCGCGAAATCAACCACAACGTGTGTTCTTTTCACTGTGCAATTTGTTATTGTCGAATAGCAAGTGGGCGGGATGGATTTTGCAGTAGGTTTCCTGGAGAGTGCTTTTATATATGATGTGTTACAGACAAATGTGTCACAAGTCGCAAAATTGATATTTTCAAAGTGTTTTCATCATCACAGGATAGAAATGTGATGTGTTACAGGAAAATGAGTCAAAGTCGCAAAAATTGGATTCTGAGATACCATTATATTTGAAACGATGAGATCAAGCGGATTCCAATGATAGTAAACATTAGGGATATCTAATTAAGTATTTCTGTACTTTAAGTTTGATATATTTATGTTTTAAAAAAAGTGTGCAATATTGGAAGACAATAACCAGTGGACAATAACCAGTAAAGGAACTAAATGTACTCCATAGGACGACCTTCAAAACACAAGGATATTTACTACACTTTACTTTACTAGTAATGTGTGCATTTTCTGGCGATTTCGCCCTGTTCCTTTTTTCCATTAGTTCTTCTTTAATTATCAATTGTATAACACCGGTTGTATATGTGATAAGGAAATAAAAAATCTATTATTATCATTAATTATTATATCTTTTGCTAACTAGTGGGAAAAGGAGGTACCCTCTGCTGTAGCAGTTCTGCCTACTACTCATCTGCTCTATTTTTACGACTATATAAGGGTGAAATCGCCGGAAAACGTACAATTGGCCTTCACCAATCTTCTCAAATAAAGCAAATTTAACATAGAAATGAGGTTCAAAATTCAGTTCAACATAACCAAACAGGTTGGTTGAATCAAGGCAATACTAAATATACTCAGATATACTTAGTGTTGACCATTTTGCAGTCCAATTTAGCAGAATTTACTAGATGTGTAGATCTGTTGATTACAAGCTCTGAAGATCTGACCCATAACATATCGGCCTATAGCTTTCCCATTTGTTTAAGTTCATGATTTATAAAGGCGATTGTGTAAATCGCTGTCAGGGATTAGTTTATGTCCATTTGTACTTTATGGCTCTGTGTGTGTGTCCTCGTCTTTCTGAAGTTTTCTTGAGAAGATTTACGTTTTTGTATCCGAGCCCAGATGTAAAACACAATCTTGATCTACTAAGATCTACTCGTCATCATAAAATGCACAATCGGCTGCTCTACACATTCAGTAAATGCTGCTAAATAGGGGATTTGTATAGCTGCCATTTTGAACCATGATTCGGGAATTATGGGACTAACGGTACAGTCTAATATCTATAGAATACATGCCATGTTCAGCATGGATTATTTGTCAATGCTCTAATATTAATATCCATGTGTTATACATGTTTCCATGACACAAGTCCCCATCTTTACCATCATGCATTTGATTTTTGAAGATCATTTATACAAACTATGATATTGGGGAAAACATTCTTGCAATTTTTTATAAAAATGTTGGAAATATTTGTATGACGGATTCAAACAGAATCCATCCCAGGATGCATTGTAACAGACATGCGCAGTGGCACATGCAACTCCCCTATAAAGGAGAGAAATGGCAAATGTTTAGTATAGTTAATTAAAAAAGATCTGTTTCGCCTATCTTGACTGCATTTTGGACCTTATCCTTGGCTTAAATTTGATTTATTTGAGATGTTTGGTGAAGACGAATTGTACATTTTCAGGCGACTTCACCTATATATGTATATTTATAGGTCAGATCGTCAGAAAATGCACAATTGGCAGCTGTACACATTTAGTAAATTCTGCTAAATTAGGCTGAAATTTGGTCAATACTAGGTAAATTCGAGTATAATCGGCATTGCATTTATTCTAGCAATTGGTTTGGTTAGGTGGAACTAAATTTTGAACTTTATTTTCGTCTGAAATGTGGGTTATTTGAGAGGATTGTTGAAGTTGAACTGTACATTTTCTGACAATCTGACCCTTATATACACCCAGACCGAAGCTTGTCTATATCATTATGATATCAGGAATAGGTGAGGAGGGTAAAGATATTATGGAATAGGGGATTTGCATGTGCCACTGCGCATGTCTGTCCCAGTGCATGCTGGGATGGATTCTGATGAAATCTGTCATGCAAATATTTGGCAACATTTTTACCAAAAAATTGCAAGAATGTTTTTACCAATATCATAGCTTAATAATGTATAAATGATCTATGTTAACCAAATGCATGATGGGAAAGAAGAAACTTGTCTCATGGACACATGTATAACACATGGATATTGGCATTAGATCACCTATAGATATTCCATGCAGAACATGGCATGTTTTCTATAGATTTTATACTGTACCATTACTCCCATAATTCCATGCAAATCAAGATTCAAAATGGCGGCTATGCAAGTCCACTATTGACACACCGCGGACTCAGTTTTACTAACAATCGTTTTATTACAGTCTACCAATCCTAATCATACAGCGATCTGCAATCATGATGAAAAGAGATAAGGAGAAAATAGCAGTTATACTGACTATTTGTATAGGAAAATAGCAGTTATACTGACTATTTGTATTGCAAAGTCTCGCGTTCAGTGATAAGTATTGGTCTCAATGGTTTAATGTCCGATCACTCATGATGAATGAGATTGTGAGGATGGCTTAATCAGGCTTGGCTACTTGACATCGTGTAAGACAATCCTGGTGTTGATGTAATTTGTATAGCAAATGGTAGCTGAAAGGTATGAGGAGGGGGAGAGATAGACGGACTCAGAGGCAATTGAGACGAGTCATATTTCATCTTTTTACCGAGTGAATATTTTATGTTCTGCAATGCGTATATCAAGGTGGTTACGATATGGGTCACGATTTTCAGAAAATGTACAATTGGTAGTTCTACACATTTAGTAAATTTTGCTAAATTTGGTTGAAAAATGATGAATACCGGGTATATATGGGTATAGTTGGTATCGCATTGATTTAAAGTATCAGTTCTGTTATGTTAACCTGCTTTTTGAAGCTCATTTTTGTCTTAAATGTGGGTTATTTGAGAGGATTGGTGAAGGCGAATTATACATTTTCTGAAAATCTGACCCATATAGTGGGAGCGAGGGAGCTAGAAAGAGAGAGTCGGTTGTAAATACTTTTTATTTTTATTATTCATTTCCAGGCCAAGACATTTAAATATACTAGGAAAAGTTCATAATGTAAAGGCGTATTGTCCACCATGGACGTATTTTGCATTTCTTAAGAAATATAAAGATATTATTATTATATTATATCTTTCTTCCGTTAGTAAAAAGATGTATTTCTCTGTTAAGCGCATATATATAATTTATACTTCTAGATTTTTATTTCAGTTCACCTCAAGCTCCCCAATTTTAGTGAATAAAACTTCAAATATAAAATAAATAAAATAAATGTTTTCATATAATTGTGTGAAGCTTTAAAAGCTTTAAAACACTTCTTATTGCTAACGTTATGGGCTTTTGGCATATTTCAAAATGACGGACTTTCTTTTAAAAAGAAATCAAACTTCTTAGAGCTTTCCAAGCTCTTTTCCAAGTCCAGAAAATGCCAGAACTTTCTTCTAAGATAGCGATCCTTAGAATAGAGAGTATATATACGGTAAATAGTGTAAAAAGTATCATGGTGGATTTTGGGGTTTGTTTTTGTTTGGGGTGCGGGGTGGGCTCTATGATTCTATCCATTTATGATTCAACAGTGTTTATTCAGGAATATTGTCACCATAGAAAGCTATTGAATTTCATTTCGATTACTGACATTGAAATGAGCAAGGGAAAATATTTATTCATTGTAATTCAAAATTGTAATTCAAAATTGTTATAAATGTAAATCCCCAGCCTAAAGTTTGTGAACTGAAAGAGAACTACCAATGTAATTTACCTATTTATGATTACGAGACAAGTATAGATACTTGGTCTCATAATCATAAATAAGTAAATTACATAGGTGGGTCAGATTTTCAGAAAATGTACAATTGGCAGCTGTACACATTGAGTAAACTTTGCAAAATTAAGCTGCAATTTGGTCAATACTAGGTAAATTCCAGTATATTTGGCATTGCATTGATTCTAACAATCTGTTTGATTAGATTGAACTGTATTTTGAACTTTATTTTCGTCTGAAGTTTGGTTTATTTGAGAGGTTTGTTGAGGGCCAATTGTACATTTTCTGAAAATCTTACCCAGGTAGTTCTCTTAACTAAATGAGAATTAATACAAAGCTCATTCTAACTCACTAACACGAGCACCGTTAGCAGGGTGAAGTCACCAAAAACTGTACAATTCACCTTCACCAATTTTCTGAAAAAACACAAATTTCAGACGAAAATAAAGTTCAGAATACTGTTCAAAGTAACCAAACAGATCGCTAGAATAAATGCAATGCCAAAATATACTCGGATTTACCTAGTATTGACCACATTTTGCAGAATTTACTGACTGTGTACAGCTGCCAGTTGTACATTTTCTCAAAATCTGACCCAGCAATGCATGAAGTGACAGCAAGAACTAGATACAGGAAAACAGATGATCTGCAACTGATACCATTATACTACTTTGTGTGATAACTTCAGTACGGCTATCTCTGGGAGTAGATCGATTACCAAATATTACCGCTGCTTGAGCAAGCTTTATGAGGTTATATCGTCAATAAATTATGTGATGAACTTAACAAAAGCGCTCTGAAAATTAAATAGCTTTAGAAAAGTTCATGTAAATCCCCCAAAAGCTGAACTGAATTTCTTTGTTTTATTTTAGAATTGTTATACATTTTTTGTTTTTGGTTTTGTACAGTCAATCGGCCGTAAAACGACAGTTGAACATAAACGGACATGCACAGTGTACAAATGATATTATAAACAATGGATGCCATGTAGGAAATAATGTAAAATCCCTCAAAATTATATTTGAAAAGGTTAGTCTTATGGAGTAATTCAGAAAGGCAGATCAAGCATGTGAAATTAAAAAGGTTTCCAACACTTAAATAGCGTAGAAAATATCAGAGGTACATTATACCCAAATCAAATAAATGCTTTAAAATAATATAGGCCTATATCAAACAAAATCATATATTGTCTTAAAAAGTGTTACGAATATAAAGCCCCAATTTAAATTTTCTGATCTGAAACAATCTAAAATAACTTAAAGATTATCTTTGAAAATTATCTTTGAAAAAATCTGAAATAAACCAAATATAAAGCCTCAATCTAAGTCCCCTGAGTTTGAAACAATCTAAATGATAACTCAAAGTTATCTTAGAGAAAAAAGTTGATCTGATGATGGAGAATTGTCTAGAAAGCTTCAGCGATATCTTTGCAAAAGGTCCCCGATCTACAAGCTTGTAGCCCCTAGGGCTTGCACTTAATGCGTGCTTATCTCTCCAAGGGCATTGTGTGGGCTATACCTCTAGCTGTCAGCTTCCACAATGGCGTTGAGACCTAACGGTATTATTTTTCCTCAAAGCTCTCTCTCACTCTCTCTCTCTCCACCTCATAGGGCATTTGGGTCAAAGCTACCCAATAATGTACATTTGGCTTTTTACGAATAACATCTTGTGATCTGGTTTGAAAGACTTTCATTAGGGATGTAATTATGGAAGATAGTGTTACGTAATGTGTCAGCTTCGCTGGAGATCTGGTCATCAAACTTTATTATTGATTAGAACCCAAAGTCGTCACTATAGTTACCATTTTAGCCCTGCAGTTCGGTCTAGGCTCACAGCTGTGAGAATCCATTCAAACTGAGGGAAAGCCTCTCGCTGGAAACCACAGAATGCCATTATAATCCCATTAGGAAGGCAAAATGCCATTAGAATTCGATTAGAACGCATACCCCATGGCTTGATAAGCCATTAGTGCAGTAGGCGTCCAATCAGTGACATACCCTGATCTCGGCCCTGGAGTAGGTGTCCTAATGGGATTATAATGTCAGGTTGTGGTTTGGAGCGAGAGGCTTTCCCTCAGTTTGGAGGGACTCTGAGTGAAGTTCTGTCCTCCTTCCATTGTGTAAGTGTTTCCAAATGTCTTCCCAACATGTTAAATATCTAATCAGAATAGTATCAATAAACCATTCAGTTGTTTTAATTATTGATAGCTATTTTTAAAAGCATTTTTAACAGTGAATGCTGCACTCTCACATATATATTTCGGTGGCCCGCCGAAATCCTTTCCTTTATTGGGTTTACCTATTATTGCAAAGGCGTGCATTTTCTCTGGAACGATTTGACTTTAGATTCTTGTATAAACATTTGACATGAGCATATTTAAAAAGATGAGATCAAGCGGATTCCAATGATAGTAAACAGTAGGACATCATCGCAGAGAGCATTGTTTCCTTGTTAATGTATAATTGTGACGTGTTTCAGGAGAATGAGTCACAAGTCGCAAACAATGGATTTTGAGATATCATCATATTTGAAAAGATGAGATCAAGCCGATTCTAATTATGGTAAACATAACCTGGACATCTAGTAATTATTCTATATTTTAAGGTTGATATTCTTATTTTTGACAAAAAAGTTTGCAATATTTTTGTATGGACCTTTACTAGTAAAGTAGCTAAATATACTCTATAAAATGACCTTAGAAATGCATGGATATAGTTAATAGTCTTGGGATTCGGTAAATGTATTCATGCTACGGACAGCGTTAAGCACCCTAGCAATGAAAACATTCTCACAAAGACATCTTGCAAATATAACACTTTGAACAATATCAATTTTGCAACACATCACATTCGAGTAAATTTAGTACGATTTGTTGATTCGCATGGAATTATGGGACTATTGGTACAGTGAAAAATCTATGAAAACATGTCGTCTTCAGCATGGACTATTTATCAGTGCTCTAATGACAATATCCATATGTTATACCTGTTTCCATAACACAAGCCTCCATCTTTCCCATCATACATTTGGGTTTCATGAATCATCCATAAAAGATATGATATTGGTGGAAGCATTTTTGCAATTTTCGATAAAAATGTTGCCAAATATCATTATATCAGATTTCATCAGAATTCATCCCAGAATGCACTCTGACAGACATGCGCAGTTGCACATGCAAATCCCCTATTTCCTGACTGTTTTTATGATTCCACAGAAGTCTCTATGGAAAAGTTATCTTAATTAATTCTTAGTTAAACTTGTATAACGAGTCCGGAGTCTTCATTACTTTCATTAATCATTCATCTTTTATCAAATATTCTTTTCTTAAATTTTCTCGTAAATATACCAAATAATAATATTTGACTTTGTTTTAATTAAACGTCTGTAATGTTTGTTCCCTATATATAACAATTGCTACCATCTCCAAGAAATTGTTCTTCAGGACATCACGAAAATCACTATCATTGTGAGCGTGTTTTGTTGACTGACTTTTCCCGAATAAAGATTTTGTGTGCAAAAACAAATCGTACATATCAAGGCGGCCGTACCCATATCTCTCCTCATTATGATTCCCTCACCTGCCCTTTTCTCTCTCCCAGATAAAGAAAAACTTGCGCCATGCAGTTGGGTAAGATTTTCAGAAAATGTACAATTGGCAGCTGTACACATTTAATCAACTCGGCAAAATTAGGCTGCAATTTGGTCAATACTAGGTGTACATTCAAGCATATTCAGCATTGCATTGATTCTAGCAATCTGTTTGGTAAGGTTGAACTTTATTTTGATCTTTATTTTTATCTGTAATTAGGGTTATTTGAGAAGATTGGTGAAGTTGAATTGTACATTTTCAGAAAATTTGACCCAGTTATTTTGGCTGGAGAAGAAGAAGGCTGTCGCTGAAAGGGAGCCTCTCTTGTTGTCCCTTGTATGGGCGGGGAGCAGTAATTATGCTAATCAGGGTATCTGTATGAACAACTGGCACGCGCTTATAGTGCATCAATATCTTATACATATTTATATATTATTATATATGGGTCTTGTCACCCGGGGATGTACAATTTGGGCAGCTTACTTCCAATAAGTGTATTTTTCTTTTATTCCATTCTTAAACATGTATAGTCAACACTTCCAGCGGATTTTTGTTTTGTTTTGTTTTTGAAAAAGGTTTTATTTAAACATATCCTGCCATCGTGGCTCTTACATTTCTAAGACAACAAGTATGCAGTGTCACTTATTTTTATAGTTTTTTTGTTTTTTTTCTATAATTTTTTCTTCCAGCGGCTTTTATAGTTAGCGGGACCCTACCACATATTGGTTTTTCATCCCAAATTCCCCCCAGAAATAATGATATATTCAAATAATGACCACTTCAACAAGAATATCAGGGTCAGATTCTCAACAAATGTACAATTGGCAGCTGTATACATTTAGTAAATCCTGCTAAATTAGGCTGCAATTTGGTCAATAGTTTTTACATTTATTTTACATGATTCCATAAATAAGACCTCGTTATTCCCATCATGCATGTGGTTTTGATAGATCATTTACAGAAGCTATGATTTTGATGTAAAAGATCCTTGCCGTTTTCGATAAAACATCACCAACGGTGTAATGTAAAATTATATTCATGAAATAAATACTAAGAAACCCTACCTCAAACTACTCCCCATTTCCCTGCAACCTTTGTCTTGGGTTGCCCACATCAATACATTATTACATAAAATGTCTCAGGTTGTGATGAAAATATAATGGTGATCGGTTTTTAGGAAAAATGAGTCATATATATAAGTCGCGAAATATGGAGTTTGAGACAACACCATATTTGAAAAGAGGGAGATCAAGCTGATTCCAATGATAGTAAACACTAGAAATCTTGTGGAAAAAACACTTTGAAAAATTTACTGGAACACGTCACATATAAGTAAATGTATTCCCAGTTTTTAAGATACAATGATGGGAATTGGACAAACCCTTCTGTGGCTATAGCTCTTCCTGGGTGCCCATAACATTGATTATAAAAATACATTGAACGTATCCAGAGTGAGGTACGCGTAGTGCGTATTTCACTAGTGAGTTATGTGGGGTTGTCATGGCAACAAATCTAGGGATTTCTTTTACTAAGATAACCACTGAAATTCCAATTTATGACACGATTTTTTTCTATTTTCATGATTGAATGCATATAATAAATCTCTAAATTAAATGTCTTGACCGTTAAAGAAATAAAAAAGAAAATAAAATCTGTTAACTAACTCGTTGGTTTCAGTCGCTTAGAATAATTATTGTCCAATATTCACGCTCCTTCAACCCAACTCGTTCACCTGTATATGGGTCAGATTTTCAGAAAATGTACAATTGGCAGCTCTACACATTTAGTAAATCCTGTTAAATCAGGCTATAAAATGATGAATACCGGGTATAGCTGAGTATATTTGGTATTGTATTGATTTAAAGTAACAGTTCTGTTATGTTAAACTACATTTTGAAGCTCCTTTTTGTCTAAAATTGGGGTTATTCGAGAGGATTGGTGAAAACGAATTGTACATTTTCTGAAAATCTGACCCATAATATAGACAATTCCAATGTAAGCCTCTTGCGGATCGGACTCATGTGCGGACGAATCGTGCAAGAAAAGTTTATATTGTGATAAATGAAGTTTTTTATGTGAGTTTGACGAGCGGTGTCACTTTAACAAGCGAGGATACATTTCATGTCCCTACGTGAGACCTTACCACCCAGAAAGGACTTCATTCATGGCCCATAAGGATGGTAAGAAACCTATCCTTTATTCTGCTTCTTTTTACTTTATTTCATTTTTATTTTCGTGGATCATTGATGTCATTTGACGACTTGAATATATACTACTCATGTTTCATTTTTCTACCGTTAAGTCAAGCTCTTTCATTGCAAATAAAACATTTTTGGGGAAAAGATCTTGCATTGGGGTAATTTGTTGTTGCTCATATTTCACGTCAGAGTTCTCGTTTTTAGACCAACGTATATTTGATCTCTCATTTGCTATTCTCTCATACCAAAATTGATACAAGTTGAGTCATTGCTTTGGTTGTTTGTCCATCTCCACAGAACAACAGAAAACAAGGGCACATGTATAATATATCAACGGTTTCACTTGCCTTAGGCCAAAATATAATATGTCTATTTCCTGTTTATAGTGGCTGAAAACCGTCTTTTTTCTTTTTCTTTTTTTATTAGAAACGTTTATTAATCGATACACAAAACAATATGACAATATACAATCCATTTTTGCAAGTACAGTGACATGTGTATAATTGGTATGAAATGAGCCTCAGTTTTAAGCGTTTGAACGGTTAAATCTGGTTGAGTGGCTATTACCATTTGGTTCGATAAACTGTGACTTGTTTTATGCATGTAACAACACAAATAGAAAGAGACTAGCTAAGAGAAGGAACTAGGAGAGAACTACGATGATAGGATGAGGGGTGAGAGATAGGAGGATATTTACAGTTTTAAGAGAATATAGGTAACATACATTCAGCCTTGGTTAAGGCTGTGAAGACCTTATAATCATTTATGTTTCACAGGACTCTCTCCTCTTTGGGCCTCGACTGTAACCATCTTTCAGGAACTGAAAAAATGTTTGTTTCGCAACAATAGTCATTTTAAACCAAAAAATTTATAAACTTTTAAGGCTTTCTGTTTAGGAAGGCTTGTGCTCATGCTTCAAATAACTTGTTTGTCCGAAAGTAAAATCAAAATAGGTAAAAAACAATGTTAATGTGGGATAATGTTTTTTTCAAGGAAATGGCAATTTTTCTTCATTTTTTAGTTTTCAAATCGCTCATTCCCGACCAATAATACATAAAACAGAAAAAAATAATTGATTTTTATAAGGGGGCGGGGAGTTTTGATTCCACTAGAAACGCATTTTTTTTTTAAATACTTAACATTTTACTCATAACATTCTTGCAGTTTTCGATAAAAATATTACCAAATATTTGTACGTCAGATTTCATCTGAATCCACCCCAGAATGCACTGTAAAAGACATACGCAGTGGCACATGCAAATCCCCTATTCTAATAAATTAGCCTTCTTCAACCAGATATCAAAATCCTTACATATAAGAGCAATCTTAATTACCATTTTATATCAAAGTAAAGTTCCTGAGTATGGCCAACGGTGAGACCGGTTTAAATCACACCACCTGATTAGTACATCTTGTACTGAACAAAGACAGGAGACATTAGCAATTCATTCAACAATCACAATATTTGTGATTGGAATTTTATATTTGGGTCAGATCATAAACAAATGTACAATTGGCAGCTCTACACATGTAGGAAATTCTGCTAAATAAGCCTGAAAAATGATAAATACCGGGTATTTCTCGATATATTTGGTATATCGTTGATTTAAAGTATCAGTTTTGCAATGTTAAACTGCATTTTAAAGCTCATTTCAGTCTTAAATATGTGTTAATTGAGAGGATTGGTAAAGGTGAATTGTACATTTCCACAAGGTCTGACCCATTTACATATCCCCTGCATTGATTACTATACATCTACCTCATTTAGACATCCGCAAGGAATTGATTTACAATTATTATCTAAACCCTCTAAACATCCATGCAATATGTTTCCAAATCAGCATATTTCAAAGTAATCGATTTCCAGTTAAAATCATCAATAAGCCTGGATTAATAGCAAGCATACGTTAAATGCACCAGTGAAGTATATGGGTCAGATCGTCAGAAAATGTACAATTGACCTTCACCAATCCTCTCAAATAACCCAAATTTCAGACGAGAATCAGGTTCAAAATACTGTTCAACATAACCAGACAGATTTATTTAATGAATACAATACAGAATATACTCAGATATACCTAGTATTTGTCAATTTTTACACTAATTTAGCAGAATTTGATAGATGTGTAGAACTGTAGATGGTGCATTTTCTGAAAGTCTGTCCCGTATAGAGAATAAGCAACATCGGTATTGTGCAATATTGTGGTATTGTAATTCAGGAGGCGATTGTTAAATTGTTATCAAAGGGTAATTAAGATGTGGGGGGCGTCGGCTTTAATTGGAACAGCCTGCGCGCTTGCTTGGGTCTTTTGTGCAGGGGTCAAGCCGCCGGAAAATGTACAATTCGCCTTCCCCAATCCTCTCAAACAATCTAAATTCAGGACAAAAACTATCCTCAAAATGCAGTTCAAAAGAACCAGACACATTTTGTAGATCAACGTTTTGCAAAATGCAATAAAATACATCCAGTATTTACCATTTTTCAGCGTAATTTTAGCAGAATTTACAATATATGTAGCGCGTGCGATTGTGCATTTCAAGGCGTTCTGACCCATTATAAAGAAGGGGTGGCGGGTGGGAGGGAATAAGAGAGGGCAGGGGTCATACACGCGAGCAATTACTCCCAAGAGAAAATATTAAATTGTGCAACAATCACATCAAAGCCTGACAGCCAGTGAACGATAATAGGCGCGACTTATTAGAAAACATTCAGCCTTGTATGGTGGACGGTAAGCATGAATGGCGTCAATATTGACGCACACGCGCCGCGCTAAATAAAAGGCTTTTGTCGCGTTTGTTTAATTATACGCAAGGGTCGGGGGTTGGAAACTGTACCATTAGGCTGACAAATGATGAATACTGGGTCGTTCTGACTATAATAATTTTGTATCTCGTTGGTTTGAAGTATCTGTTTTGCTATGTTAAACTGCATTTTAAAGCTCATTTCAGTTTTAAATGTGGGTTAATTAAGAGGATTGGTAATAAAGGCCAATTGTATACATATTTTCGGAAGATCTGACCCGTATGCGCGAGGGGTTTGTCGGAGGGGGGGGGGGGGGTTAGAAACTGTACCATCGGTAGCCTACGTATTTAGTAAATTCTACTAAATATGACTTGTATTTTTGAGGTCTATTTATTGTATTATATAGAAACATGAAAACAAAACTCTATTTCTCTCATTAAGAAATGTTATTCTTTCTCTCTGAAATTACACTCAGTTTGAGTCCTGTTGGGAGCGGCACCCCATAGGTTCAACAATTGCCCGCTTTGATATGTACTCTGAACAGGCTATCTATGTAGAAAAGGGATTTCTGAGAAAACATCGCATGCTGTAATGATATCTCCTGAATAAAAGTTATTAAATCTTACTAAACTAGACCTAAATCCGGGAAACCTATGTGGTTTTATAACCAGAAAGGGACTACTCAATTTGTCTTGAATATTGATATTTGTAGCCAGGTCATGTTGAGTGAAATTAAGCATTAATTCTATTGAAATTAATATAAAAAGTTCCAACTGTAGACTGCACAAATTAATCACATAATATTGTACTGCACGCCGACACCCATTATAGTTATAATTGTAAGAAATTCGAAACTGATCAATAGTAGTGGGTCACTTCCAGTCATTGACACTGGTACACTACTGTAAGTAACCAGCAAAGACTGGCAAACCTCCCACACTGCTGGAGAATTGTCTTCAAAATTTGCAATAAAACCGTTTAAATACAATACAAAAAAACCCATTGATAATGGAATATGAAAGAAAATTGTTCGATTTGGTTAAAAAAGAAGAAGAAATTTTATTGAGCTGATTTCAATGTTTTTACATAGATAATCTCACAGACTTAAGTGGAAAAATTCATATTCGATATTATACATTGGATATTCTTACAGAGGTTGTTACTTACAAGTTTTTTTAAATATTAAATTATTTCATTATGCCGACACATTATATATTATGTTGTCAGACTTACATACATTTGGAACTTTTGATCCTGAATCATTTATATACAACATTTTTTTTTTTTTTTTTTTTTTTTTTTTGTAGTAGTGTGCGCCTCACTTCTGTACAAGATTGATAAATCCTTATAATGCACATTACATATAATGCGGTTGATCCGCATATAGTTAGGGCTATTTGAGAGGATTGGTGAGGATTGGTGAATTGTACATTTTCTGACGACTTCACCCATTTTGCTCATGGGGTGGTTTGTTGTGATAGTGTATGGGTATTGTGGCGAGGGCGTGGGGGCGGTTCGGGATTGGGCGGGGGGCGGGGGCTGAGGAGAGGCGGTTAAATCTGAAATCACAAGGGGGTGATTGTATATATTACTGTGTATTGAGTCAGACTCAATACACAGTGATTGTCCCCCTTTTATATATAAGACTGTCTTATATATAAAAGGGGGAAATCACCAGAAAATGTACGTCTTCGATAATCCTCCCAAATAACCCACATTTAAGACAAAAAGAGGTTCAAAATTCAGTTCAACCTTAGAGCTAATATTACTCCAAGGTTCAACATAGCCAAACAGATTATTTGAATCAAAGCAATATTAAATATACTCAGATAAACATATTATTGACCATTTCTCACTCTGCTGATTTAGCAGAATTTATTACATGTATCGATCTGCCGATTGTACATTTACTAAAGATTTCACCCAGATAGCCCTTTTTGAAAGACCAATAATTTACCATACATTAGGGATTTAGGTATGTAACAGGGAGGTGGATTAGAATGAGGCGTATCAGAGCATTCACTCAACGCTTTGATGTTGGCCTCGATCGCTTTATATATCTGACAAATCACCATGTACGTTTAAGAATGATCTGATAATAATTATGCCCTGTGTTATGTTGTTTGCACTGAGACCTCGATATATCCCACATTTCCCACTTTGAAGTCCTGCCCAAATCAGGATATTTAAATTCCACCATACAGACCACCCTGAGCCTAGGCTCAGAGCAGGGGGAGCCCCTTTAAACGGAGGGAAAGCCTCTCGGGTTATTGGCATGGGGGGGTTTTGGCAAAGGGGGTTTGGGCTGTATGGCGTGGGTCACTAGCAGGATCATGCACTCCTCAGGGGTTAGTAACTTACACAAACCAAGAACAAGATTAAGGAGTACTGAGGCTGGCAAAAAGATTAGGCCCCAAAAAAATATAGGTGTGTTTCCGATTTATCTGGCTGAAAAATAGGTAGGGGGGGGTGGTAACTTTCTTTTTTTTATTTTTCTTTTAGGAAACGACCTCCCAGGAGCTGAAAAACATATCTATTTCATAACAATAGTTGTTTTAAGCATGGGGAATGTGCTTTTTGACAGTTCCGGGTTAGGAAAACCTGTTTTCCTGCTTTTATAAGCTTTCTTTGTCAATAAAATTTAAAAAAAAAAGAGTAAGATGTGGTAACAAAAATCGGGTATGGTCAAAAAATGTTTAGGTAGGGGAAGGTTTTTCTAGGTAGGGGGGGGGGGGGTAAATCGGAAACACACCTATTTTTTTTCTTGGCCTTAATGCACTGGATTTTCAGGACACAAACACAAACAATAATATTCTGGAGGTTTGTAAAAGTCAGATCAAAGGACTATATTTGAAAATCCAGTGCATTAATTTTTGGGGGGACTTTTGGGGTAGAAACAAAGACTCAGAAGCAAAGTTGTGCGTATGGAAGTTCATGAATATTCATGATTAGTGTAAGGAGAGAAACGGGCGGAGCTAGTGAGTGAGAGACAGCGGGAGTGAGGTGGGGGGGGGGGGGGAGGGGGGAGGGGGAGGGGGGAGAGGGGAGAGAGAGAAGGGCAGAGAAGATATAGAAGCGGGAGAAATGAGAAAGACCGAGAGTGAGAGAGAGGGAGATGAGAGAGAGAGAGAGGAAAGAGAGAGAGAGAGATGAGAGACAGAGAGGAAAGAGAGAGAGAGAGAGACAGATAGAGAGAGAGAGAGGAAAGAGAGAGAGAGAGAGACACACACACACAGAGACAGAGACAGAGAAAGGGAGAGAAGAGAGAGAGGGGGAAACAGTGGCGGTACCAGGGGGGGGGGGGGGGCCTGGGGGGCACCGGCCCCCCCCTAGACCCCTAAAATGGTCCCTGTGCCCCCCCTAACTCAGAGAGGCAGAGGGCCACTAAATGGCCTCTAAATCACTGCCAGAATTTGCACTTTCCTTCAAACCGTTGACTTTACATGTACAACACTCCCAATAACCCCATATTTTATTTTAGCTTAATAATTCTTTTAACAGGGCCTCTATTCAAAAAGCATTTTTTAGACCCAGAATGTCTTAACAGGGTTTCAAATCTCAGACAGTTAAGTCTCAAAATTGGTATTCAAACAAGAATCAGTGAGGATGAACAGTTTACAGTTATGATTTGTTCATCATTTGGACAATTCAGGGTTTTCAGTTTTTCCTTTTCCCAAAGGAAACATGACTAAGTTACTGAAAAAATAAACCTATATGCCTCAAATGTGAGGACTCAAGAGGGTCTCAATAGAGACAATTAATTTTGTTCATTTTATTTTCTCAAAAAGTTTTTTGGGGATGCAAGAAAATTGGGTTGTCATTTTTGTTAGACAAATTAGAGGTGTGGGGGCTTTATTTCATTGTCATTAGGCAAATTAACTGTTATGCATTGCAATAACATTCCAAACAGGGAAATTCAGAAGATTTTGACCTCATGTGTGCCCCCCCTAGACCTGCCTTCTGGTACCGCCCCTGGGAAAAGAGATAGACTGAGAGTGAGAAAGAGGAGAGAAAGCGGGAGAGAGCAAACAGAGAGGAAAGAAGGGGGATCGAGAGAGAGGGAGATAGAGAGACGGGGAGAGAGAGAAAGGAGAGAAGAGAGAGCGGAACTGAGAACGAGAGAGAGATCGTGAGGAACAATCAGAATATACAGGCAGACAGAAACGCATAAAAAATAGACCGCAAAATGAGACATAGGCCTATACGCTACAAAGCTACCAAAAGCTGTACGATCCATAATAGGGTCAGATTTTCAGAAAATGTACAATTGGCAGATCTACACATATAAGAAATTCCGCTAAATTGGGCCGAAAAATGATGAAATTCGGGTATATCTGAGTATATTTGGTATCGCATTGATTAAAAGTATCAGTTCTGATATGCTAAACGGCATTTCGAATGTCATTTTTTCTGAAATGTGGGCTATTTGACAGGATTGGTGAAGGCGAATTGTACATTTTCAGAAAACTTGACCCAATATTTACACATTCTTGATTATTTCATACAGCAGACAGCAAGCAGCCTGCCAAGCGGCACCACGCCACCGGGGCCGGCGGGCGGGAGGACCAGGGCGGGGGGCCGGGAGCGGGAGCACGCCCGGCGGGATGCCGGCTCGCCGCCTCTCCTGCCGCAGACACGGTTGACTGATGTTCCATTCACACGGTCCTCAGGACCGTCAGTCTCGCGTGCGACAAGTGGATTCCAAGCAAACACATCCCAATTGAAGAGAGGCGTATAACAAGAAGTGACTGAAGCGTCACTTTTTTATATTTTAACTCACAATCATGTCTTTTGACACAGTTCCCGACTATTTATTGCTATCTTTGTGTAAAGGCACATTGTTATCCCGTAATTCTAAGAATAAAAACATATTTTATCTATGTATAGGCTAGCCTATATGAACCGATTTTCTAAATATATCATATGCAGCATGCATGCAGTAAAACTCGTCAAAACAGGTCAAGTTTACAGATTTTTATCTACATTTTTATCTACATATTCAATCGACAATTCCCTCATTTTAAGTGGGTTGAAGGTGTTTCAATTCAATTCAATCAAATTGTTTCGGTGATTCGCAGCTAATTTGTTTAATGGTTGACATAATGTCGATGTAATATCACTTACAAATATCATTTATTTTCAATATTTTCCCTCTAAATTGAACACTGCTCACTTTCAAGATCAATGCCACAAGTTTGTAGATGTATGTGATCTATGTGGGTCAGATCGTCAGAAAATGTACAATTCGTCTTCACTAATTCCCTCAAATAACCCATAATTATTTAAGACAGAAATGAGCTTCAAAATGCAGTTTAACATAACCAAACAGATGCTGTAGGCTAAGTCAACACGATACCAAATATATTCATATATGGGTGAAATCGCCAGAAAATGTACAATTCGCATTCACCAATCTTCTCAAATAATCCAAATTTAAGACAAAGGTGAGGTTCAAAATTCAGTTCAACATAATCGAACAATCTTTGAATCAAATATACTCAGATATACCCAGTATTCACCATTTTTCAGCAGAATTTAGCAGAATTTCCTAAACGTGTACAGCTGCCAATTGTACATTTTCTGACGATCTGACCCATGTGATCAAAGAGTCTCACTTACTGTGATTAATGGAAATAAATGGTGGTGCCAAGGGGTTGTTGTTATTACTTATAGATAAAGACATTTTTACATTTAATTGGTAATAAAATGGTCTAAGGCGCAGGTTGCAAATGTTCACCGACGGGGTTATTTTTATTTTTCTAAGTCAAAATTACTACTAAAATTGCCTGGGAAAGTTAATGGAAATGGTACAAGCTTGTGTTAATGGGCCGAGGGGATTGTGGGCCTACAGAGAGACAGACTGAGGGGAGATGGAAGAGGAAAGAGAGACACAAGGAGGTGAAAGGGGGGGGGGGAGCTGGAGAATGAAATACAGATACAGAAGAGTGAGAGGAGAGTGGGGAAGGAGAGAGATAAACATGGAGGAGAGAGGGATGAAAGAGGAATGTGAGAGTGATGGGAGATGGGAGAGGAAAGAGAGACACAAAGAGGTGTGTGTGTGTGGGGGGGGGGGGTGAAGTATACAGATAGAGTGAGAGAGGAGAGTAAGGAGGGAGAGAGGTAAACATGGGGAAGAGAAGGAAGAAAGAGGAATGAGAGAGAGAGATAGGAGAGGAAAGGGAGGCAGAACAACGAAGGAGACAGTAAATAGAGAGAGAGACATGAAATACAGATGGAGAAAGGAGGCGGGAGAGGACAGTGAAGTGTATACCTTTCAGTTCAGCTCTTGGATCAGCTCTACTCTGTGGTCTCTCTGCTACCACCTGGGTCAAATGACTCATTGACAGTGGTCGAAATAGAAAGAGCGAGGAAATAGAGAGAGAGAGAGGGGGAGAGAGGAAGGGAGGGCCAGAGAGAGAGAGAGAGAGAGGGGGGGGGAGAAAGAGAGCGGGAGAAGAAGAGCTACTTGAGAGGGAAAGAGAGAAATATAGAGGGAGCGAGAGAGAGAGAGGGTAAGAGAGAAAGCGGGAGAGAGAGGGAAGAGAGAAAGAGAGAGGTAGAGGAAGAGAGAGAGGTAGAGGACAGAGAGAGAAAGAGATGGAGAGAGAGAGAGAGAGCGAGAGGGAGAGAGAGGGAGAGAGAGGGGGAGAGAGGGGGAGAGAGGCAGAGAGAGGCAGAGAGAGGCAGAGGGAGGGAGAGAGAGTGAGAGAGGGAGAGAGAGGGAGAGAGAGGAGAGAGGGAGAGAGAGAGGGAGAGAGAGGAAGAGAGAGAGGGAGGGAGAGAGAGGAAGAGAGAGAGGGGAGAGAGAGGGAGAGGAGAGAGAGAGAAAGGGAGAGAGCGAGAACGAGAGGGAGGGAGAGAGACATGGAGAGGAAAGAGAGATATAGTGATAGAGATGGAGAGAGAGAGAGAGAGCGAGAGGGAGAGAGAGGGAGAGAGAGGGGAGAGAGGGGGAGAGAGGCAGAGAGAGGCAGAGAGAGGCAGAGGGAGTGAGAGAGAGTGAGAGAGGGAGAGAGAGGGAGAGAGAGGAGAGAGGGAGAGAGAGAGGGAGAGAGAGGAAGAGAGAGAGGGAGGGAGAGAGAGGAAGAGAGAGAGGGGAGAGAGAGGGAGAGGAGAGAGAGAGAAAGGGAGAGAGCTTGAACGAGAGGGAGGGAGAGAGACATGGAGAGGAAAGAGAGATATAGTGATAGAGAGAGAGAAAGAGAGTGGGATAGAGAGACTATGAGAGGGAGAGTGATGGAGAGGAAAGAGAGAGAAATGTAGGTCAGCAGGACTATAGGAGACAGGTGAGTGAGTGAGTGAGATTGGTTGCTTTACGCCCTTATCAACACTTTGAAGTGTTATATCAAGGGCGGGAGAGCTGAGAGGGAGGCAGTTTATGATCATACCCAGGAAATAAGAGATAGAGAAGAAGGGAGAGAGAGACAGAGAAAAGAGACAGAAAGGCCCTTTAAGGTCTTACCCAGGACCACGACTATAGGAGACAGAGGTGACTATAGGAGACAGAGGGTGAATATATATTACGTTAAACCTGGGGACATACTGTCTCTGTGTCCGACATCTAGTGCATAACTTATTGCCATTTAATGTAAATAAGTCTGTCTAATAAATATCAGCAATATTTGAGTCTGAATTCTAAACTATTCCTTACAAAAAATCCAGACGAGTGTCGTCCTCCATTTTCATATATTTACTGTGCAAAAACTGGTCGTTTAAAATTCAACTCGGGAGAAAAATTCTCAGGTGCAAAAACGGCCGCTGGTGAGCGATAATAAGTGAAGTCTTCACTGGAAAGAGTCCTTCAAATACAAATGGGGACGTTTTAGAAACCCTGTCTCAATAACAACTGGACAAAATACTCTAAAATTCTGGTCAAATCTTTTAGATGGGTTGGAAAGGAATTGGACAAAAAGTAGAAAATGTTCAGTTTTTGGCCGATGTTAGCTGAGAGTGCAGTTGTAATAGGGGAGTTGCATGTGCCACTGCGCATGTCTATTACAGTGCATCCTGGGATGGATCCTGTTAAACTCTGACACACAGATATTTGCAACATTTTTATCGAAAAATCGCAAGAATGTTTTCACCAATATCAAAGCTTGTAGAAATGATCTATGTTAACCAAATGCATGATGGGAAAGATGGAGGCGTGTGTTATGGAAACATGTATAACACATGGATATTGACAATGGAGCATTGATAAATAGTCCATGCTGAACATGGCATTTTTTCTATAGATTTTAGACCGTACCATTAGTCCCATAATTCCATGCAAATCACGGTACAAAATGGCTGCTATGCAAATCCCCCTATTGTAATATTTCACATATATAATTGCTGAAGGTACATTTGCAGGCGCCCGGGCCCGTATGCATACAGTGTGAATGGTGCTGTCTAGCCCTGCTTGTACAAGCTATCACTAATTGTCTTGTAAGTTGTAACTGTCTTGATTAACCATCAACATCGCCCCGAGCTGTACAGAGTACATCATCTGGGCTGGTCCAGGGTGGGGCACTTGGTATGAAACTGGTTGTAAGCAGAGAGGTAGATTCGATACAGTGTACAGGGCGGCATGCAGTAAGGCCATAGCTGGAGTACATGTATGTGAGTCAGATTTTCAGAAAATGTACAATTCAACTTCACCAATCCTCTCAAATAACCCACATTTAAGACAAAAATGAGCTTCAAATTGCAGTCTAACATAACAGAACTGATACTTTAAATCAATGCGATACCAAATATACTCAGATGTACCCAGTATTCATCATTTGTCAGCCAAATTTAGAAGAATTTACTAAATGTGTAGAGCTGCCAATTGTACATTTTCTGAAAATCTGACCCACAAGCTTGCAACATGTACTCACTTTGACCTTGGCAGAAATGATCAATATTTCCCTGGTGCTATATATAATGTTTATAATTTGAATTAAGTCGAATTAAAATATGGAATTTGGATACAAAGTTGTGAAGCCCCTGGGCCAAACAAGAGGGAGAAATCCTCCAACCTTTGGTGAAATAACTTTCGGAATTTCTTGAATGTTAATTCCAATTTGTGATATGGGTCAGATTTTCAGAAAATGTACAATTGGCAGCTGTACACATTTACTAAAATCTGCTAAATTAGGCTGCAATTTGGTCAATACTTGGTTAACTCGATAATATTCAGCATTGCATTGATTCTAGCAATCTGTTTGGTTAGGTTGAACTGAATTTTGAACTTTATGTTCGTCTTAAATTTGGATTATTTGAGAAGATTGGTGAATGAGAATTGTACATTTTCTGGCGATTTCACCCAAATGCCCATGCTATTTAAAGCATGAGCCAGAATATTAAAAAACACAAATAGAGGGGAGAGTTTGGAGTCCTTTTCCTATTTATTTCCCTGATAAGCGCTATTTAAAAAGAAAACATTCCCCCGTATATATACAAATTCATGTATGTGAAAACGCCTTTAGCAGAACACAAATGGGTCAGTTTTTCAGAAAATGTACAATTCACCTTCAGCAATCTTCTCAAATAACAGAAATTTAAGACAAAAATCAGGTTCACAATACGGTTCAACATAACCAAACAGATTGTTTGAATCAAGGCAATACCAAATATGCCCATATGTGATGTGTTTCAGGAAAATGAGTCATAAGTCGCAAAATTGATATTTTTCAACGTTTTTTTCACAGGATCACATAATTGGAATGTTCTAATCTTTAGGGAGTTTATCACTTATAGCTATATCAATTGATGTATCAAATTTCTGGACAATTTATGTAATATATTCTTTCGTTTTAAAGGTCCTCATATGGACTACATTTAGTTACTTTACTGTTTATTAACCCCCAGAAATATTGGAAACTTTTTTTTTTCAAAAACGAAAATATCAAACTTAAAATCTAGAAATACTTATTAGATTATTAGAGTGTTTACTATCATTAGAATCGGCTTGATCTCATCTTTTCAAATATAATGGTATTTCAAAATCTATTTTTTGCGACTTATGACTCATTTTCCTGTAACACACCACATATATACCTAGTGTTGATGATTTTTCAGTCCAATTTAGCAGAATTTACAAAATATGTTGATCTGCCAATTGTACATTTTCTGAAAATCTGACCCATATGTCCCTGATAAGATGTTAATAACGCTATTTAAAAAGTTCCTCTTTTCATGGATACTTTCCCCGGTAATCATCTGAAAATAATTTGCAATAAAAAAACAAAAATTTTCTGGAAAATATTGCGCCGAATATTAAGAGCGTAAGAAAAATGGCCTTGTTAAGGTAATTTAGCTAAAAGTAGTGTGGTAATAGCCCAATTAGCGGAGAAGATTTGAATCGTACATGAAGAATAACGGCCCTATGTGTAGTCCTGAATGTTGCCACAATGTAAGGTACTTAGTATGCAGAAATAACGACATTATTAGATGGTAAATGACATACAGTTGGGTGCATGTAACTTGCTACGGAGGATGTGGGTCAGATTGTCAGAAAATGTACAATTGGCAGCACTACACATTTAGGAAATTCCCCTAAATTAGGCTGAAAAATGAAGAATACTGGGTATATCTTTGGTATCGCGTTGATTTAAAGTATCAGTTCTGTTATGTCAAACAGCATTTAGAAGCTGATTTTTATCTTAAATGCGGGTTATTTGAGAGGATTGGTGAAGGTCAATTGTACACTTTCTGAAAATCTGACCCATATAGGTGATGGGGATCGTACCTGATATTCAAATATCGTACCTGATATTCAAATATCACTTTTGAAATTTCTGATAATTTATTTCTTGAATATCCGAGTAGAAGCTTTTAAGTAGATTATATTAAACAAATATTAATTTCACAATATTCTAACATCATGCGGGTAAAGTCGTCAGTAAATGTACAATTGGACTTCACCAATCCTCTCAAACTAACAAAGTTTTTCTTTAAAAAAAAACGAACTTAGAGGTTTACATAACGGAACATAGTATTTATATGACATATAATACATTATATAATTGTTCAGCATAATTAAGTTGAATTTGCTAAATGCCGCGTATAACTGCCAATAATTATTGTACATTTTCTGATTAGACTTTTTACACCTTGATCACGTGACAGGTATAATACCAGCGTTGCGGCAGCGTTCCCACTTATCAAACTTTATAAGCAGACGTAATTTAAACAGACGTCATTTAAGCAGACGACATTTGGGTCAGATTTACAGAAAATGTACAATTGGCAGCTGTACACACTTAGGAAATTCTGCTAAATTAGGCTGAAATATGATGAATACCGGGTATATCTGAGTATATTTGGTATCGTATTGATTTATAGTATCAGTTCTGTTATGTTAAACTGCATTTTGAAGCTCATTTTTGTCTTAAATGTGGATTATTTGAAAGGATTTGTAAAGGCGAATTGTACATTTTCTGAAAATCTGACTCATTTAAGCAGCAGACGACATTTAAATCGTCTTGCTTCTGAATCTACCACCCGAGCGATAATGTAATGAACTGACAGGGACTAAAAAGCGCATGTTATTGTAAAGGAATAATTCTTTGTGCAACCAACAGAAAACGTTGGACCATGATAACCATAGGTGCGAACTAAAAATCCACTCATAGAAAGGTAGAGCTTTGACTGAAAGGTAATTGCGTCGCATTTGTTGTCCCTTTCTGATGATATGTAACGATTGTCATGCAGTTGAGGGGTATGTTTGGGGTTTGTATAGGTTAACGACTTGTTGTTTGAATTACGAGCCTGTAAAACAGCCTCTGCGCATGCGTGATATAAAGCGCTGCCCACCGGGAACATGTATATGACACAAGAGTGGCCCCACATGTAAATCATCACAGTGGGGAGCGATTGATTATCCCTGTTGGGGGCCGCGTATTATCCTTATTGTCCCTCGAAGGCAGAGAAAAGGTGTGTGTGTGTGGGGGGGGGGAGTGGGGAGACAGGTAGGTAGGTAGTCTATGGGTCAAGTTTTCGGAAAATGTACAATTCACCTTCACCAATCCTCTCAAATAACCCAAATTTCAGACAATAACGAGATTCAAAATGCCTATTTTTAGCATATGTTTAGCATATCAGAACTGATACTTTTAATCAATGCGATACCAAATATACGCGGATATACCCGAATTTCATAATTGTTCAACCCTATTTAGCAGAATTTCTTAAATGTGTAGATCTGCCAATTGTCCATTTTCTGAAAATCTAAACGTATATGTGTATGTGGGTGAAATCGCCAGAAAATGTACAATTGGCATTCACCAATCCTCTCAAATTTATAACAAAAGTGAGGTTAAAATCTCAGTTCAACATGACCAGACAGATTGTTTGAATCGAGGCAATACCAAATATACTCAAATATACGTAGTATTGACCATTTTCCAGCCTAATTTAGCAGAATTTACTTAATGTGTAAATATGACGATTGAACGTTTTCTGAAGATCTGACCCATATACTGCATGGTGTATGTTAGGCAATGTAGTTAGGTTGAACTGAGTTTTGAACTTGATTTTCGTCTAAAACTTGGGTTATTTGAGAGGATTGGTGAAGGTTAATTGTACATTTTCTGAAAATCTGACCCATATAGATACTCCAAAATGAGAACGCTTTGAATGAAACGCTTTTGAAAAAAATTAATATCAATTTTGCGACATCTGACTCAATGTTCTGTAACACATTACATATGAATAATTAAGTAAAAGTCTCTCTGCAAAATAAAATAAAATAAAAATTTTTCTGCACTCTGTTTTATTATACGGGCCAGACCGTCAGAAAATGTACAATATGCAGCTCTACACCTTTACTGAAGATTGCTAAATTAGTCAAAAATACTATAAATACTAGGTATATGTACGTACATTAAGTATTGCATTGATTTAAACAGTCTATTCGATTATGTTGAACCATATATACTGGACCTCATTTTTGTCTTATTTTGGGATTATTTGAGAGAATTGGTGAAGACGAATTGTACATATTCTGCCGATTTCACCTGTATATGGGTCAGATTATCAGAAAATGTACAATTGGCAGCTGGACATTTCTGCTAAATTAGGCTGCAATTTGGTCAATACTTGGTAAATTCGCATATATTCGGCATTGCATTGACTCTAGCAATCTGTTTGGTTAGGTTGAACTGCATTTTGAACTTTATTTTCTTCTGAAATTTGGGAAATTTGAGAGAATTTGCGACGACGAATTGTACATTTTCTGGTGATTTCACCTGTATAGATCTATATGAGTAACAAAGCATTGGGTAGACACCCAGACTGTTACGACCCCTCTATACCAACAACCTCCTTTAGTCTACCACCCCCTTAATCCACTCTCCCTCTTCCATTCATGCCTAATCTGATGAATCAAACTGATCAAAAGCCGACGGCACAAGTCGGTAATTGGCCGTTAAGGAACTTCAATGTAATTCAAATATCTTGGTGGGTTTGCCAGGCAAGACATGTACAATTAACAGGTCTATAGAATTGTTATTTTTGATTAGATTGTGTAAAGAAAGGTTGCATGTGAAATGAAAATGTGGTTTAAATTGTCGCATGAAACATGGGATGTGGTCCTATTATAGTGAACTTATGGCGAGTCAATTTGGAGGTCACGAAAATCCATATGGAACTCTTCTGGTGACTTCCCGATCGTACCAATTATTGCTATTATTATCATCATAATAGTTTTATTTCGGCCATAAATATGTACAAAATATGAAGTTATATTTGAGCCGAGAAATGGTCTCACCCTGAGTGAGCCACATGTCTTCCCGGTGTATCGTTGATGGGTCAGATTATCAGAAAATGTACAATAGGCAGCTGTACACATTTAATAAATTCTGCTAAGTTAGGCTGCAGTTTGGTCAATACTAGGTAAATTCGAGTATATTCGGCATTGCATTGATTATAGCAATCTGTTTAGCTAGGTTGAACTGTATTTTGAACTTTATTTTCGTCTGAAATTTGGGTTATTTCAGAGAATTGGTGAAGGCGAATTGTACATTTTCTGGCGACTTCACCCATCTGACCCTATTATGAACATTATTTCTGTCAATTATCATTCTAATAAGGGATAACGGTACCCATATTTAAGTCTTCAAGATACACAAGACTTATCGATCAAATCAATTGGTTATTTTGAAATGTTGGTAAAATATACCGCTGCACTCCAGTGGAAGAGCACCGTAAGGTTTATCCACTAAACTATATGAACTTGACATTCTTTTGTAACCATGCCTGAATAAATATGTTTACCAACACAAATACTGTAAACCTTTATATAAATCATTATTATCATTTAACTTTATTTCCGAGGAAAAGTGAATACACTGACAACAGACAGGTCTTCCAGCAGGTCCTAAAACAAGCTACATGTTAAAATAACATTCAGGAAATAAAGAAGATTGAAGGTCAGAACACGTATGAAGTTTCTTGTATTGCTTTCAGGTACATATACAGGTTAGATATGTAAGCAGTAGTTCAGTCCTGACTCAGTAACTGACTCAATACATAAAAGGTACATATATTTATATGGCATAACATCCTGGTACTTTGAAGTAACCAAGGAGTAGCCAAGGAGAATTCCTTAAAGCTAATCTATGATTGGAGAGTACAGGAGTCACATGATCATTGAACAAGCTAAAGCAGGGAAAAATACAGTGGGGTATAGCTATTAGGCTATCACAGTGCTAAAGGTGCTAAAGCCTATACACCAGTCACCCAATACACAGGAGATAATGCCCTAGCTTGTCTAGCCTAATATTATGAAATATGGCCTCATGAACCCTACACGATTCCAATATAATATTTCCAATTCCATAACTAAAGTACAAATCATTTCATTACATTCAACAAGCAGCAGAAATGTGAAGTTCATCAAACAATATACCGCATACATTAATGAGCTATACATACATCAAACAAAATGCCTATCCACCCATATTTGGCTCAGAATTTCAGAAAATGTACAATTTGCCTTCACGAATCCTCTCAAATAACTCATATTTAAGACAAAAATAAGCTTCAAAATCCAGTTTAACATAGCAGCACTGATGCTTTAAATCAATGTGATACCAAATATACTCAAATATACCCGGTATTCATCATTTTTCAAAATTCCTAAATTTGTAGAGCTGCCAATTGTACATTTTCAGAAAATCTGACCCATTTACATATTCATTCTTCTCTCTGTATGACCCCTGCGTATCTGTCTGTCTCTCTCTTTGTCTCTCTCTGTCTCTCCCTCCTATCTCTCTTTTCTGTCTTTCTTCCTCTGTCTCTCTCTCTGTCCCTCTCTGTCCCTCTCTCTTCTGTCCCTCTGTCGCTTCCCTTCCTTCTCCCTGTCCATCCTTCGCTCCTCTCTGTCTCTCTCTCTATCTCTCTCCCTCTGTCTCTTTCCTCTCTCCCCCTGTCTCGCTCCTTCCTTCTCCCTGTCTCTCCTTCACTCCTCTCTCTCTGTCTCTCTCCCTCTATCTCTCTCCCTCTCTCTCCTCTCTGTCTCTCTCCCTCTATCTCTCTCCCTCTGTCTCTCTGCTGCCTTCTCCCTATCACTCCTCTCTGTCTGTCTCCCTCTATCTATCCTCCTTTCTTTCTCTGTCTCCTTCCCCTCTCTGCACATTAATAAATAAAAGATTTAAATGTTACAAGGTCGGCTTCAGTGAAGCACACAGTTATAAACCACCCTAGCCGCATATCACACAGGTAGACGGGACAATAGTCTTAATAAGCATCAAGTCACTTCACCGGGGAGATTAGGTCTGGGTCAGATTTTCAGAAAATGTACAATTGGCAGCTCTACACATTTAGGAAATTCTGCTAAATTTGACTAAAGCATAGTCAATACTTGGTATATCTGGGTTTATTTCGTATTGGGTTGAGTCTATCAATCTGTTTGGTTAGGTTGAACTGTATTTTGAACTTTATCTTTGTCTGAAATTTGGGTTATTTGAGAAGATTGGTGTGAATTGTACATTTTCTGGTGACTTCACCCATATAAGCGCATCACAAGGCCAATACCCCAACCTGTTGTAATTGGTCAGTGGAGAGTGATTGACATCTACAGGTAAACGCCCCCTGCGTTCGTGGCACGTGGCAAGACAGCATGAGGGTGGTGGGGGCACCCTCTCCCTACCTCCCTCCCCTCCCTCCCTCATACCCCCTCCCTAGGACCAACTTGACATGCGGGTAATGGTATGAAAACGTATACGGGTCAGATCTTGTGAAAATGTACAATTTACCTTTACCAATCCTCTCAATTAACACATATTTAAGACTGAAATGAGCTTTAAAATGCAGTTTAACATGGCAAAACTGATACTTTAAATCAACGATATACCAAATATATCGAGAAATACCCGGTATTCATCATTTTTCAGTTTAATTTAACAGAATTTCCTACATGTGTAGAGCTGCCAATTGTACATTTGTTTATGATCTGACCCATACATGCAGGCGCGTGTCAGAATATTCTTAATTTTCTTCCAATTTTGTCCAAGTCTCCCCCCCCTTCGCCCCCCCCCCCCCCCCGCGCAATTACTTGGTCGCTTTAAGGTGGATGTGATCGTCTGCAACTGCACGATATGTTTCCAGTATAATTAGATCAATATTTTAATTGGTTATGTTTCATTTGTTTTAGGATTTCTATATATGCCTCGACCCTCCCATCCCCACCTCATTTAGGGGGTAAGACAAGTTTGTGAAAGACCAATGACTTAAGTGAATACTAAATGCTGAATATATAGAATAACGTTCAATATTTACCTCTCATGCCTTTCTAATTACATTAACCTAACCGCTGCCATCGAATAGCATCATACCTTTAAGGAAACGATTGTAAATTTGTCCCCAATAGTCAGTCTGTTAGCAAGGCCCTTACACAGTAAACAAGTAAACCTAAGAAGGTATTTTGTATAATTATGAACGTGGAAATGAACCATAACCCAGTGATATGACCAGAAATGTCCATAGAATATTAGATAAAATGTCCGTACAATACACATCATATCGCATATATATAAGTTATCATTATAGAGACCCATTATGCCTTACCTGAACCTATATCATACTATTGTATAAAATACAGTCTATCCTTAATTGTTCCCCATGTGTCTTATTATACAAGTTTAAATATTGAATGAAGTAATGAACATGGTAGCGCCTATCTTGAAAAATAGAAAACTGTCCAATTTCCCAATATTTCAAATCTAAAATTTCAAATGTTGGAACGCACGGGAAACGCGCCCATCCTTCATACCTGACTCACTAATAATATAGGCGAAGTGCAGTTACTGGGGAGGGGGTAAAATAAACAGGGGCGGGGGTAGGTATAGGTAAGGGGAGGGGTTATAGGCGGTGTGGGGGTGGGGGGTGACGAGACGGAGCCATCGATACCCATCTTCAGGTGAGCTATCTATATAAAAGGGTTGAGTAAGTCCGAGACAGAGTCAAAGCGTACCCAAGAAAGGGGCACGCGAGTCACTATAGTTCACATACACTCGGTCAATATCCAATTATTGATCCCAATATCCTATACATGTATACAGGGGTATATCACCCTATGCCTATACATATATCATTTAATACTACCTACTGGAGTGCTACATGCTACACTATATATATACAGACTTACACGGACTAATACGTGATAGCATATATATATATATATTATACATTGGATACAATATCGCTTTGAAGTTTGATATATTAATAATCGCCATAATATTATATTCGCTGAACTTTGGCTGGAGAAACTATTTTTCTGCTGAGAAAAAAGGATTGGGATATATAGTGAGAATTGGACATTGTATTCCCCGGACTGTCCCCTAGCTCTTCTCCCCGTCTCTTGTGAGGTCGTCGGGCTGCATGAGGCGGCTTGGAAAGTATTGTCAAAACTTATCATCATCATCTCAGGGCACAGACAAGCATAAACTACTTGTGGAGTGCACTTGGCGAAGCTGTGAAGTGAAAGGGTGAAGGGATAGTTGTCTAACTCCGCCAAGCGTAGACACCTTCATTGAGCCAACCGCTTCTCCTCAAGCAACCTCCGTCAGCGGCGTAATCGACCGCGCCGTCTAAAAACCCTTTAATTTCTTTGTCTTCAAAGCGCAGAGGAAATGTCATCATTCAATGAATTGGACTCTCACTGCCCAGCTACTAGAGGCATGAATGACCAAGGGTCACCTGCTTCCAATCCTCTAGGGGACTGTCCAGCGCTTGGCTATTCTACCTACACCAACGGTCAAGCGCAAGACAATAGCAATGGTCAAGAGGAGCAATCCATGTTATGTTATGATAATCATGCAGCGTCGGAATGCAGTGGTCAGTCTATTACGGCCACCACTACCCCTACTGCTACTACTACAGCTACTGGACATTTAATTAACAGCCACCATACACTTCAACATCATTCCAACTTCGGACTTCAAGCTGGACACATGAAGGGAGAAGAAATATACCAACCTGGACATAACAGTAGCAGTCCGAGTGGTCATCCTCAGAGTGGTCAACATCCCCACCACCACCACCTCCTCTCTCCAGCAACAACTCCAGTGGATATCATCCAGACCCCATCAACAACAGGTTTCCAAGGTAACTTATCACAGATTATCGATAATCCAGCCATAACCTCCTCCAGTGAGTCTACTCCTCCTCCTCCAGTACCTACAGCTCTCTGGTCGCAACACCACCGCATTCAGGATAATAACCAGACTTTACAAATCCACCCACAAGTCGTTACAGACGCAGGTAACAATAACTCCATTAACGTTATGGATAGTATAGGTAATGGTACCGTTATCATAGGCTCCATGCATGCGCCCGAAATGTCTAATATGATAACTGAGATAAGTCCACCTACACCCCCTAGCAGTGAGAGTGGCATGTTAACAGACTTATCCACCACGGGCCAACAACACCAACAACTTAATGAATCATTCTGTTCATTCTCCACTAAGTTCTCCCCGTCTGAATACGGCACAGAGAGCAGTAATCAATCGTCTTCACTCGACAGCTATTCTAACTTCCATGGGTATGATCCCACAGGACAGACTTTCCACCACCATGGCAATGTCTTGCAGCAGCAACCGCATCAGAACGATGCTCGTTACCATTACGAGCAGTCGTACAACCAGCCTGAGTTTTATACGAACAATATGAACAGTGATACAGCAATGCCTCCTTTCCAATATCAGGAATGTGGTTTTAATAACGGCGGTGGTTCTGATTTCCATCAGCAAATCTCTCTCCAACAGCAACAGCATCAACATCAGAATTTCGGCGAAAATAATCCGTTCAGTGTACTAGACTTCCAAGGCAATCGGCGACATTCTTCTTCTTCCTTTGCGGTTGGACGTAATGGTAAGCCTAAACGCAAACGCGTCATCAACAAGACGCAAAGATCAGCTGCTAATATTCGGGAGAGGAAGAGAATGTCGACGTTGAACAGTGCGTTTGAAGGGCTTAGAGACCGCGTGCCTACCTTTACATACGAGAAGAAAATCTCGCGGATTGAGACCCTGAAACTAGCGATCGAATACATCCAGTTCATGTCTGAAATGATGGGGAAGGGAGATGAAGAACTCGTGCTTTTGAGCAAGCAACTTTCCGTTAAGAGCTCAGTGACAGGTTCTTTGAACACAACGCTTTGATGATGTTCTGTGAGTTTTATTTAAAAAGTTTAAGAAAAATATACTTAATCTTATAGTGACATGAACGTGACTTGAATTACGAATCAAATCTCAAAGTGATTGATTTGTAATCGTGCCAGTATTGTACGTTTTTCTTTTCGGGCCAAGCCCTGTATGTCTGTATTAAAAAGTAATAGAAGTGCAGTTTATTTAAGGGAGTGTCTATTAGGGTCAGATGTTCAGAAAATGTACAATTTGCAGCTCTACACATTTAGGAAGTTCTCCTAAATTAGGCTGAAAAATGATGAATACCGGGTATGTCTGAGTATATTTGGTATCACATTGATTTAAAGTATCAGTTCTGTTATGTTAAACTGCATTTTGAAGCTCAATTTAGTCTTAAATGTGGGTTATTTGAGAGGATTGGTGAAGGCGAATTGTACATTTTCTAAAAATCTGACCCATATATTTATATGTGACTCGATCACAATCGGGCCTTGACTGATGCACGTATGTTAAGTGGTGTGTATATGTATACATGCTGTAACCATCTTTTTACAGTTACATGTAAGCCATTACATGATAATGATCCATGCTTGACATGCTTTGAACATTCCAGTTAAGAAATGTGTGTGTAATGATTGTAATCTTGGTCTTTAAAACTGACAAATTGCACAAAGATCCGATCGACTGTTTATGTATGGTTTTATAGAGAGAGTGATTGTGCTTAAATCCGTATGGGAGAATCTATAGATCTCTATTTGCTGCACGGCAAAATCTGTAATGTATTGAAGTTAGAGAAGCGGTAATGTACATATATCGAAAGAATGATGCAATTGGAATACATGTGTCTCTGTGTATATAATAATATATAATGGGCGAAGTTGTTAGAAAGTGTACAATCGGCAGCTCTACATATATTATTTAGTAAATTATGCTTAATTAGGCTGTAATAATATAGCTACTATCATATATACATATTTGAGTATATCTGGTATAGTATTGATAAGAATCGGTTGGTTTACGCTGATCGCTATTTGGACATGTCTTAAAATCGGGTAATTTGAAAAGATTGTTGAAAGCAATTGTATAATTTCTGGCGACTTCAACCTTAGATATCTGATTCTTACAAAGTATATTTTCATAGTATACAGGATAATGTCGATCAGTAACACAAATGGAAACTAAAATGTACCGAACATGAATTAATTGACGAGAAAATTATTGAAATATAAGAGAATTGTGTTAAACATAAACGACGAAGCGAGAGTCCTTTAGCGCTAATTTTGTGTACGGCATGTGTTGCGAGCGAGGCAGACCTGACAGTATTGAGTGAATGGGCAGATGCCTCCCGTGCCTTTTGAGTCATTAACCTTTGAGACACTAATTTATCTTAAAAATCCCGAAAAAGTATTTTTGTAAAGGTTTTAGTCATAGTAATAAAAGTATTTTTGTATATATAACGCGAATAGTCAGTCAACCGACCCACTTTTTTAAACAAAGTTCTGGGTCAGACGTTTGCTTTGTGCAGATGGAAAATGATCGATATATTTGAGTCAATTTGTAATCCTCGGTCATATTGTAACATATAAAAGGGGTAATTATTGACAGTGAATGCAAAAATAGTGAAAGAATATCTTTGCAAAATATAGTCATTTTTACTTGGAAGTATTATTTTTTTACGAGTATGTCAACGCATGATATTTATTATGAATAGTGAGAGTGTTCATCACATTCAATGTATGATATATATGTATGCCTTATTTTACATATTTTTGTAATTGTCAACTTGTAATTTGATATATAAAGTCATTCAAACAAAGATCGATTTATTTTGTTTTTGCATTTATGTTGAATACCAACCACTATCAAAATCACACCGAACTTTATCTTTTCCATCATGCATTTGGTTTTCTAGATGATTCACACAAGCTATGATATTGGTGAAAACATTCTTGCAATTTTTGATAAAAATGTTGCCAGTCTAGGCCCAAATTTGAGAGAGTCCCTTCAAACGAAGGGGAAGCCTCTCGCCTCAAACCGCAAAGTGCCATTATAATTCCATTAAGGCCGCAAAATGTCATTATATTCCCATTCAAACGGCAAGGAAACCAATAAGCAAAGTAGGCTGACATACTATTCTTATCTGATCTGAGGGTTTGGGCTAAATATTTGAATGTCAGATATGAACTGAATCTATCCCAGCATGCACTATAATCGACATGTGCAGTGGCACATGCAAGTCCCCTATTAACTGGGTCAGATTTTCAGAAAATGTACAATTGGTAGCTGTACACATTTAGTAAATTCTGCAAAATTAGACTGCAATTTGGCCAATACTAGGTAAATTCAAGTGTATTCGACATTGCATTGATTCAAGCAATCTGTTTGGTTAAGTTGAACTGTATTTTGAAGTTTATTTTGGTCTGAAATGTGGGTTTTATGAGAGGATTGGTGAAGGTGAATTGTACAGTTTCTGAAAATCCGACCTAACAAGTAACATTGTGTTATGTCACTTTAAACTTAGCTTATAGAGCTGTATTCTCTGACGGGGTTAATGACCGACATTAACGGGCTCCCGGTACTCTGTTTGGTGCTTAATCCCGAGGCGAAGTCGAGTGAATATGCGCCAAACAAACAGTGCACCAGCAGCCGTGAAATGGAGGTCATTAATCCTTTTAATCACTGGTGCCTTAAGGGTGGTCTCCACTGTCTCCAAATCGCCAGAAAGTGTACAATTCGCCTTCACCAATCTTCTGAAATAATCCAAATTTAAGACAAAAATTCAGTTGAAAATTCAGTTCAACATAACCAAACAGATTGTTCGAATCAAGGCAATATCAAATATACTCAGATATACTTAGCATTTACCATTTTTCAGTCTAACTTAGCAGAATTTACTAAATGTGTAGAGCTGCCAATTGTACGTTTTCTGAAGATGTGACCCATTTATAGCTGCCCAGCAGATCTCTTTTTCGCGCTATTTTGGCACAAAAGAAAGACAACTATAACTATCTAGACACCCTACCCTCCACCAACAGTTTAGGTAAAAAAAAATGTTTCTAAAAATGAATGTTTCTGGTTCAAACCAGCTGAAAACAGTATTAATTAAAATAAGTCTATTCTAAATCACATTTCTGTTTTTAATTCAGGATATTTGAGAAAAATTACTAAAGGTGAATTGTACATTTTCTGACGATTTGACCGATATATAGACAACTTTTTAAAACAAATTTATTGATACAATGATAAGTCATAAATAGTAATCAGTCGGTTCTTTCTAGAGTATTTAAGCAATATATATTATACAACGAAGTACAAAATGATTATTCAAATCGTAGTCTAACTTTAATTGTTAACTTCACTCAGATGTAACTATAATGACCGTGCTGGTACAATTGATATAATAAATAATGTGTTCCAGGGAAATGAGTCATAAGTCGCAAAAATAATATTTTTCAAAGTGTTTATTTTATAAGATAAGTTTATTGGAATGTTCTGATTCTTGGAGAGTTTATAGTTCTTATCAATTATAGTTCCATCAATCGATGTATTAACTTTCAGGACAATATATGTAATTTATCTTTTCGATTTAAAGATCCTCATAATTATGGAGTATATTTAGTTACTTTAGGAGTTCTTGCCCGTCAGAAATATTGCAAACTTTTCTTTCAAAAATAAAAATGTCAGACTTAAAATCCGGAAATACCTATTAGGGTATTACACTGTTTACTATTATTGGAATCACATTGATCTCTTTCCAAATATGGTGATAACTCAAAATCTATTTTTTTGCGACTTATGACTCATTTTCCTGAAACAGGTCACTATACACATTTCATTTTTTTATACCTCCGGACAAGGAATTTCTGGTACACAAGTAATGAAAACAACGAGGAGATTATGATATATGCGGTGGCTACTGAAATTCCCCTATTAACTGTAACAAATTGATTTGAATTTATGATTTTGATGGCCCGGTTCTCACGCCTAAGGCTATGACAACATTATGAGTGTGCATTTGGGTCAGATTTTCAGAAAATGCACAATTGGCAGAGTAACACATTTAGAAAATTCTGCTAAATTAGGCAGAAAAATCGTCAACACTACGTATATCTGAGTATATTTAGTATTGCCTTGATTCAAACAATCTGTTAGGTTATGTTGAACTGTATTATGAACCGGATTTCTGTCTTAAATTGAGGTTATTTGAGAGGATTGGTGAAAGTGAATTGTACATTTTCTGGTGATTTCACCCATCTATTAAGAAAGTGGTGCGAGTGAAAGAGAGAGAGAGAGAGGGATGATTCAGTAGTCATTATAACAATAAATTACACCTTTGAACATATCCCACAATCTGCCTCCACTAAATTATACACTTCGCCCCCCGTTAGGATATGGGTCAGATTTTCAGAAAATGTACAATTCAATTTTGCAATTTTGCCAATCTTCTCAAATAACCCAAATTTCAGACAAAAATACAGGTCAAAATACAGTTCAATCCAGCCAAATAGATTGCTAGAATCAATGAAATGCAAAATATTCCCGAATTTGCCTAGTATTGACTAAATTGCAGCCTAATTTTGCCGAATTTACTAAATGTGTACAGCTGCCAACTGTACATTTTCCGAAAATCTGACCCATTAACTTACGCCGGGAGTTGTGACAGGTAAGAGGGTCAGATTTTCAGAAAATGCACAATCTACAGTTCTACACAACTATCAAATGCTGCTAAATTAGAGTGAAAAATGATAAATGTTACGTATATCTGATTGTATTCATTCAATGAATCTGTCTGGTTATGTTGAACTGTATTTTGAACCTGATTTTCGTCTTAAATTTTGCTTATTTGAGAGGATTGGTGAAGGCCAATTGTACATTTTCTGGAGACTTGACCCAAGAGTCTATTGATGGGTGAGAACTGCGGAACATGTAGAACTTTACAGTGATCACTCAATTGGCAAGAAAACGTTATTATGGGTGAAGTCGCCAGGAAATGTACAATTGACCTTCACCAATCTTTTCAAATAATCTAAATTTCAGACGAAAATAAGTTCAAAATACTGTTCAACCTAACCAAACAGATTGCTAGAATCAATACAATGCCGAATATACTCGTATTTACCCAGTATTGGTCCAATAGGGGAGTTGCATGTCTCACTGCGCATGTCTGTCACAGTGCATGCTGGGACGGATTCACTTCAAATCTGACATACATATATTTGGCAACATTTCTATCAAAAATTGCAAAAATGTTTTGCAAATGAAGGCTTGTTCTATGGAAACATGTATAACACATGGATATTGGCATTAGTCCATGCTGAACATGACATGTTTTCAATAGATTTTAGACTTACCATTACACCCATAATTCCATGCGAATCAAGATTCAAAATGTGGTGTGTTTCAGGAAAATGAGTCATAAGTCGCAAAATTCATATTTTTAAAAGTCATTTAGTCATGAGATCTCCTTTTTGGAATGTTTTTATTTTTGGAGTATCTAGTCAGATAGGTCTTATAAATACATGGAGCAAGTTTCAAGACAGTGTATTAAATATATTCATGCATTTCTAAGATCATCCTATGGAGTACATTTACCTACTTTACCAGTAATTGTTCACCCAACAATATTGAAATTTTTTTTTTCAGAAATAAAGATATTAAACTTGAAATATAGAAATACTTATTTAATGCCTTTAATGTTTACTATCATTGGAATCACCTTGATCTCCTCTTTTCAAATATAAACGGTTTTTTGCGACTTATGACTCATTTTCCTGAAACACATCACAAATGGTGGCTATGCAAATCCCCAATTGATCACATCTTCATAGCTTCACCCATATTCATATTTCTTGCTTCTCCCGTTCATTCAGCCGTCCACAAAGGGTGCATAGAGTAGCGGTCAGGCATAGCCAATCTACCCCCTGTGTGTGCGACCACCCCTGTACCGATGTGGGTGAAATCGTCAGAAAATGTACAATTTACCTTCACCAATTCTCTTAAATAACCCAAATATCAGCCGAAAATAAGGTTCAAAATACAGTTCAACATAACCAAACCGACTGTTTGAATCAAGGCAATACCAAATATATTCAAATATACCTAGTGTTGACGATTTTTCAGTCTAATTTAGCAGATTTTACCAAATGTGTTGATCTACCAATTGTGCATTTTATGAAGATCTGACCCATGTTAAGTTATTAGTTACCCTAGATGGCTCCTTCGTACACAAATCATGCTTTATGAGCTTACCCTACATATTTATGCCCATGTCTACCATTCGTTTTATTATTGTAGAATCGCCACAGTTTCAGAGCCTTGCACTTTTTTTAAAGATTTTATTTATCTCAAGACATGATTAACAGTAAAACATTATGAATAAATGAAGTATAAATGTAGGCTATATTCTTTATTTTCCAACATGATAAGAGCATATGGGTGAGATCGTCAGAAAATGTACAATTCACCTTCACCAATCCTCTCCAATAACCCACATTTTAAACGAAAATAAAGTTCAAAACACAGTTTAACCTAACCAAACAGTTTGTTAGAATCAATGCAATGCCGAATATACTCGAATTTACCTAATATTGACCAAATTACAGCAGAATTTAGCAGTATTTACTAAATTTGTACAGCTGCCAATTGTACATTTTCTCAAAATGTATCTTCAGCATAAAAAGATAAGAAATTCCAGAAAATATTGTCCTGAAACTGTTATGACTTAATTAATATCGCTTTATTGTCTGATGATATTTCGGTGGGGTTTTATAATATGGAAATTACCTGTGAAAATGATAACTGGTATTTCTCCTATCTCGAAACAGCTATTTCCATGAGACATTCTTATCGTTTGTAAAAAAAAAAGAAAAAAAAGCCTTCTGGAGAACCCGGGCATCGATCCCGGTACCTCTCACATGCTAAGCGAGCGCTCTACCATCTGAGCTAGCTCCCCGAAGTGACAGGGACAGTGGACAAATATCAGGAGAATGGCAGAAAATTCGCATAACTTGCCATCGCCATAGCCTATTAAAAAAAAGACTATATGTGATGTGTTTTAGGAAAATGAGTCATAAGTTGCAAAATATGGATAATAAGGATTTCTATATTTTAAGTTTGATATTTTTATTTTTGAATGGTGAATGCGAATTGTACATTTTCTGGCGATTTCACCCATATCCATCCATCAAGAAGTGTGATATAAATATTGTTATTACACCCCTGTGCTGTTGCTTCCTATACCTTCAGCATTGTATCACTTGGTCAAAGTGGTGCATAACATGTGAGTTATGTCACCCTGGGGACATACAACAAGTAGGTCCGCCCAAAACGTAAATTACTTCTTTTATTTTTAATTATTTATATTTTTTATTTATTAATGGGGTGTAATAAATATGGAACAAAGCTCGCGGGAGCACAGAAGATCTCGGGCTAACGCCCTCTAACTTCCCGCGCTCCCTCGGTCAATAACAAGTGTACAGACTTCCCCCTTGCTAGGTTCCATCTATTTATTATCCAATAATAGAAAGTTCAAAGTGATCACTGAATGAGGTTATAAAATTCAGTATTGTCATTTATTAGATGGAATAGAGGGACGTGTCTCAATAAATACAACTCTGGGGGACATTTGGGGTTTTCTTTTTATTGTAGTGGTGGTGTTACATGTCCTGACATGTTTCGACTTACAGTTAAGTCTTCATCAGAGGATCTGTAATTTATTGTTACATAATATAATTTCAATATGCCAAAGGACCCATGGGAAGAGTTACACTGTGTTGACATGTCGCACCGTTTTTCTCTCACATGTTTTATTGTATATGGGTCAGATCAGTAGAAAATGTACATTCAGCAGATCTACAGATTACAAAATTTCTGCTAGATTATTAGACTGATAAATGGTCAATGCAAGATATATCTGAGTATATTTGATATTGCCTTGATTCAAACAATCTGTTTGGTTATGTTGAACCGAATTTTGAACCTCACTTTCGTCTTAAAGGGTCAGTAAACGGGTTCATAGTCACTTTTAGGACAACAAACTTCATGCCACCATAAATACAACATCTAAGTATCAATTTTTTTACCTCCATTTATGTCTAACTTATAGTCACTTACAGGCCCGAATTGAGAAAGCTTACTTGAAAAGGTCTGTTTAGCACAAGAGGGCACTGAGAGTGCTGTGTGACGTCATAGAGGCGCGCCAGAAATGAACATAATATCCCTACCTTCCCCCCCAATCTCACAGCAATTGAAGCAGTTATGCAATACAGCTAATACCTATTCAAGAACCAGTCATGAGAGGTCAATAATTGGGTTGGTACACCCTCCTTCTTTCTAGCAGCAATTATGAGAGTTGTTTATTATGTTCATTGTATGTACATTTCTAGATTGGTGCTCCTTTATGACGTAGGCAAACAGTGGTGCCTTGAATGAAGTGTTAAACTGTGGAACTACTTTTTCACTCCTTTAAATGGGTAAAACTCAATAAATGATAACTTGAATTAAGTAAAACCGGGGTGGTAACATTTCAATAATAGTAAGGAAATGGATTTGCTCATAATATTTGGGGGTTTACTGACACTTTAATAATCATACCTGTTACATATATCCTTACGTTGCAATAAGGCACATGCCAATGTTGGTAATCTATGAACTCGTATAACAAGTTATTACAAAAGAAGAGCAACCTATAGCAACTATAGTATAATATTCCAATATTCACCATTAACACAATATTCACACACATTTTTCTATTTTTTTGGCTAGTATTATGTTATTATACCCGACCGCTTGAATTCAGAATCAAGATGGTGGACATGCAATTCATCCCCTATTCACAAAAAGAAGTCACCACTTATAATGGTCAACATGTGAGAGCACGCTGCTGGTGGATGGGTAATTTTAGACATGTCTAAACTGTGTGCATATCTTTAATATTATGTCAACAGAATTGATGTGATATATTTTTTAGCATTACGTTTAATCACTAGATTTCATTTGACTATTACTTACTTGATAATTTACGTAAAATGTATATGATAAAATCATGCTATTCTGAGAAGAATTGTACTATATGTATGGAAATGTCTATGACCAGAATAAAAAAAATTTCAAAATAAAAATAAAAAAACGTCCGATTTGCAACAAACGCTTCTGGTGCTTGAGAAACAGAGCCTCCACTTTATCACACAAGGGGGCAGCACCACATACCAGCACATTTGTGATGTGTTCCAGGAAAATGAGTCACAAGTCGCAAAAATAGATTTTGTGATATCAGTATTTGAAAAGATGAGATCAAGCCGAGTCTAATGGTAATAAACATTAAGGACATCTAAGAAGTGTTTCTATATTTTATGTTTGATATATGTATGTTTGAAAGAAGTATGCAATGAACCATTACCAGTATAAAGTAGCTAAATATACTCTATAGGACGACCTTAGAAACACATGGAGATATATAATACACTGTCTTGGGATTTGGTACATGTATTCACATGAATTATAGTGCTAAACCCCCCAAGAATCAGAACACTCCAACAAAGCGATCTTGTGAATAAATCACGTTGGAAAATATAGTTTTTGCAAATTTTGACTCATTTCCCTGGAACACATCACATTTTTATTGTAATTCTCTAATGAAATCAGGAGAATCTGGAGATCTGGAATCCATAAAAAAAATCACTAGTATAACCCTTAATTGAAGGTTCACCAAATAAAAGATATTAGTAAATTTACTATTCAAAACGAAGCCAGGCCATTGGCTCCATAGGCTTTGCACTAACAGCATCAATGCCGAATTTCTCAAAGACAGCAAGGAACTGCATTGAGAACTTTAAGGATAATATAATGTTGAATGGGGTAGAGTCCCAAAAAGTAGTGTCCACGATTCCGGAACGAAAATATTCGAGCCATATTTTGCAGGCTCAGCCGATGGCCTATAATTATATATCATGAACTTTCATGTAACCTTGTGTATGCCTTCACCCAGCCGGTGTAGCAGTTCTAATGTACCCCACATCAGGTGTACCCCCCAGTATAACTAACCTAGGTCAAATGTACCCCCGGGGGTACTTTAGACCTAGGTTGGATATACCCCCTCCAGTTTTAATGTACCCCCGGGGGTAAAATAGACCTAGGTCAAATGTACCCCCACCAGGTTCAAAGTACCCCAAAGGGGGAAACTAAACCTAGGTCTAATATACCCCAAATATTTGAAAATAACCAAGTACTGATCGAAACATTAATTCTTTAAATTATGACAATAAAAGTAATAGTACATACCTAATAGTCAGAACTGAATAGATTTTAGTAATGAATTATTGTGATCTGAGAAAAGTATTTAATTCAGGATAAGAATTACAGAGAGTGCTGTTCTCATCACATCCTGTAGCATTGTATTAGATATTAAATTATTGACATAATATCGTGATATGGTCGTGAATAAATAAACAACAACAAAAAAACTTTATCTCTCAGTGTCTTATTGGGTATTGTGTCTATCTTATACCATCCTGATAATATTATAATAGTGACAATTCTACTTATAGGCATTAATTACATTAATTACAGAGCAAAAGTGGTAAATTCCAATCTATAATAGTCCAATTCAATTTTAAATGTGGGGTTTAGCATAATCTTAATTTGAGGCAAGTAATGGAATCAAGAGAATTTACAAAATTCAAGATTATCATAGAAACAAAGGGGGTAATTTGAACCTAGAGGGGGTCATTTAAACCTGAAGTCTAAATTACCGGGGGGTACATTAGATCGGGGGGGGGGGTAACTTAGAACTGTTACACCGGGACTGGGTGAGATAAATTGTCCTGGCTGTCAGGTTCAGGAAGGATTTGGTTACCGGTTCGGACAATAAACTGCTGAATAGGTCAACGCTTGTTGTCTCCTTTATTTGCTAAGAGATAAACATACTCCATTTTTTATTATTGAAATTAAATTTATTTATCTAATTTATTAAATGTCCATCTACTGGCACATACTACTGGCCATGATCTCTATCATGCTAAACATAAGAAGTGGACACTACAGTATGCTGATATATAATATAACATTTGTGATCCGTTTCAGGAAAATGAGTCATAAGTCGCAAAAATGATATTTTTCAAAGTGTTTATTTCATAAGATCACTTTATTGGAATGTTCTGATTTTTGGGGAGTTTATCACCTATAGTTACGTCAGTCGATGTATCAAATTTCAGAACAATCTATTAAATATATTCTCTCGTTTTAAAGGTCCTTGTAAGGAGTATATTTAGTTACTTTACTGGTTATTGCCCCCCAGAAATATTGCAAACTTTTCTTTTCAAAAATAAAAATATCAAACTTAAAATCTGGAAATACTTATTATATTACTAGACTGTTTACTATCATTGGAATCGGCTTGATCCCATCTTTTCAAATATAATGATATCTCAAAATCCAATTTTTGCGACTTAATTATGACTCATTTTCCTGAAACACATCACATTTGTTAATGTTACTCTTAAGTGACACATATTACAAATACTATGAATAAATAAGTATGTTTTATGTGATGATTTGTTATGGCCTGGAAGACCTGTTTACAGAGGGTGCCAAGCATGTTTCTGTATGCTGTTTTCACATAGAAATAAAAACGATTATAATATATTTCTCTTTTAACTCGATAAGCAAAACCCCCCCAAAAAAACGTCAGAGAAAAGAATAACCCCGATACCTCCCGACACTCAATAAATTCCAGCGCTGGACATCATTAGGTGAATAACTATACATAATTGATCCAACGAAGTACATCAACAATATTGTCCTGTTAACAAGTTCAATCGCTTACGCGCACGCGTGTGTGACAGAAAGGCCAGAAGGCAATCATAAACGAATAAATACAAGAAATCAAAAGGTAACAAGGTTTATAGTCTATTAACCATACTATATTATATACCATATATAGTTACCTAGACGTCGTTTAAGACTTACATAAATTCCAATTCAAACCAAACAGCAAGTCCCCAGAATGCCTGTCATTATATAAGGGCGGCTTGTGTTCTTTGTAGTTCCTTGCTAATTATGTCCACACTTTGCCTATGGGGACATAGTAGTTAGTAGTTTCTATCGATAAAAGTAAAAGTAACTCTGGGTTTCTTGGAAGAGCTGTGAGGGCACAGAAAGAATATTATCCATTTTCCTGTCTATTGTAACTGTTTATTGAGGAAATAAAAGCATTTATATATTTATATATTATATTCATATTGAGACTTCACTGCAGAATGAAACCTCTACGACCGCATGGGGACAAAACTTCAGTGAAGTCAAGCCATTAGGAACTCATAGCAGTTGGCTATGACATATCTAAGAAAACTCATATTCCTGATATGGTAGTCTGAATATTATATATAATATCTCAATTTATTTATTTTTTATTTAAACAAATTTGACTTCAATAGTTTCGGCAGACCCGATAATCTCACGTATAACAGTTGAAACATAAGTATAATCTACACAACGTTAACTTTACAATTTTTTTTTTTATTATTTCATTTCGGGCCAATATACAATATTTAAACAATTTTTTAGAAAAAAACGCACTATCCCTCAGGGAAGTTTTCATACGTTGCCCAATTTCATGTCAGGGAGTGCATAAATCAAATGGATTTTTTCATAGAATGCTATAACCACTCACACCAGGGTTATATGGGTCAGATTTTTAGAAAATGTACAATTGGCAGCTGTACAGATTTAGTAAATTCTGCCAAATTAGGCTGCAATTCAGTCAATACTTGGTAAATTCGAGTATATTTGACATTGCATTGATTCTAGCAATCTGTTTGGTTAGGTTGAACTGTATTTTGAACTTTATTTTTGTCTGAAGTTTTGGTTATTTGAGAGAATTGGTGATGATGAATTGTACATTTTCTGAAAATCTGACCCATTTAATGGAGTGTAGGCGTTAGTATTGCCTTATAAAATAGAATAAGTGAAGAATCGTGTTTTGTAAGTGTGTCACCAACTCCAATCAAAGGATTCTGGACCTACATTTGTTTATTTTAAATAAAAATGTCCTCCATAATAAACAGAAATTAATAGGGGTGTGATGAGAAATGACTTTTGCCTTTCCTCAAAAGCTTTTGGAGACCTACTCTGTTAGTACTGTCACTAAAGGCAATATATTTGACAGTTACGAGACGGGTTTAATTTCACTTGAATTTGTGAATAGAGAAAAAATGAAAGACTTTCGGCGGCTTCTTACAAAGACTGATAAAAAGTTGTGGGTGATAAATGGGGTTTTGGTGGAGCACGAGGCAGGTCATAAAAGGAAACCGAAACGGAACTCCCAGGAAAGCATACGGGTGAGTGAAAATTAAATTTAATAACAAAAATTCCTCAAAACTAGATCAATATATGCATCTATGTTGAGATGGGCCTCTTAGTCAAAGTCAGATATAATGTTACAAATAAAACACTTTTGTTTCCGTTTTTTCTTTTCTTTTTACTGTGACAGGTGAAGAATATAGGTGAAGGGTTTTAATTCCAAGCCAGTCTAGGCCCAAAGTTGAGTGATTCCCTGCAAACGGAGGGAAAACCTCACCTCAAATAACAAAGTGCCATTATTATTATTCGATGAAGACCGAAAAATGTCATTATATTCCCATCAGAACGCCGAGTCCTTACCTAGGCAAGGAAACCGATTAGCGAAGTAGGCGTCTAATCACTGATACACTATTCTTATCTAATCTGATGGTTTGTACCTAGACCGAAGCTACGTTTTACCTTATTTTTCCTATTTCTTTTAGAATTGGATTAACCAAGGTGTTTTTTTGTATTTTTTTAAACAGCGGATCATTATTGCTTACGACATGTTTATGAGTCAGATTTTCAGAAAATGTACAATTGGCAGCTGTACACATTTAGTAAATTCTGCAAAATTTGGCGGCAATTTGGTCAATACTAGGTAAATTCGAGTATATTCTGCATAACATTGATTCTAACAATCTGTTTGGTTAAGTTGAACTATATATTGAACTTTATTTTTGTCTGAAATTTGGGTTATTTGAGAAGATAACGAAGAGACGAATTTGAATTGTACGTTTTCTGAAAATCTGACCCATTTAACCCGTGCAAATTATACGTCCGCTGGTAGAGCGCCCGGTTAGCTCAGTCGGTAGAGCATCAGACTTTTAATCTGAGGGTCAAGGGTTCGAGTCCCTTATCAGGCTATACTTTTCATGTTTTTCGTGGTCAGGTTCTTACCAAATATTAAACTAAAGTATGCCAGAACCAGCGCAACATGTCTTTGGTAAATTAATGGTCTTGCCAGAGAAGGGTAGGCTAGAATAGTTAGAACCTCACCTTGAAAAAGATGAAAAGTATTCGTCTGAAATGTGGGTTATTTGGGAGGATTGGTGAATGCGTATATTGGTGAACCCATATATTTTCAGTCATTTTGTTATAGCGAACAACCTTAATTTAGTCAGACCAATACTACATCGATTAAGTAGACTATTATTGTCAAAAAACACTGATTACTATTTCTGAGAATTATGAGCATAGAAAGATCTACCGCGCTTGATATTTATCAATAACAATGTACTAGAAACCTTAATTAACATAGCAGTGTACCACCTTCGTCCATGACGACTGTGGATTTGTTCACTGCAAAATATTAATGTAACAACAACAGAAAGCTTGCAAACCTCCCTTAGCTAGAGTCATGATCGAAAATAAAAGTATCTTAATCATAATCTTAAACTAATCTTAATTGCCAATAGTTAATTCTGTAGACTCTAGACTTTAAAAGCTCGATGTAGGCCTACTCTGGGATGTTTACATGGACCATTTTCCATTTTTTTACCTCTTCTTGTTAATTACCTTCTTGATACCAACTTGACACATGATTTATAATTTCATTTTTTACCGAGATGCTCATTACTTGTTTGTTGATTTTTTTATTTTCTATTGAACATACAATGTCGATGCATCTTATAGATTATGAGAACTGTATATAATATCTATATATAATTTACTTTCATTGTTATCATTAAGGATTAGAGCACTGTAAATATCGACTAGATATATTATCAAGGGAAAGTTAGCCCAGGTGTTGTTTGTAACTCGGCATCCTTTTATTCGAATTAGTTTTTGTTATGACACATCCAAGTATAAGGGTCTGATTTTCAGAACATGTACAATTGGCAGCTGTACACATTTGGTAAATTCTGCTAAATTAGGCTACAATTTGGTCAATACTAGGCAAATTCGAGAATATTCGGCATTGCATTGATTCTAGCAATGTTTGGTTCGGCTGGAATGTACTTTGAACTATATTTTTCTCTGAAATCTGAGTTATTTGAGAGGATTGGTGAAGATAAATTGTACATTTTCTGAAAATCTGACCCATAAATGTGAGAACGACTGGATAATGACAGACTAGTTTAATGACGTCTGTAATAAATCTAGTTGTAGTTGTAATTCTTTTGTAACGTAGTTTTAATAATGATATACCTATAATAGAAAATAAAGTTTACCAATAGTCTGTAGCCATCATTCCCCATTTCATATCATTATTATGTAACGCGACGCAAGCTCAACATAAACTGGCCTCCCGCTACCCTCATACCCCAATAACGTTATTAACCCATAGCATGTTTTTTTTTACTAACTAAGCATATTAACCCTCTAAGACATAACCCTACGGCAGCGTGGGAGGAACATCGCCCCCGGCGAGCCCATGGATTGTACACACTGTCAATAAAAATATAAAAAAAAAAAAAAAAAAAAAAAAAAAATCACATGTGAGTATATATGCATACTATTATCATATATAAATTGACTACTGTACTGTATTCTGATACTTCGATGATCACTTATACAAATGTATACCGTTGTAATGGTCCAATAATAACTCGCTGCGATGCGAATGTTTGAATTGAAATATACATCAGGGCAATACTAAAATCACATGAATTTGTGAGATTGTAACTGATGCTTCTTGAATAAAAATTATCTGTGGGAAAATAATGATATATAACAATAATCTTTGTAATTTTCTACTATCTGTACCATCTGGAAAACTTTGTAGTTTAATACACTGTGAGGCTGTCTGAAAATTGACAAAAAAAAAGGTTACCGATCTGACAGTATTGTAGAAATTCTTTGACAATGATTGCTAAATCTAACCTATACGTAAACGTATCCGTATCTCTTATGTACAAACATAATGTTAAAAGAAAGAAAAAGATTCAGCAAAACATGACGGGGAAAACGTTACGTAACATATCAATCAAAATATTTCATCCCACAATTAATGGGTCACTTCATGCCATGAAATGACTGTAATATGGAAATGAAATAAAATAAAATAATAATGCTACATATTGATGATGTTCTGACCCTAGTAGATCGGTCAATGTGACGTCACTCAGCGTTCATCTTGGGGGGAACGGAGAAGACCGCCACGCCACCTGGTGTTTCATGAAATAACTATAGGCAGGGAAAAGTGAAAACCCAACAAATCGATAAAATGAAAAAAGTGCTTCTCAACTCGCCAAACTTAGCAGAAACTGTCCTTTTTAGTATGTGTGTTGCGTTGAGATGTACAAAAAACATAATAATTATGTATGATGTGTTTTAGGAAAATGCGTCATAAGTCGCAAAATTCCTATTTTTCAAAGTGTTTTATTCACAAGATGTCTTTGTGTGAATGTTTTTATTTTTGCGGGTGCTTAACGCCGTCTATAACATGAACACATGTACCAAAATTCAAGACAGTGTATTCAATAATATCCATGCATTTCTATGCTAATCTTATAGAGTACATTTAACTACTTTACTGGTTATTGCCCCCAAGAAATAGTGCACAGTTTTTTCCACAAACAAAAATATCAAACTTAAAATATAAAAATAATTATTAGATTATTAGGCTGTTTACTATCTTTGGAATCGTCTTGATCTCATCTTTTCAAATATGGTGATATCTCAAAATCCATATTTTGCGACTTATGGCTCTTTCTCCTAACCACATTATGTGATGTGTTATAGAAATATGAGTCACAATAATATTTTTCAAAAGGATTTATTCACGAAATGTCTTTTTTGTAGGAATATTCTGATGTTTATGAATACGTGTACCAAACTTCAAGACAGTATTAAATATATCCTTGCGTTCTGAAGGTCATTATATGAAGTATATCTAATAAGTCTCTTTATCACTTGTCACATACAAGTAAGGTATAATAATATTTAATCTCTATCTCATGTATTTTGGCCAAGGTAACGGCCGGGAGATTTGGATATTATCTAGAGGTCTGTTTACCTATTCTATCTATATCTCATGCACTTTTATTATTATTATTTATATGTACCCCTATGTACGCAGAGTTGGAATAAAGTAGTTTCATATCTTATCTTATCTTATCTTATTGCCCACCCAGAAATAATGCAAACTTGTTTTCAAACATAAATAATCATATCAAACATAAAAAAATATTATAGAAACACTTACATTAGATGTCCTTAATGTTTGCTATCATTGGAATCGTTTTGATCCCATCTTTAAAATATTGATATCTCAAAATCTATTTTTTGGCGACTAGTGACTCACTTTCCTGTAACACATCATAGCAGGTCATTTTAATAGCCAAAACTTACATATTTAGGCAAAACCTGTTCCATGAAAATAGGTTGTCAAAAAAACTGTGATGAAAGAACTGTTTATTTTGAGGTGCAGTCATCCAAAGCTATATAAAATAAGACCCTTCACTCACGCATATTATATGTGGCATCAAAACAGGTTCATCATCTTATTTCCAATTAATCTGTATTGACTTTTTTTCCTTTTTCCTTTTTCTTGAATTATTTATTCAGATGTCGTTGCATTTACATCAGTTTTAACAAATTCATTTATACAATGTGGCCCTCCAGTGGCCTTCTGCCACTTGTACACTTTTGTTAGCTCTCCAAGCTCGAAATGATTCCAAACAATATCTTCACTGACACAATTTTGCTTTATTTTCCTTTCAACATCTAAATTTTGTGCATTTATTGGTTGGTGTGCTGACTGCAGAGATCGCCCATGGTGTAGGCAGCATTGTAGCTGAATGTGCCTCCATTCTTGGTGCCAGCAGGGCACTGGAAGCGGAAGGATCGGCCGTGGTCACACACAACAAAGGAGTCAGCGTTATCAGCACCAGCAGAGTAGAAGCCATAGTTGTAATTGTTGGCACAGCTTCCTGTAAAGTAGAATAGATGAGCTTAAACTATTGTGGGAATAATCTAGTATAATAATAACAGTATAATAGTATGTATCTATGTATGGGAGTTCATATTCATGCATCATAATTGTTAACACTGTATCTCATTTATATCTTTCTCTAGTTCAATGAATCTATGTGAATTGATCATTCTGTGGAATGTAATATATATACCTTTTTATTCTTTTGTTCTATTTTTATGTCTAATAAACTGCATATTCATTTATTTATTTATATCCTATCCTAATTATATTTATAACACGAAACAATAATTTTGTAATTTATCTTCGGGGGGTTTTTTTACCTAACCCCCAACCCCTCTTTTCCTTTCTAAAGAAAGAATGACAATGCACATCACAACCATTACCAACCATCATCTACCACCTAGGGAGGGCTATTGCCCTAAACCAGGTGTAAAATACTAATTCCTGAAGCTTAGTATTACACTGCAGTCAAACAGGTGAGGTACCTATTGCCTTGTCTCACTATATATAATATAAAATAATGCTCACCGCCGTATGTGCCCAAGAAATAGTACTGCACTCCAACTCTGTAGCTGGGATGGTTCACTCCCACACGGTAACCATTAAATCTATTGTAGGCTCCACCATATCCCCCATAGCCAAAGTAGTTTCCATAGTAGTAAGGATAAGCAGGGTAGTGGGCATATGCACCAGCATATGATGGGAAGACATAGCTGGCTGCTGCAGCGGCAACAAGGCACAGGAGAACGGCACAAACTGACTTCATGTTGCTTGTTGGTTTCCTTGGTGAGGATTGGTGCTTCTACAACCATTGCTCCACCATTTTATACTCTCGGTCTATGACCCCCCATTCATTCATTATTTGTTTTCAACTTTGTTTTTGTAGGCCTGTGGGTCCGGTTGTCAGAAAATGGTCAATTCGCCTTCAGCAGTTTTCTCAAATATCCAAAGTTTTAGACAGAAATGAGATTCAGAATACAATTCAACATAAACAAACAGATATTCTGACTCAATGCAGTACCAAATGCGACTAGATATGCCTAGATTTTATAATATTTCAACCTGATTTAGCAGAATTTACTCGATGTGTAGAGCTGCCAATTGTACATTTTCCAGTGATCTGACCCATATAATATTATGTAGAAGGCAAATGTGAACAATGGGTCATCAGAACATCGGTGGAGCTCTGGTGGGCCAATAAAATGGTTGACTCCAGCGCGAAGGAAAAAAAGAACATCAATTATGTCGGTGAGATTTTCAGAAAATGTACAATTCAACTTCGCCAATCTTCTCAAATAACCCAAATTTCAGACGAAAATAAAGTTCAAAACACAGTTCAACCTAACCAAACGGATTGCTATAAGTAATGCCATGACAAATATACTCAAATTGACCAAGTATTGACCAAATTGCAGTCTAATTTAGCAAAATTTACTTAATGTGTACATCTGCTAAATATACTTTTTCTGTAAATCTGTCCCATGTATGAGGACACAATAGACCCGACCTCACGTGTAGAATAAGTTGACTTACAAACTTGTAAAATGTGACACTATATTTGGAAATAAGCTTCGAGATTTGACTTGATTTGAAAACGATTTTATTCAGGACAAAAGACATTACATCACCGATGCTATTCGAACAATTGCCTGATATTATCAAAGATTTTTTTTTTTTTTTTTTTTTTTTTATCCTATAAATACCAAATATCCTAATAAACTACCAAAGATTTCTACAATTTTTATATTCTTAAGGCATACTTCGGGGGTTGACATTGCAGAAGTAGCTAGTTGAATAAAAAAAGAATGGAGTCGAAAGGGTACAAACAAATAAAATAAAAGAAGATTTAGTTAATGACAACAATTAGTTAATGACAACAATTATCTAAATGTATTACTTGGTGTCAAAACTCTTTATGCTTTTCAATTTGGCAAATGATGTTTATCACTATTGTGAATATTTGACCAAATAGAATTTTGGATAAAACATTGGACATACTAATACCCGTCCGTTTGAGACAAATATGAAATAATTTTCTACACTGAAGGTGAGGCATAGGCAATGATAGTAAAGTCAAGGTTAAAAACAGTTTTTAAAAACATAAGTATAGCGTCGTGCTCTAACAGAGAACCGTTTATTTTTGCTTTTTTTTTATTGCAAATATGGCCAAATAGTTACATCATTCATTCAAAAAACGCCTGTCCACCCTGTGGATGTTTTCTTGCGTCGCCTCTAATCTGTAACAAATATACTCTAATGTATATCCTTGATTACCTTCAGTTATCATCAATTACAATCAATTACTTCAATTACCTCTAATCTTGAAATAATGCTGACCTCAAAATTAATTAATTATTACTAATTATCGTCACACATCATCTAACGGAATACATTTCATCTCATATCAGATACTCAATCCATTCATTTTCCTGTCACTTAAATTTGCGAATACATTGGGTATTACATAATATATCAGAAAAATAATAGTAAACATCAAAACTTATATATTCCATCTAGTTATATTTACTTCAACTTAAATACAAGGTGAAAAGGGGGGGGGGGGTATTCACAGCTTTATATCTAAAAATGAATACAAACAATATAGTCAATGATTGGGCCATTTTCCAGGGACAATTATATGGGTCAGATTTTCAGAAAATGTACAATTCAACTTCGCCAATCTTATCAAATAACCCAAATTTCAGACGAAAATAAAGTTCAAAACACAGTTCAACCTAACCAAACAGATTGTTAGAATCAATGCAATGCCCAATGTACTCGATGTTACCTAACTATAGTATTGACCAAATTGCAGTCTAACTTAGCAGAATTTACTAAATGTTTACAGCTGCGAATTGTACATTTTCTGAAAATCTGACCCATATGAAGTTATAACAGACTGGTATATTCGACTCTTCTGTGGTTTTTATAACATCATATTTGAAGTGGACTAAACGAAATAGAACCCTAACCCTTGTATTGGATATAATGTGCCCTCCACCTTGACCAGCAACACTACTGCATTCTATTATAGCTCGATACTCGATACAAATTAAGGCACAAATAAATATCGTTTGTTGATATTGAGGAATTTCTATTATAAATGATAGATGTGATGTGTTTCAGGAATATGAGTCACAAGTCGCAACATTGATATTAAAGGCGTTTTATTCACAAGATCTCTTTGTTGGAATATTCTGATTTTTGGAGGGTTTAATTAGCGCTTTAAGTCATATATATGACGACGTGTACCAAATCTCAGGACAGTGCATTAAATATATCCTTGCGTTCAGAAGGTCATCCTATGGAGTATATCTAGTAACTTTACTGGTAATTATCCACCCAGAAATATTGCAAACTTTATCTTTTTTTTAAAATATAGAAATACTTTTTAGATATCTGATGAGACCTGATGAGAATGTGGTAAGAGGGACACTATTGCACTGGCCGAGATGTTTGTTTTTTTCGTTGCCCACGATCCGATATGCTATAGTGGGTTATGAAGAAAAACAAGCATCGAACATTCGAATTTAGGTTCTATATTTACTCCCATGTTGCTATATTCAAGTATATAATAGAATAACAAAGGCATTTTACTTTCAAATATGATATCTCAAATCCATTTTTTGTGACTTGTGACTCATTTTCCTGTGACACATCATAAATGAGCACATGTTGGCAGTCCAACCCATTGTACAGATTGCCAGAAGGTCATCAATCATGTTCCCTGAATTGTGTATCTGTTATAATAAAATATTTATAAAATAAAGTGAGTTGTGTTCTGTGAATGGTGACATAAAAGCTGCCATAGAAGTCAGAACTTGTTTCAGGACATGTCATGTCTCCAGATACATCTATTACTCACTGCCTGTTGTCTCTTTGTTTGTTTGTTTGTTTGTTTTGTATTCATAAGCTCATGTACCAAGTACAACATTTTCAGCCTATATAAACATAATTAAATAATTCTTCTCTTTTATCTTCTATCTTCTCTTCTATCTTCTCTTTTTTTATTTCACTGTGTCTAATAATAAAACAGACATTGCCCCTTACTTTACCACTCTCTGTGTAAATGTCCCACATCTGAATGTTGTACCTCAAATGTACTGAAAACCTGTCAAGCAAGCTTATGTATGTATGGGTCAGGCGTTAGAAAGGTTAATAGGTTAATATTTTCTCAAAAGTTAGCCCGATGGAATAGTAGTCTAATATTGATGCTATTATTTGCTAATTTGATCTTATATAACTCGGGTAGTTTATATTATTTTCCATGTAATTTATAATTATAAGCTGAGAATAGCTATGTAAATTATTGTGAGCTTACTGAAATAAAAGATGAACAAACAAACAATTCAGCTAAAAGAGGCTAAGAATATTATATCAGAGTATATTTGGAATAAACAACTACTCTAAACTTGAGCATCATTCTAAATGATGTTATAAACTAAAAACCATTAGAATGTTGTACCTCAACTGTACCGTAAGATGTTAAGGAAGCTTAATATATGGGTCAGGCGTTAAAAAATGTACCATCGGCCATTTTATCTTGGCCAATTCGATTTCAGAATCTTGTATAAACATCCACCACAGCAGAATATTGATGAATGCAATTCAATCAAAGTCATAATATGAGTTAATGTTGGAAGACCTTTTGTCCTAGTACCACCTGAAAATACATCAATAATATTTATCTTATTATTTATTTTCAAAAAAATGCTCCATTCCACAAGTTTTCCATCCAAAAACTGAAAAAGACAAAATAGCTTTGAATTATGAGATATGTAAACATTGGAACAAAGTGGCAACAAACTTGTAAAAATATATAGGATAAAAATAAAAATAATTTAAGAATCAGATCAGGATATATTTCTTAGCTAAAAACTGACGAACATTGTAATTAAGATAAGATTTAATTCATTATAAAGATATAAATGAGTGTTACATCGTGGTAACTGCCGGAAGAGATGGTACCTCGCTGTATCATAAAGGTGTGTCGACCAATTTGTCTCTTTTATTCTACTCGACTGTACCCACTATGTACTCTTCGATTATGACAAATAAAAAACATCTTATCTTATCTTATCTTATTAATTTCCCACTAAGACTCCCATAGTAGGCGAATGTCACCAGCCCATCCTCATTATTTCGCTTAAATGATCAACGCTTTATATATATTTGTATAAATTGCGTATAAACATGTTAAAATGAATGGAATATCATGAATACTGTATTAACAACATGAAATTCAAGGCACAACGAAAAACACTATGGGTCAGATTTTCAGAAAATGTACAATTGCCAGCTGTACACATTTAGTAAATTAGGCTAAATTAGGCTGAAAAATAGAGAATACCGGGTATATCTGAGTATATTTGGTATCCCATTGATTCAAAGTATCAGTTCTGTTATGTTAAACTGCATTTTGAAGCTCATTTCTGTCTTAAATGGGGTTATTGGAGAGGATTGGTGAAGGCGAATTGTACATCTTCTGAAAATCTTACCCATATAGTGAGCGTGCGACTGTAAAGAATAACCTGGAAATATTGGTAAAAACAAAAAAAGAATAACCTGGAAATATATTAATATAGAGAATATTCTGGATCAAAACATATTTCCTGGTAGGCACTTCTTTCAGTAGGAGGCCCGAGTCAACGTATAACAGCAGCAGAATATTGATAAATTCATTCCTAAATCATAATGTGAGTAAATTTGGTAAGATTTGTTTGTCGTATGAGCTGAGACTGCAGTTTTAAGAGGCTGTATAGAGGTCAGATCATCGGGAAATGTACAACTGGCAGCTCTACACATTTAGGAAATTCTGCTAAATTAGGCTGAAAAATGATGAATATTGGGTATACCTGACTATATTTGGTATCTCGTTGATTTAAAGTATCATTTTTGCAATGTTAAACTGCATATTAAAGCTGATTTCTTATATGTGGGTTAATTGAGAGGATTGGTGAAGGTGAATTGTACATTTTCTGGAGATCTGACCCATATACATGTTTATGATATTCTAATCGACTCTATCAATCATAATAAATTATGCACTCTCAGTTAACGCCAGGCCAAACTAAAGATTTCCTACTTTTTGTCCCGTTCTTTTTTCAAACCATCACCCTCATCCAAGGGTCACAACCTTCACCTTAATCCGACAATAAGATAAGATGTTTTTTTATTTGTCATTTTCGGTGAGTAAAGATGAGTTATAGTTTAGGCACTCGTCGGAAGACCTGGCTAATCTGTTCCCAGTTTAACCATACGTCGAACAACCTATGTAATGCAAGACCAACAATAAAAGAATCCTTGAATTGAATTGAATTGAAAACGAGTAATATACGTAACTAGACAAATTGGTCGACATACCATTATGTACGAGAGTCCATTTCTTCCGACTGTTACCATGAATTTGGAATATGATAAAATAAGAAGTAACACTACTGAATAATAGAATAAAATAAAAGTGACTTAGAAATGTGATAAAAAGAGTAGGCAAGTAGGCAAAAGAGTAAATAATCGAGCAGTACAGTACGATTTTACATCTAGGCATAGCTTGTTGACTTGTGTATGATCGTTTATAATGGTTACTGCCCTTATGTCTTAAGGGCCTAGTCCACCAAGCCGATTCTCATGCGATTCTCACATAATTTAGTGCAAAAGAGTCCTCTGCGACACAAAATCGCATGAGAATCGGCTTGGTGGACTAGGCCCTTTATATTCTTGTGTTCTTGCTGTTTTGTACGTCTTTTGCAGCAATGTGTTTATTGATTTATTGTTTTATTATTTTCTATACTTTCTTATCCGTTATGCCATCTAATTCTTAGATCTCAACTAAGAAGCGATTATGCTTGTTTTCATAAAAGTCTTGTTCTGTGTTTTGCCATCTCACCAGGTACCACACACACTAAAGGGCCTGGTCCACTAAGCTGATTCTCATGCGATTCTCACAGAACTTAGTGCAAAAGAGTCCTCTGCGGCGCAGAATTGCATGAGAATCGGCTTGGTGGATTTGGCCCTTATGATAGAAAAAGTGTTATGGTTTCCTCTATTTGCATTCATAGTTTTCCTCTATTTGCATTCATGATTTAGTTTTAGGAAACAAAACACTAAGCTAGGATACCACACACACTAAAGGGCCTGGTCCACTAAGCCGATTCTCATGCGATTCTCACAGAACTTAGTGCAAAAGAGTCCTCTGCGGCGCAAAATCGCATGAGAATCGGCTTGGTGGATTTGGCCCTTATGATAGAAAAAGTGTTATGGTTTCCTCTATTTGCATTCATAGTTTTCCTCTATTTGCATTCATGATTTAGTTTTAGGAAACAAACAACTAAGCTAGGATTAACAAGGAGGCATGAACTGGAAGAGATCTTCAGATAAGTTCACTCCCTTTTATCCATGTAACATCTTTGGAAATAAAGAATTAGACCCTGCCCACACACAGCCGATTTGCCTCCCGATTGCCCCCCGATTTGGGTCTCCTGATGGATCCTATGATCGCATTTCAAATTCTGGTTTATGTTTTTGAAATAACATGAACCACAATTGGAAATGGAATCCTAGGATTCGTAGGAAGACCGAAATTGAGGGGCAATCGGGAGGCAAATCACCTGTTTAAGTTGAATTGAATTGAAACCATCTAAAAGTGATTGACCTATTTCCTAGTGTATACTATGAAAATAATTATAATTTGGTGTTAATTTTGAAATTACTTTCTACAGTTTTGCTGAAGAGATATATAAAGTTACATAGCATTTTGGGTTCAGATTATTGGCGACATCTGAGAAGATCCATGGTGAATAGCACGTTTTTCTTATTTGTGAATTATTGATTCGTCGTTTATGAAAGGTACTTGGCCTTTCAAATGTAATATTAAAAAAATATGACATGATCCCTCTTGATAACAGATAGTTGGATCAAAACTGATTATTTAACTCTATTTAAACGTCCTTTAGTCATCTATGTTACTAGCTTCTTTGCAATAATGGAACAAATATGAACCTAGACTTGGCACAATTCCCATTCAAAAACAAACATCTACACAATTGCTATCATCTGTGCTACTATACAAACAATCAGCCTTCATGACTTAAATGTATATTCCAAATTAACCACATAAAAATGTCCAGACAGAGAAATATGTATGTTTTGTGCATGACCATAGAAACAATAGGGGAGGAACAGCCTTGAGTTGACACTGGAGTGACTGGTCAAACTGGGGTGAAAGGTCAGTCAAATTACAGGGTATAAAATGGGCAGAGTCGAATTGGTAGGCATCAGATCCAAAGGTCTATTACAACCAAGCAACATGAAGTCAGTTTGTGCCATTCTCCTGTGCCTTGTTGCCGCTGCAGCAGCCAGCTATGTTTTCCCATCATATGCTGGTGCATTTGCCCACTACCCTGCCTATCCTTACTACTATGGAAACTACTTTGGCTATGGTGGATATGGTGGAGCCTACAATAGGTTTAATGGTTACCGTGTGGGAGTGAACCATCCTAGCTACAGAGTTGGAGTGCAGTACTATTTCTTGGGCACATACAGCGGTGAGTATTATTTTATATTATATATAGTGAGACAAGGCAATAGGTACCTTACCTGTTTGACTGCAGTGTAATAGTAAGCTTCAGGAACTGGTATTTTACACCTGGTTTAGGGCAACAGCCCTCCCTAGGTGTTAGATGATGGTTGGTAATGGTTGTGATGTGCATTGTCATTCTTTTTTTATAAAGGGAAGGAGGGGTTAGGGTGAGGTAAAATACTTCCCTAAGATAAATTACAAAATTATCGTTTCATGTTATAAATATAATTATATCTAGGATATATTACATTCCACAGAATGACCAATTTACATACATTCATTGCACTAGAGAAAGATATAAATGAGTGTTAACAATTATGATACACAAAATGTTCATATTCTTAGTGAATTTGTCACTAGATGTAGATACTAGAGTTTTTTCCTCCACAAATCCCATACATAGATACATACTATTATACTGTTATTATTATACTGGATTATTTCCACAATAATTTAAACTCATCTATTCTACTTTACAGGAAGCTGTGCCAACAATTACAACTATGGCTTCTACTCTGCTGGCGCTGATAACGCTGACTCCTTTGTTGTGTGTGACCACGGCCGATCCTTCCGCTTCCAGTGCCCTGCTGGCACCAAGAATGGAGGCACATTCAGCTACAATGCTGCCTACACCATGGGCGATCTCTGCAGTCAGCACACCAACCAATAAATGCACAAAGTTCAGGTGTTGAAAGTTTGGGAAAATAAAATTGTGTCAGCGAAAAGTTTACTTGGAATCATTTCAAACCTACAAGAGCATAAAGCTTTAACTTGGAGACATCTCGTCTTCATCAACATTTATGTCAGTCTCTTGATAATTTCTATTATACATTTACTGAACCACGAGACACCTTTCTATGAAATAGGTTCATTACCTAAACAGAATAAGAAGAGTACTAAGGGTTCTATGAGTTATATATTGTGTGACTCCATTTATGCTTTATTTCAAGTTTTCCATCATATATTAGCTAATTGATACACGTTAATTTATTTTCAGTCGTTATTTAACTTATTTTTTCATAATCTTAGTCGAGTGAATGGTGATGTACCCCTATAAGTATATGTTTGTAATAATGAAAACGTTACTTAAGGGCCTTGTCCACTAGTCAATGCGATTTTGCGCCGCAGAGGACTCTTTTGCACTAAAATCTGGGAAAATCGCATGAGAATATGCTGAGTGGACTAGGCCCTTTATTCAAAGCATTCATTCTACATTATATTGGTGGGTTCAGGACAACTTTTGGGGTTACAGACGTCATCGCTTCTTATAATAGTACAGCCCCTGAGTCATTTATAAATGACTGAAAGTCACTTCATTCAAAGCACCAACAGAGGAAGCTTATTAATAATAAAGTTGTTTTTTTTTTAAAGAAAGCTGTTCATCGCAACAGGGCATTTCCAACCAATAACTGATGTCAGTTTGCTAGTCTGAAATGTATGTGGGCTTCTATATGGCCACATATATCCTACATAATATATGCCTGAATAAAAAAACCAATAACCTGTAAAATGTTTCACTGGAAATGCCGCTAAAGTCTTTATAAAAAGGTGATATTGCCCACTTTGACCTGTGCTTGTCTGCCTATCCATCACCCTTTCACATACATGGGTCTGATTTTCAGTAAATGTACAATTGGCAGCTGTACACATTTAGTAAATTCAGCTACATTAGGCTGCAATTTGTCCAATACTTCTAGTAAATTCGGCATTGCATTTTCGTCTGAAATTTGGGTTATTTGAGAGAATTGGTGAAGTTGAATTGTATCTTTTCTGAAAATCCGACCCACATACTTCGAGCCTGACTCATAACTACACCATTCTTACATGTTGTCCTTGCTAAGCTTTTTGGTGATTTTAACTTTCATACTTGAAAAGAAGAAATTATTTGGATTCCAACAATGTTAACATTCAGGAAATCTATTAAGTATTTCTATATTGTATATTTGATTTTGTTTATGTGTAAAAATAAAGTTTGCAATATTTCTGGGTGGACAATTACTAGCAAAGTAGCTAAATATACACTATAGGATTACCTTAGTAACGCAAGCTTTAATACACTTTCTTGAAATTCATATAATAAAGAGATCTTATGAATAAAACAGCTTGAAAATATCAATTTTGCGACTATAACTCGTTACTTTATAACACATCATACATTCCTTCCCTAAAGTACCATCACCAGTTGTTTAGCCAGGGAAGACAGTTATAAGCACAGAAAATAATGATTATTTATGAACCAGTCACCAGCATCTGTATAGATCTATAGATTTTTCTCCTAAATTCAGCCTACCTGATCAGACACACGTAATGTACTAGAATTGGGCACACGCCAATGGCCATTTAAGTGTCAGGACCTCCATGACCCCTGTGATGAAGGTCAACTACTTTTAACCTTTGTAAGAATTGCCATGCTGTTTGTTCAACTGACATGCCACATGGGCCAGATTTTCAGAAAATGTACAATTGGCAGCTGTAAACATTTAGTAACTTTTGCTAAATTAGACTGCAATTTGGTCAATACTAGGTAAATTCGAGTATATTCGGCATTGCATTAATTCTAGCAATCGGTTTGGTTAGGTTGAACTGTATTTTGAACTTTATTTTCGTCTGAAATTTGGGGTATTTGAGAAGATTGGCGAAGTAGAATTGTACATTTTCTGAAAACATGACCCATATGATAGATTGCAGGTATAAATCATGGCACAGCATGAGCGATATTTTGATATTTTACTATCTTTTTTCTCTTTTTTATGTAAGGCCCTTTGATATACCTGTATGTATACCACATAGCAACAACTCAATAATGTGTCTGGGTTGGTGTGGAAGTATGTGTAGGTGGGAGGAACATTGGAGGAACTTTGAAAGCTTTATATGTAAAAGTGGTCAGATTGTGTGATTTAAAAAGTTCATTTTTGTTCAGGTAAAAGTAAAGAGGGATGTTACATTGTGGAAAAATGCCATTGCCCGAATGAAGTATTCTAACCCTTAATTCAGACAGGAATTGCAATGAATCTCCAGTCTAGGCCCAAAGTTGAGAGAGTCCCTTCAAACAAAGGGAAAGCCTCTCGTTTCAAACCGCAAAGTGCCATTATAATTCCATTAAGACCGTTACATTTATTTACTGGTCTATAGGGACAATCAGGAACAAATGGGATTAATAGTGCAATTGGTTGGCTTCTTTATATATACCTATCTAGTCAGTGTTATCCTTACATTTTCGATTTCCAAAAGGATTCCTAAAGTTTATTTTGTAATTCTTATAGCCTCTTTGAGTTCCAGATGGGAACTATTGCTTTTGCGTAAGTCTGGCCTAGAGGACTCAGGTGTGGGCAATTTTTTATTATTATTATTTTTTCCAAAAGTTTAAGAAGATAATAGACTGAGACTGAAAAAAGTGAGATTTCGGCGGGTCCTCTAAATAATTATTTTGGGGGATATTTTGATATTTTACACCAATAAGAATCCTTTAATATTCTATCTGGGCGACCTTTGGGTGGGTCTGGAATGAAGAGACCACTAAATAGACAATTTCATTTATTTACGGATATTAGCTGAGAATTCAGCTTTAATTAAATGTGATATGTTTTAGAAATGAGTCATAAGTCGTAAAAATAGGAATCTGAGGTATCAGAATTTTTGAAAAGATGAGATCAAGCCGATTCTAATGATAGTAAACATCTAAGAAGGGTTTCTATATTTTAATTTTGATATTTTAATTGTTGAAAAAAAAGCTTGCAATATCCGTGGGTGGACATTTACTATAGCGAAGTAGCTAAATATACTCTATAGGATGACCTTATAGAAATGCATGAATATATTACATATATAGAATCTTTATTCAATCTCGTCAGTTACATGAAAAGAACATAAGATTCTAATATTAGCCACACTAACGTTAGGTTTTCCATCCGGTTTTAATACACTATCTTGAGATAAATGTATTGAGCGTTGAGCAACCCAAAAATAAAAACATTCACGCGAATACATCTTGTGAATAAAGCACTTCGAAAAATAGCAATTTTGCAACTTGTGACACAGCACAAATGTGATCCGTTTCAGGAAAATATGTCATAAGTCGCAAAATATGGATTTTGAGATACCATAATTGAAAAAAGGAGATCAAGGTGATTCCAATGAATGTAAACATTAAGGACATCTAATAAGTGCTTTTATCTTTTTAGTTAGATAATTTTATTTTTGAAAAAGACGTTTGCAATATTTCTGGGTAGATAATTACCAGTAAAGTAGCTAGATATACTCAATGGGATGATCTAAGAAACGCACTGATATAATTAATGGACAGTCTTGAAATTTGGTAGATGTACAACCACAAGGACTAGACACTCCATAAATGAGATCTCAAAAAAAAAGATCTTGTAAGTAAACGAATTTGAAAAACACCAATTTTGCGACTTGTGACTCATTTTCCTGAAACACATCACAAATGTAATCCGTTTTAGGAAAATGAGTCATAAGTCGCAAAATATGGATTTCGAGATATCACCATATTTGGAAAGAGAAGATCGAGGTGATTCCAATGATAGTAAACATTATAGGACACCTAATAAGTATTTCTATATTTTAAGTTTGATATTCTTATTTTTGAAAAAAAAGTTTGCAATGTTTATGGATGGGTAATTACCACTAAAGTAACTAAATATACTCCATACAAAGGCCTTCAAAACGCAAGGATATATTTAATACAATGTCCCACAATTTCTCACATGGATTCATATGACTATGAGTGCTAAACCCTATAAAATCAGAACATCTCAATAAAGAAATCTTGTTAATAAAACACTTTACAAAAACACCGGAATAAAAAGACAAACAAGTAAGTTATATATATATATACATGTGGTTACTACCACGTTTATTCCCCACACTCAGATCGCACACACCTACTCAACAGTAACCACACTTCCTCCACTCCAGACACTTCTCCTAGAAATGACCTGAAAAAACAAACAGATTACTAAATTATTATTTTTTTCAGAGATTCGGGAATATGATTAGAATGGGATGAGGGGTTGTGAAATTGTAGCAAGTATTACTATCGCTAGTTTTATTTTTATATTTTTAATAGCTAATGTCTATTTTTATAAGCATTTATTTCTATATTTTGGGAGAAATATCCCAATCGTTCATGACCACATGAATTATGGGATTAATGATACAGTTTAAAATCTACAGAAAACATGCCATGTTCAGCATGGAATATTTATCAATGTTCTAATGTTAATATCCATGTATCATACATGTTTCCATAACACAAGTCCCCATCTTTCCCATCATGCATTTGGTTTCATGGATCATTTATACAAACTATAATATTCGTGAAAACATTCTTTATTTAATAAAGGGTGACCGAGAAGTCACTATTAAACTGTGACTCCTCTCTGTGTATTATTCCAGATGATCTTAGTAGTTATATTCTTTCAATTTTCGATAAAAATGTTGCCAAATATTTATATGCCAGATTTCAACCGAATCCATCCCAGAATGCACTGTAACTGACATACATTACAAGTCCCCTATTGAATCTTACCATCGCTCTATAATCTAGACATCTAGTTCGTGTGTTGGCCACAGAGGGCAGCCATGGAGTAAGGAGAACCGTAAGCGAATTGGGTAATGTCGCTGTTCTGGGTTCCGGTGGGGCACTGGAAGCGGTGGGCGCGACCATGGTCACACACGATGAAGGAGGAGTTGTCGCCAGCATAGTAGAAACCGTAGGAGAAGCGGTTGGCGCAGTGTCCTGAAATGATAAATAATTAAATTATAATAATTAAATCCTAAAATTTATTTTTTAAAAAAAAACAGATTTTATTCAGGATATCATCAGATACACATTCACTTTTCAGGGTTTTTTTCGTTGTTTCCTGAGAATACATAATTTTACAAAGCATTCACTATTATATATACATTAATGGTGATGTTACACTTTTAATATACACTATCGTCTCTGTAATTATTAGATTTGTTGATGATTGGATGAAGGTACCTTTAAGGCCCTAGTCCACTAAGCCAAGGATGAGCTCTTTTCAACTAAATTCTGTGAGAATCGCATGAGAATCGGCTTAGTGGCCCATTCTGTAATGAGTAACTGTCTAATATTGGGAGTTGATTGAATGGGACGAGATTGATAATGAGTCAATACCATTAATCTCAATACGATTTTAGGGTCGTATTTTCACGATGCATTTGGGTCAGATTTTCAGAAAATGTACAATTCACCTTCACCAATTCTCTCAAATATCACAAATTTCAGACGAAAATAAAGTTCAAAATACTGTTCAACCTAACCAAACAGATTGCTAGAATCAATGCAATGCCGAATATACTCGAATTTATCTAATATCGACCAAATTTCAGCCTAATTTAGCAGATTTTACTAAATGTGTACAACTGCCAATTGTACATTTTCTGAAAATCTCACCCATTTATCCTTTCACAATACCTACTAAACCTGGTGATGTTTACTATCTATAACAGGGGTGAGAGCGTCGGAAAATGTACAATTGGCCCTCACCAATCCTCTCAAATAATCCAATTTGATGAGAACAAAAAATGAGGTCCAAAATACAGTTCAACCCAACTGAATAGACCTTCTTAAATCAAGGCAATATCACCTATATTCCGAATTGTCTAGTGAATATCTTTAGGCAGCCTAATTTTGGGGAAATTTCTAAATGTGTAGACCGGCCAATTGTACATATTCAGATGCACTGATCCTAGAGCAAATTATGGTGGAATTTCATGTCTCTGTGTATACTGCGAATTGCAGGCGACACACGATTTCCATGCCTGTTCACAATGTTGAATAACTTTGTTATTATATTCATTAAAACATTATCTTTTCAGCTGTAGAATGATTTGAATTTCATAATACAATCCTGTCTATCATGATGATAAAAATGCATCTTGAGAAAAAAATTAAAGATATTATTCCTAGATATTGAAACGCAAAGAGGTTAAGGTTTTCCCTCTAGTCTCAGATCGCTTTGATAAAGTGAGCTCAATGCAGTTATTTGAGAAATATTGGTTGGTACTTTTTAAAGCGACAAATCCATGTTGTATTTCTCAGTTTACCGAGTAATAGCTTTGTATGTATGGGTCTGATTTTCAGAAAATGTAATATTAGCAACTCTACACATTTAGGAAATTCTCGTAAATTTGGCTGAACAATGAAGAATAGCGGGAATATCTGAGTATATTTGGTATCGCATTGATTTAGATTATCAGTTCTGTTATGTTAAACTGCATTTTGAAGCTCATTGTTGTCATAAATGTCGGTTATTTGAGAGGATTGCTGAAGATGAATTGTACATTTTCTGCAAATCTGGCCAGTATAGTCAATTTTAAACAAATAGTAAAGCAAGGAACATTCTAGTCTAGGCTCAGAGATGAGGAGAGTCCCTCCAAACTGAGGGAAAGCCTCTCGCTCCAAACCGCAAAATGCCATTAGAATGTCATTAGGACGCCTACTCCAGGGTCAGGAAACCATTAGTGCAGTAGGCGTCAAATCACTGAAATACCATCTGAGAGGTTCTGAGCCTAGACTGATTGAAGGATGTTTTATTAAACAGGCCAGTGTCTTCAAGCTAGGGCGATGAGTGATATATTGGTTAACATTTAGTCACCCATTAAAAGAAACGTCTTGCTTCAAACAATATCCTCGGACCTGTTTTGATACTGTAATGTAGTTTTATAGAAACCTATTTAAAGTTGAAATGGTGCTCGAGTTATGAATAAAATAGAAATTCTCCTCTTTAAAATGGTCTCGAGTGGTCCTTGTAATATATTTAATAAGTTTCAAGTGTTTGAGACACACCGTAAGATCGCACACATCAGAAGTGAAGAAGTACAAGATGTATCAAATATAAACAAAATCTTATTATCAATAGAAATACCGCAACTCTTCTCTAAATGACATCCCTAGGGAATGTTGGGTCCACAGTAGCGGGGTTTAGAGACTAAACTATGCATATTCATATACTGTAAACGTATTAATGTTCGTGCAGTATTTATTTTCGCTATTTTGGGGCAGCCACCTTTGTGCGAAAGGTATAATTATTGCATAAACAAATGTGTGAGCCTTCCTTGCTACGTGAATTTAAATCCGCGCGAAAAGCTGTCTGGGCGAAAATTTATCTGCACGAAAATAAATACGTTTACAGTAGCATACATATTCATGAATGCATGACTAACTGAAAACAATTCTCAATAAAATAATTCAGAGAACACATCCACAATTTCATGTATGTGAAGAAGCCTTGAAATTATTTGTACTCAAATATATCGCTTTTACTTGTGTTAATATAGTATTCAAAGGGTTAATTAAACCCTTTAAGAATATAGGGATAATCTTATTAGAACGAAATATCCAGTGTAAATAGTTTAATATTGTTTGTCGAAATTAAAAACCTACTACGTTGGACACATTATGTAAGATTGATGTGTAGTTGGTAACTAAAACTGTAACAACTTGAATGTTGCCATGTTCAATATGGATTCAGGAATAAATGGGCAAAAGCAAAAGCTTTCAACAAATTGTGTAGGCCTATCTATATAGGCCGCATTGAAAATAATTAGTGACCATTTATATATGTCCCTCATGAGGCTTACTAGCCTGTTGGTACCGTTGTTTAATGCTCTCTTATCCTACTTTATATAACACAAAGACATATGTTAGTTATGTCCAACTTGGTTATTGTTGGTTTCTATATGTACTTATTAGCTTTTTCTAGTAATCGACTAATCTGTATATACAGTAATATACAGGATTTCTCTGAGAATAGCATTCTGGATGTAATGTAGACCTAATTACTGAATAGAAAAATCTAAACTCTAAAAACTCTTTCCCCAGACGAACTGAATTACAAATTGTTAGCCTATATACCTGGGAAGATTCCGAGGTAGTAGAAGTTTCCATTGCCAACATGGACTGGGTATCCTGGATGGGCTCTGTAGTGATGCTCGTCATTCACTCCAATTCCTCCATAAGGAAATCCGCCATAATGTCCGAATCCGGGGTGGACTACTCCGTATCCGGGAACGGCTTGATGAGGAGGAGCGATGTCTGCGGCGACGAGCGCAACTAGTCCAAGTACGATGGCGCAGAAAGTCTTCATGGTGGAAGATTGGTTGGTTTGTGATGAGGATCTGTGGTTGATCTAATCCTTTCGAAATCTGGTAAACGATTGGTGATCCTGAAGATGAGCCTCGGCGCTTTTATATGATCGCCGCAGCGCGCGTTCGTTGGGTGACGCCAACTCGAAACGGTCAGTGAACATGTGTCGCGCCGTTGTCACGTTCATGACGTCATAATTGAGAAATTCCTTCGTCTCGCGTTCTTTTTAATGGGCCAGGTTTCCAGAATATGTACAATTCAACTTCGCCAATCTTCTCAAATAACCCAAAGTTCAGACGAAAAAAAAGTTCAAAATACAATTCAACCTAACCAAACTGATTGCTAGAATCAATGCAATGCTGAATATACTTGAATTTATTTAGTATTGACCAAATTGCAGCCTAATTTAGAAGAACTTACTAAATGTACACAGCTGCCAATTGTACTTTTTCTGAAAATCTGATCCTAATACTGACATTCAATGTGACCAGGTTCAGCTGTCGTCTGCCCATTTTCGCCGCCATCAAAGCATTCTAAAGTAGCAGACGACATTTAGACATTTGGCGGGAAGGGTCAGTGTCACGTGACTGGGGGTCAGATCGACAGAAAGTGTACAATAGGGGATTTGCATGGGCCACTGCGCATGTCTATTACAGTGATCCTGGATGGATTCTGGTGAAATCTGACATCGTATATTTGGCAAAATTGTGATAACAAATTGCAACAATGTTTTCCCCAATATCAGAGCTTGTGTAAATAGTCTATGTTAACCAAATGCATGATGGGAAAGATGGAGGCTTGTGTTATGGGAACATGTATAATATATGGACATTGTTCTTACAGTATTGATGAATAGTCCATGCTGAACATAATATGTTTTCTATAGATTTTATACTGTACCATTAGTCCCATAATTCCATGTGAATCAATATTCAAAATGGCGGCTATGCAACTCCCCTATTCACCTTCACCAATCCTCTCAAATATCCCAAATCTAAGAGAGAAATGAGGCTCAAAATATAGTTTAACATAACCAAACAGATTCTTTTAATCTATCCGATACCATATTTACTTACTCAGATATACTGTGTATTCATAATTTTGCAACCTAATTTAGAAGAATTTATCAAATATGTAGAGCTGCGGATTGTACATAGCAGACGACATTTAGACATTTGGCGGGAATGGTTATGACGATCTGACCCGCCAAGGGCTGCTGATTCTTGGCTTGCGGGAGGTGGAGGAGGTGGAGGTGGGGAGGTGGAGATGGCGGCCAAAGCTGTGGTATTCTGGTGCCCTGGCCAGGTGAAAATGGTCAGAGCTATGTCAAGCGCCATATGGTGTATGGCTGTGAAACTCTGTATTAGTTTCTTGATGATTTGCTGAAATGGTTCGCCAACAATCTTTTCTGTTTTTTTTTGTTTTTCCAAATCGATTATATCGGTAATATTACATCAAGATCAATGATCCTTCGAATACGCCATAAGTATATCATTTATTCATCGACAGGTGGAATCTTTTGCAACAATTGAGACAAGGATTTTTTTTATAACTGAGGAATTCACTCAAGGTCCAAACCCTCAGATGAAATAAGAATGGTATGTCAGCCTACTTTGCTAATCGGTTTCCTGACCTAGTACTCGGCGTTTTAATGGGAATATAATGACATTTTGCGGTCTTAGTGGAATTATAATGGCACTTTGCGGTTTGAGGCGAGAGGCTTTCCCTTCGTTTGAAGGGACTCTCTCAACTTTGGGCCTAGACTGAATTTCCTTTGTGGGAACTATGCATGAGTTGAAATCGAGAATGAAATATTTCATCACCAAGCATCTTACAAAGCCTCGCACTTGGCTGTATCATGATGGGGACCCCAGAAATCATATCAGAACTCAATGTGAAAATTCGCATAATTTGTTAATTAAAACTGACATATTTGGAATATTTTGACATATTTGATACAACAAAATAAACTTAGAACATGTTGTTATCGTGAAAGGTATTCTGAATCAACATTTGATCTCCATTTTGTTCCTATTTAGTGCAATTTTCACGTTCAAAACGTACACTGCCCAAATGATCAAATAATTCGGACCAAACATGTCCACAGATAATTTATAGAGCTTTGAACAAAAAGGGACCAACATGAATTGTGTGCAAAAAAAGAGTCTCGCGCCAATTTTTGTCCAATATCAACAGGTTGCTGAGGTATAAAACCGCTCATCTTGAATATTTTGGCAGCATTTTGAACCAGAAGTGTAGCACCAGTTGTCGGTGAATTATCGTGTGATCAGGTCGATGGCTCGCTTCTCTGACATCGTTTACATGTGGCTCGAATCGTCGGAAAATGTACAATTCGCCTCCACAAATATTCTCAAATAATCCGAATTTAATCCAAGAATAAGGTTAAAAATTCAGTTCAACATAACCATACATATAGTTTGAATCAAGGCAATACCAAATATACTCAGATGTACCTAGTATTGATGATTTTTCAGTCTAATTTATTAGAATTTATTAAATGTGTAGATGTGTAGATTGTGCATTTTCTGAAGATCTGACCCTTGTTGATATTCTGCAGGTGTCACATTGTAACATGATAGGAGATAATATAGAGCGTGTGCCACGCAATATTATACAATTTTCCACTTAAATTTAACATGACTCATTGAAAACATGTTAAATGATGGGAAAAGTGCATGTCTTTTTATGGGTTTTTTAAAATCATAACTATATTTTTCTAGTTTTTAAATAACCTAAATATGAAAACATATTGAAAAATATCAAATTTGCGGCTTATGGCTCATTTTTCTGTCACACATAAAGGATCATTCATATTTTGTATCATGCACTTGAGACGGTTTCCATCTATTGCGTTTAATAAACATTTCTAGCAATTTAAAAAATAGATATAAGTGTACCAAATTTCAAGACTGAACTGAATACTTGTGTACTAAGTACTGTAAACGTATTAATGTTCGCGCAGTATTTATTTTCGCGATTTTCGCGCACATCCCTATGTGCGCGAATTTAAATCCTGCACGAACCTATAATTATTACATAAACAAGGCATGAGGCTTCCTTGCTGCGCGAATTTAAATCCGCGCGAAAAGGTGTCAAAGTACTTAGTGCGCGAAAATTTATCCGCGCGAAAATAAATACGTTTACAGTATACCTATATGTATCCATGCAAGGACATGCATCCTAAGGGAATATATGGGATGGGTGAGATCGTCGGAAAAGGTACAATTCAACTTCATCAATCCTCTCAAAATAACCCAAATTTAAGAGAAAAGTGACGTTCAAAATACCGTTTGACATAATGAAAGAGACAAGTTTATCAACACAATGCCAAATTTCTAATTTAGCAGAAGTTACCAAATTTGTAGAGCTGTCGATTGTGCATTTTCTGAAAATCTGACCCACATATCACTACTTAACTATGGTGATTGTCTGCACAGAACTATAGCTAACTAATTCAAACATAACAAAATATAGAAGTACTTATTGAATCTAAGGTATAACATCCTATTGGAATCGCCTGATCACATATTTTTAGATATGATTTTAACAGGAATATAACTCTTCCCAGATGATAGAAACAATGCAGGATTTCGTTTATGATATATTTGAGAAAACTTTTCTGCTTTCGTAATTTTGAAGTAGGCTACCATACCTCATCGTATCACTGATTTTGTGTTTCCATAACATAATATTCCGCCCAAATTTTATATTTGTGATGTGTTTCAGGAAAATGAGTCACAAGTCGCAAACAACTATATTATTCAAAGAGATTTATCCACAAGATCCCTTTGGTGGAAATCTCTCATTGTTAGAGGGTTGAGTGCTGTTAGTAGCATGAACACATGCCCCAAGGTTCGATACTGTGGATGAAATATATCCTTGCGTTTCAAAGATCATCTTATTGAGTATATTTAGCTACTTTACTAGTAATTGCCCTCCCAGAAACATTGCAACCTTTTTAAAAAACATAAATTATATCAAACATAAAATATAGAAACACTTCTTAGTTGTCCTTAATGTTTAGCATCACTAGAACCGGCTTGATCTCATCCTTCCAAATATGATCATATCTCTAAATCCATTTTTAGCGACTTGTGACTCATTTTTCTATAACACATCACATTTCTTATTTTGATACCATCATTAAGGAATACCAATAAAGTACCAGGAAGTATAAAAGTAGATCATTAGGAACTCATTCCTTTTGCAAAATATATTTCACCGAATATTGGACTTGGAATTCTTACTCCAACATTGCCCGCGTTGCATAACAATCTGCGAGCTCAATGGGTCAGATTTTCAAAAATGTACAATTCGCCTTCACCAAACCTCTCAAATAACCCATATTTAAGACAAAAATCAGCTTCAAAATGCAGTTTAACATAACAGAACTGATACTTTAAATCAATGCGATACCAAATATACTCAGATATTCCCGGTATTCATCATTTCTCAGCCTAATTTGGGAGAATTTCCTTAATGTGTAGAGCTGCCAATTGTACAATTTCTGAAAATCTGACCCCAATAGTAACACTGAAAAAGCTACTTGCAGATTGTTATGCAACGGGGGCAATATGTAGAAGTATAGATATACACGGGTATATGTCCAAATATGTAATGGTTCTATATGTTCTAGGGCATAACCCCGCCGACCAAACCGGGCCTGTCGAAAACCCCCCGGGCAGAACCCAGCTAGGTTAAAACCCAATGAGGGGCAAAAACAAGCAAAGGATGAATATATACACCATTCAAATCTTAACCTTAACCCTAACCCTAACTAACCCTAACTCTAACCCTAAAGGGTGGTCTCCACTGGCTGCGGAAAGCTCTGCGGAAAGCTCTGCGGTAAGCCTTGCAATGGTGCTGTGTTGTTGAGGAGTGGCGAGGTCCTGCCTACAAGGCCAGTGATCCATGTAGGCATGACCTCATCATTCCTCTCCACCTACAGAACCAGCACAAACCATCGCAAGGCTTACCGCAGAGCTTACCGCAGCCAGTGGAGACCACCCTTAACCCTAACCATGACCCTAACAGTGGCGGGCCATTTTCTACTTCTTGTTCCATTCTTTAAGGCATAGTAGTAGATAGAAAGTTACGTTATATATATAATATATGATTTGGACAAAATATACATAATGGTAAAACTGAGGAATTAATCACTAAGGTCCGATATACAACTAAAGAAATTTGGTTGTGTGTATTGTTGACTCTTATATTATGCAAATATTATAAATAATGATCTCATAACCGATACTTTGTGAAAGTAATGATAGGAGACTTAATAGGGAGATTTAACAACCACAATGCACCAACCCAACACTAACGCATCCACTAACTATTTGTACATTACTACCGCTGTGGGGATATATCGAGAGTGGCATATCGAGATCTGTGGGCATCTGGTCTGCGTTTCATAAGTAACATAACAAGTTTCATAAGTAAGATGGGTGCGCGTTATAGCACCTAACGACAGTCGTTACCAAATAAAGAATGACGTATTCTAACATTAACGTTGCTTTACTGTAACGAACGTGCGTTAAATTTATCGCTATCTGAGCCATAGTAGCGCTACCATAACGAATGTGCGCTGTGTTACTTATGAAACGCCCTACTGCATTGCAGGCCACCCACTCTTATAAGTCATAATATGAATAAATTCGGTAATTAAATTTTGTCTTGTAACAGCTGGGAATGCAGCTTTAAGACCCATTTTCACCCATTTCACATCACATTTTCAATAGGGGAGTTGCATAGTCGCCGTTTTGAATCTTGATTCGCATGGAATTATGGGACTACGGGTACAGTGTAAAATCTACAGAAAACATGCCATGTTCAGCATCAAATATTTATCAATGCTCTAATGTCAATATCCATGTGTCATACATGTTTTCATAACACACATTCCCATCCATCCCATCATGCATTTGATTTTCATAGATCATTTATAAAAGGTATGATATTGGTGAAAACATTCTTGTAATTTTCGATAGAAATGTTGCTAAATATTTGTATGTCAGATTTCAGCAGAATCCTTCCCAGGATGCACTGTGACAGGCATGCGCAGTGGCACATGCAAATCCTCTGTTACTTGAATATTCTCATGTGTCGCATATTTCGTCAGTTTTTATTACATTTGAAAGACCAAGCTGTTACCAGGGTTCAAAGCAAAAAAATCGACCAGCTTAATTGGTTTAATCTGATAAAAGTGTTACCTGCACTTAGAGGTTTAACATTTCCCTTTAACTTAAGGTTTAACAGGCATGATTTGTGATACCATAGGCTGACCATGTGCATATTTATATATGGTCATGGGACCCTCTTGTATAAGGAAATATCATGGGATGGATGGGTGGTTTGGTGGATGGGTGGATGGATGGGGATGTTGCAAGGAAATTATGCCTGTTTAGCAAAGGCCATTAATTAACCTAATTACTAATAAACGAACGGTAGAGGATTAACAAGTGTGTTTTTGTGCACAGGGCATTCAACTATTAGTTGTAAAAGGAAATATTTCATGGAAAGAACTGAGATTTTATGTTGGACGCTTATTATGGAATCCGGTCCAGTATGTGTTTGAAAAACTAGACAATAATTATAATTTAAGCTGCATTCCAAGCAATTACGACCGAAGAATTCTGGCAAAATCTACTCATATTATGACTTGACTATACTACAGTTGAGATTGCCCACCATTTAGCTCAAAACTCAGACAATGTTGACCATAGAAATTTGAAGACCAGAAGTCATGACGTGGGATGCAAAAACCTAAAAACAATAACCCCCAAAACCACCTAAGTTCAAAATTCAGTTATTTATAAATGCCAAGTAGAATGGAATAAACTTGCCACTGAAGCACATAAAATTTTAGATAGACCGGTTTTAGCTCCTATATCAAAAACAAAATGGGGTGATGGATGGAGTCACATACCTGACAAATATTTGAAAGTTGCTAAATCTCGCCCGTGAGGGCATCATAGGGGCCTGTTGCATAAGAAATCCTAAAGTAAAATATCCCTTGCTAAGATATTTTTCTTTGCTTAGTTAGGACATTTCTACTGTAAAAATACAAATTAGCATTATACATCTGTATAGCAAATTCTTTCCCTAAATGTTCCTTTATTATACCAGCTGCTTAGCAAGGACAGGTAGTTAAGGATTTGTTATGCAACGGGGCCCAGTATCTATTACAATTTCCACCATGATAAGTATCTAATAGGGGATTTGCATGTGCCACTGCGCATGTCTATTGCAGTGCATCCTGGGATGCATTCTGTTGAAATCTGACATACAAATATTTGGAAAATTTTTATCGAAAATTGCAAGAATGTTTTCACCAATAGCAGAGCTTCCATAAATGAGTTATGTAAACCAAATGCATGATGGGAAAGATGGGGTCATGTATTATGGAAACATGTATAACACATAGCTATTGAGAATAGAGTGTCGATAAATATTTCATGCTGAACATAACATATTTTCTAATGATTTTACATTGTACCATTATTCCCATAATTCCATGCAAATCAGGATTCAAAATAGCAGCTATGCAAATCCCCTATTGTTGGTGGTGTATAAATAAACTATACATAATTACAAACACTGTAAGTCCCATTCTCATGCTTTGGTGTTATTTCCATGATTTATTATTGATGCATAAATATCTTATCATTAGACATTTATTGAACAAAACAAAACAATTTCAACATTTTCAATTCGATTTTGGTTTTAAACAAGCTCCAGTGGGATCCTTTAGAGCAATCAGTAGGCATTCAGTGCAACCAGTAAGTAAGGTACAGCTATTCAGAAGGATATTCATATTCATATATACATGTATCATCGCTATTCCAGCTTAGGGTTTCCCAATCATCATTATTGTCCTCTTGAGAGAGTGTCCAAAGCCTGTCCAGTGATTCCAGTTCATACCTTCACCATGTTTTGAACTGTTGTATGCTCCATTGAGGTTGGCAGAGTGACAGCCTGCATGATACCACCAGCCTCCCTTGTATTTTAAAGCACAGTTTGCACCATTCACGTCATTGTCCTGGTCATAGGTTGAAAGTTTTGCCCCATTATGTCTGCCGAATGAATCACCTGGAGGTGTAGAGCCACCAAAGCCAGAGACGGTCAGTGCATACTTGGCCTCTGCTCCAGCTACATGGAATGTACTGTAGTATACTGTATGGACAGTGTTGTCCCAGTCATGGAGGTCAATACGCAGCTTGGTCAGTCCATGTGCGGTCAGGGCATGTATGTGGTCATTGCCCAACCAGTGTTCTGCAGACGCATCACCAAAACCTTGCCGGTAGTCTTCCCAGGGTCTTGTGAAGTTGACACTGCCGTCCTGTCTCCTCTGTATCACTGTCCACTTTCCTGTGTTGTCAACCTGACAGTAGGTCTTCACCTTTAGTCCAGATATGGAAGTAGCATATACATTAGACCCAAGTGCGTCTGAACAATCAATGATATTTACCAAACTTGGGAGAAAATCAATTTTTGTATGCAGTTCATTAAGTTCTTTTTTCTGCTCATTCATGTGGTTCATCAGAGTGTGGAAGTTCTCTTCCACCCAGGATGTGTTTCTGGGAGCCAGGCTGCCGTCTGTTATAGACCATTCTATCTTCTTGTCCTGACTCTCTATTCTGTTTACTATCCCCTTTCTTAAATCCCTAAACTCTGTGTTTAGTTCATCAAACGCATCCACCAAATCTCTCATTTGTGTCCCATGAATCTTCAAGTCGTTTGTTATTCTCTTTGCCTCTTGACCTTGGATCTTGATATCCTGACCTTGGACTTTGATAGCCTGTCCCTGTTCCTGAATATCCTGTGCTAGAGCTTTAATAGCCTCTCCTTGAGACTTGACATCTTCTTGAGCATCCAACCGCGCTGTCAACTGCCGTAAATATCTTTCAGTCTTGGCATCATGGCTGACATTGTGTCAATTTCTGAACTAACTTTTCCCAGATCCTCCCTGAGGGTGCTTTGTCCAGTTTCAAGGTCAGCCTGAGAGGTTGCTGGCAGGGTATCATTGTTACCCTGTATAGTGGTCAGCATGGTCAGACATACTAGTAGGAAAACCATCACAAAGGTCCAAGGACCAGCCATCGCTCCGATATGATATAGAGTTGCTATAGATTTTGAATGTGGTGTAAACTTGTGGAGTGAACAAGTGTCAGTGATCTATTTGTTTATATGATGATAGTGTTCCCTACATGTATGAGGCTAGTCCAGGATATGCCCCGTCGCATGAAACTATTACCGTATAGCTTAACATTTATGCACTTAAAATATTTTGTGGGTTTGCATTAACAAACATGAATCAGTTTTCAATATTTAAGATATGCAGTTTTGTTTGAATATGCAGGCGAATATCCACTAGCATATATTATATAAATTATAAAATTTGATTGTTACTCTATCAATTAAGGTCAGATAACATGTTAATTCAACTTTTTTAATGTGCCATTCTGACACCAATTGTACATATCTAGGCGACCTGACCCATATATATACATATTCTTTTTGGCGACATTTTTGCAGATCAAATTGTAATTTTGTGGCAGATAATTTAATGCTCAGTAATCACTCCATGCAAATACTACATATCTGATCTCATTTAATGAAATTGATAATTTCAAATCCTCTTTTGTTCTCACTTCCCTTCATTAAAAATGTCAATACACATTCTATTTGTGTTATTTGAGAGGATTGCTGAAGACAAATTGTACATTTTCTGGTGATTTCACCCACATGAGTCATGCTCCAGCAGTGTACAACTGCAGAGTTGCATAGAGCTGCCAGGACGAAATTTTATTTTTTGAGGAATCTTGCAAATCATGTCACAGCACTGCAATGATTCTATACATTCCTAAGGACATTCCAAGGGAATATTTTTCACTACTTTACTACTGACTTGCTGCACAGAAATATCACTAACTAATTTTTCAAACTTAAAAAGTACTTATTAGATTTCCTAAGTTCCATTCCCCTGATGAAGGCTAACAACAGCCGAAATGCGTTGGGAAATACATTTTTAAAAAACATACTGGATTTTCATTGGTAGGTTATTCCATCTATTTAAGTACTTTCCTAAAGTTTAACATAGTACTAGTCTTGAAATTTAACAGAAATATAAGAGACTCAAGCGCCCCAAAATTGAAAGTATTCCTACTCATGAAAAATAACCGTTCGGAATAACCGGTTGACCATAGAAGTGGACAGTATGCGGGTGGATCAGCTTTTGTGAGAAAATAGCCCACACCAAAGTAGCGAAAACCAAGAACATACTGTGCCTAAAATGGATTAATGAAAGCTAAAAGCACTTTTTATAAAGACTAAAGTGGACTTCAGAGCTTGTAAGGGAAAGCAAGGAATAAACAGTGTTCTAATTTTTCTTCATCAAGCGTGGTGTAGTAGCGGTCAAGGAGACAGGCGGCGGCCATCTTGTCACGCTAGACACCCCAGCGTATAGTATACGGTTGACCTAAATAGCCCAACTGACCACTGGGGCTAGATAGACAACAACAAACCCCGGCACGGCCTAGGAGCCCGAGCACGATAGCCAGGGTAAGGAGAGAGTAAGCTAGGAGTGAAACAAATAGTGAGTGAACTTTAAAGAGTAAAACTGAAAAGCCTTATCAAATACGCAGCTCATATGAGCCCATAAATGTTAGTGAGTTAAGAAATAAACTAATAGGAGTCAAAACAAAAGTTTCAAGAAGCTGAGTTCAGTGGAACCGGAAGATGATGGCCGCCATATTGGCTATGGGTGAAAAGAGTGAAAATAATAAGGTTATAGGCGAGGAAGGGCCGGTTGTACCAGTGGCAACGCCAAATCCCGCCAAGCCCGCGGTGGAACAGCATATGGATGTGGACATAGAGAATTTAGCGATAGAAAGCATAGATTCTCCTGTTAACCTCAAGAAAAGAGGCCCAGATTTCTCTCCGGAGGAGGATAACAGAAATAAAGGCAAGCACAAGATTCAGAAACATAAAGATATGAGCCTCACAACAAAGGAAAATATGAGCAATATTAAAAACTCGATGGGTAAATCAAAGGTTTCAGAACCTGATCTTGCAAAACTGGTACTACAAATGGCTGACGATGCCAGTAAGGCAGCTGAAGTGCAAAAAAAGGCAGCAGAAGAGGCCGCACAATCAGCAGAGTTGACCAAGAGTAACTTTGACAAGCTTTTTAAATCAATGAAGCAGCTGGATGAGATCAAAAACACCGCTAAAGAGGCAGAAAACATTGCCAAAGAGGCAGAAAAAAAAGCGGTTCAGAGTGTACAAAAAGTGAATGAGTTAATACAGGACAATATCAAAAGGGACAAAGACTCGGATGTTAAGAAAGAAGTGCAAGAAATGAAAAAGAAAATGGAAAGCCAGGAGGAGGAAATAAAGATCCTTCAGCAAAAAGCACCAGCAGGTAGAGAAATGTCCCAGCTCGAAAAACAGCAAATCAAAGATGCCAAAGAAGCTGTAATCATCCAGCTAGAGGGAAAAAAGCTGGAAAAAACTTGTTATTCATGGGAGTTCAGAAAATAGATACCATCGAAACCCCACAGCTTATTAACGCAACTATCAAAAAAATGATAAATGTATTGATGAAGATACCAATGATAGACATCAAAAAAAGCTACAGAGTCGGTTCAAAAGAAGGTAGTCCTATAAAAGTCGAGTTTCTCACGGCAGAGGATGCAACCCTAATTCTCAAAGAACGGGACAGAATGAGAAATTACGATAAAGACCCAGAAGTGGGGAACATAGGGATCAAGAGAGACGTCCCACTGATTCTTAGACAAAGATACGCCAAGGCAAAAAATATTCAGCAAGCCAGCCTAAGAATGGATGGATATAAAGTAGAACTTATGAGAGGGAACGGAGAATATTTCAGACATGATCAACTAGCAGCCATACCTTCCAGCCTAGTCTTGTCAAAGATCTTGAAAAGAGAGAACAGGGAGGCCTTCATCTTTTTCTCAGAGGACAACCCTTTATCGAATCACTACTCAGCGCCTTTTGTGATAGATAGCCATGAGTATGACAACATAGAACAGTTCATCTTATACCAGAAAGCTTATTATGGTAGAGATGCAGAAAAGATGGAGTTTGCACTAAACACACAGGACCCCAAGCAATGCAAGAGACATTTCAAGTCTGTAACTGAAAATCAAGAGGAATGGGAGAAGCACAGGGCCGAGCTGGTCACCAGAGCTCTAAAAGCCAAGGTCAAGAGTAATGAAAAAGTCAGAAATTATCTCCTGATGACAGGAGACAGACAAATCGGAGAGGCCTCATTTAATAGAACATGGGGCATCGGTATGGACATAGACCACATGGAAGCCTTGGATGTACAAAAATGGCCCAAAAACGGTAATTTATTGGGCGAGCTATGGATGAAAGTAAGAGAGTCCCTACAGGAGAAGGAAAAGAAGATGGACAACCAACAGAACCCATAGAACTGTCCCAATAAGATAAGCAGACCAGAAGAAGAACACCACTCTTCACAATGGGTAATGAGGCTCAAGAAAACACGCTTAAAATAGCGTCCCTAAATGTTAATGGTCTAGGTAATGTGGTAAAAAGAACTGCCATTTTCACAAGATTTAAAGAACTTAAAAACTGTGTAATAGCCCTTCAAGAAACACATTCTATGGAAATTAATGAGCGAATATGGTCCTCGCAGTGGCCAGGTCAGATATATTATTCCCATGGCTCCTCAGCCTCAAAAGGTGTCCTAATTCTAATATCTGAAGATATGAAGGGAAAAATTGTACAATCCGGGCAAGATAAAGAAGGTAGATGGCAGTACATAATATTCAAAAATAATGATATGAAAATGTGTTTATTTAATATATACGCACCAACTGCAAATGAAGTTAAAAACCAGAAAAGAGTGTTAAAGTTGATAAAATCAGCTCTGGAGGAAATATCCTTCGACGAGTTAATTATGGTAGGTGATTTTAATACAGAACTTACCTTTAAATCAGAATTACCATCAAGCAAAATACTAATAGATTTTGTACAAGAATTTGATTTATGTGATGTATTAGCGGTGAAAAACAACAACCAACCGATATGTACATGGTCTAGAACTAATACTCAGCAGCAATCAAGGTTAGATTATATATTTGCATCCAACAATATTGCCAATCTTTCATCGAAAACTGAAGTGTCATCTTGTGTTCATACAGACCACAAGGAAATATCGATATTTTTTTTGTACAAAACGAATCTAGGAGGGGGAGAGGGTTTTGGAAACTCAATTCAACTCTTCTAAGAAACAACAGATTTATAGCAGAGGTAGAAGAACTTGCGAGAATATCTTATAACAATGGACTGTCAGAGAAACTGAAATGGGAATTTTTCAAGCTACAAGTAAGAGAGATAGCTATACGGATTGGTAAAGAACAAGCTAAAGAAAGAAGGGCTAACAATGAAAAACTTACCCAGAAGATCAAAGAGCTAGATAGAATAAATATATTGAGTGTCGATCAAAAAAGAGAAAGAGAAAAGATTTTAGCTGAAATTAGAGATCAAGAGTTTAAAAAAAGCAGAAGGGGCACTTATACGTTCAAGAGCTAAATGGGCGGTTGATGGCGAAAAGCCAACAAAATGCTTTTGCAGCTTAGAAAAATATAAAGCTAAAAAGAATAATATCGCAATGTTATGTATAGATGGAAAAATGATGTGTCAGAAAGAAATACTAACCGAAGGGGAAAAATTCTATTCTTCTCTTTACGCAGAGGAGGAAACTGATAAAAAAATGGCAGAAGAGTTCATAGAACCAAACATGCCTGTACAGGTAAGCAAGGAGGAGAATCAAATGTTAACAAGAAATATAACTAAAGAAGAAATAGAAAAAGTCATGAAAACTTTCAAAAAGAATAAATCACCAGGAAGTGACGGCTTCACCATTGAATTCTACTTGACGTTTTGGCAAATAATCAGCGATATGTTTTTAAATATGATACTTGCTTGTCTGGATGAGGAAGAAATGACATGTGAGCAGAGGAGGGGTCTTATCAACGTCATCCCCAAGAAGGACACGGATGGTGTCTTCTTGGCGAATTGGAGACCCATCACTCTGCTCAATGTCGATTATAAGATAGTTTCTAAAGTAATTGCCACTAGATTAAATATTATACTACCTAAGTTGGTAGGTGAAGATCAGTACGGTTTCGTAAAGGGGCGGTACATAGGCACTGCTATATGCAGGATAGATGACATCGTCGCATTAATAGAAAAAAGAGAAGAGCAAGGCCTAGTGGTATCTCTTGATTTCACTAAGGCATATGATTCTATATGTTGGGAGTTTTTAGAAAATACTCTGTTAGCGCATGGTATTATGTATGAATATGTTTCTTGGGTAAAAACACTAATGAGAAAGTTGGTAGCAACCTTTTGTAATAACGGATACTCTTCTAGATGGTTTGATGTAAGAAAGGGGATGAAGCAAGGGGACCCCATCTCCTCATCTCTCTTTATTCTGTGTGTAGAGAGGCTGGCAGATCTGATCAGAATGGATCAAGATATAAAAGGCATCGATCTAGGGTGGGGGGGAGGGGGGAAGAGTCAAAGCTAGTACAATTCGCAGATGACATGACCGTAATGGTCAAAGATGAATTTTCTCTGCACAAAATTATGCAGAAGCTCGACAGATATGCTATGTCTTCAGGACTGAAGTTAAATGCAAAAAAATCTAAAGGATTTATTAGAAGGAGGAATTGTTTTATCGAATAGAGAAATACTTAAAATAGAGTGGACCGAAAAGATGAATGTACTGGGTGTGACTCTTCTCTCCCCAAGAAGCGAATCAAAACTCTCAGCGATAAATAGTGAAAAGCTGATCGAAAAAGCCAAACTGATCATTAATCAATGGAAAAGAAGAAACCTTACAATTAAGGGTAGAATTCTTGTGTGTAATATAATATATTACACACAAGAATTCTACCCTTAATTAATTGTAAGGTTTCTTCTTTAAATATTATTTTTGTTACCCAATTTCCAGCATGTGCTGGCCTGTATAGCCCTAACTAAGAAAATCCAGGAAGAAATACACAAAACCATGTTGGATTTCGTATGGCAAGATAAAGATCATAAGATCAGCACTGCCTGCTTAGCACAAAAAGCTGAGGACGGAGGGCTAGGTCTAAGGGTTATAAAAGAAGTAATAAATATGAATCGACTCAAATGGGTCCAAAGAATATTACAGAATAGCTCTGGTAAAGCGTTCCGAGCAATGGCCACATTTTCATCCCCAATGTCAAGGGTTGAAGATGTATTGTTATGCAGAAACATGCCTCGAAAGATTTTAAACGTTTTTTATCAGGAAGTATTCACTATATGGAATAAGTATTATTATTGTAAAGAACCCATCACGAGAACAGAAATATTAAGAGAAAGGATATGGTCTAACAGGCTTATAGGATGGCTTATAGGATGGTTGTTTTTCAGTTATGAGTTGAGGTCGAAAATATCAATTATCTTATACCAGAACAGCTTCACAGATATCGACAAAGAAGAAAAGAAAAAGTGGAGAAGTCTCTTTGCAGATTTAACGGATCTAATAGACCGAAATAAATAGAGTTTTGACATAATAGAAAGTATAAGTTAAGCTAATAATAAGATAAGCCGTATAAATAAAGGTAAAGGTTAAATATGGTGATGATTTTTTCTTTTCTCTTGAAATGGAAAACGTGAGATGGACTTATTTATTTTTCGATGTAGATTGGTCCTGGAGAGAGATGAAATGTTTGTTGACATATTAAATAAAAAGAAGTTGTCGCAAAAAAAAAAAAAAAAATAACCGTTCGAAAAAAATATTATTTTTTTGATTTTTATACTCAAAACCAGGCGTATTCAAACCTAGATCAGGTGCGAGAATTAATGAGGGATTGGCGGGAGCGTCCCTAGCAACAACCTGGCAACCACATTCAGGTAGCAGTACATCAAATATATTATAGACGTTATAATTTTTGAGAACATAATTGTTACATATATATATGCTGTTAATAATATTTTAAAGATACTTTGAAATGATAAAGTTGTATTTCGGCCGTAAACTTGGTAAAAGATTGCATTGGTTGCCATGACTACCACACATAACTCACTAGTGACATATGCACTGTGCATAACTCATTATAAAGACATTGTTCTCAGAGCAATGCTCATATATGAACTATCATAAATATTTCAGTTTTTCATTTAGACTCATATTCACTTGTATTCACTCATATGTTTATTGTGCGTATATCATTATATTGTGCAAAACATGGATCTTGTGACCAGATGAGACGTTGTCCTGTGGCTGAATGATATCATCCTTTTGTAAGATAATACTTTCTCTATCTCATAATCTCACCACACACCAGACAGTGCCTGTTACAAAATTACAGGATGCACGATACATGTAACAAACCATCCCATTTCCCGAACAGCTATCAATGTTATAAATCTATTTCTACTCAAACTTGTTATTGTGTTTATGTCCCCAAGGTCCGGCACAATGTTCCACATTCACGGGTGCATGTCCGTTAGTATTTCTTTAAACAATATATTATATGTGATGGGTTTCAGGAAAATTAGTCACAAGTCACAAAATTGATATTTTTCAAAGTGGTTTTTTCACATAATCTCTTTATTGAAATGTTCTGATCTTCAGAGGGTTTAGTACTTATAGTCGCATAGATCCATGTAACAAATTTCAGGACACTGTATTAAATATATCTTGCATTTTGAAGACCTTTCTATGAAGTATATTCAGTTACTTTACTGGTAATTACCCATCTAGAAACATTGCAAACTTTTTGTTGGAAAAATAAAAATATCAAAGTTAAAGGTAAAATATCGAAATACATGTTAGATGTCCTAGTGTTTACTATCATTAGAATCGGCTATGGGCGGGTGGGTGGATGGATGGGTGGATGGATGGGTGGATGGATGGGAGGATGGGTGGATGGGTGGAAGGGTGAATGGATGGATGGATGGGTGGATGGATGGATGGGTGGGTGGGTGGATGGATGGATGGATGGATGGATGGATGGATGGCTGGCTGGATGGATGAATGGGTGGATGGATGGACGGATGGGTGGATGGGTGGGTGAATGGATGAATGGATGGATGGATGGGTGGATGGGTGGATGGATGGATGGATGGGTGAATGGATGGGTGGATGGGTGGATGGGTGGATGGATGGATGAATGGATGGATGGATGAGTGGATGAATGGATGAATGGATGGGTGGATGGATGGATGAATGGATGGCTTGACGGATGGGTGGATGCATGGATGGGTGGATGCATGGATGGGTGGATGGGTTAATGGATGAATAGATGGATAGATGGATGGATGCATGGATGAATGGATGGGGAAATGGACAAGTGAATAGAAATGATTGGACACTGATTAACTGGATACATGGAGGGATGAATACTGGATACATGGAGGGATGATCAATTGATCGGTTTGATCGATAGATGTATTAGGGCTTGGAAGAATGAATGCATATTTTCTTTACGGTTTTATTCATACTTTAGCATTAGTGTCCACTTGCCACTCACATCGCATAGGAAGGTGTGTTGGTGGAATCTAATGAGAATGTGTAATCATACAAGTTGAACAAATAAAGTATTCAACCATATTTCCTGATCTTTTAAAAGCTTCTTTGTTTCCAATATTGCGCTATTCTTTGTTTCCAATATTGCGCTATTCCACATTTAGGAAAACCCAGAACAACTTCTATTGCTGCAATGTAGCAAGTACCACGAGTGATTTATTGGTATGTTTGCACTGGCAACAGGTTCTAACTCATTATTTCTTTGGGGATGTTGAAATATAATACTTTTTTATTTTCCATTTATTTTTTTCGGAGAACTGATTTCCGAATCTGCAAAACTGCACAATTAGCTGACAGTTCTGCATTGTTGTGTGCAGTACGAGACAAAAATAGGCTATAAACCTATTAAACTTCAACTGAGTTTAAATGATCTGGATGGGTAATTACCAGTAAAGTAACTAAATATACTCCATATGAAGGCCTTCAAAACGCAAGGATATATTCAATACAATGTCCTGAAATTTGTTACAATGATTTATATAATTATAAGTGCTAAACCCTCCAAAAATCAGGACATTTCAGCAAAGAGATCTTGTAAAAAAATCACTTTGAAAAATGTCAACTTTGCGAATTGTGACTTATTTCCCTGAAGCTCATCACATATAGGTTTTGTAAGTGGATGTATCAGGTGGTGAGACGGACGGTAGAAACATGTGCAATGACAGCCTCCATGTTTATATAAATCATGACGATCTGGATACGTGTAAGTGGCCTCATGACTGGTCCCATGATGTCACGCAATGCAATATTATTATATGGAAGGGAATGTGAAGGAAGCAAACCTCTCCATCTTTAACTCATCTCAGTTTCAGGAAAATGAGTCATAAGTCGTAAAATTATATTTTTCAAAGTGTTTATTTTACAAAATTGCTTTATTGGAATGTTCTGATTTTTGGCAAGTTCATCAATTATGATTGTATCAATCGGTGTATCAAATTGTAGGACATTACATATAATAATCCTTGCGTTTTAAAGGTCCACATATGGAGTATATTCAATTACTTTACTGGTTATTGCCTCCCAGAAATATTACATACTTTTCTTTTCAAAAACGAAAATATCAAACATAAAATCTAGAAATACTTATTAGATTATTAGACTGTTTACTACCGCTTGATCTCATCTTTTCAAATATAATGGTAGCTCAAAATATATTTTTTGCGACTTATGACTCATTTTCCTGAAACATATCACAATTTATGGAACCCATTATGAATAATTCTATGATTTGTTTATTGTGGTATACAGTATACTATGGAACAAATTTACTCAGGTCTACCGTGTGTACGTTATATGGGTCAGATTTTCAGAAAATGTACAATTCGTCTTCACCAATCTTCTCAAATAGCCCAAATTTCAGACGAAAATAAAGTTCAAAATACAGTTCAACCTAACCAGAGACCCTTAATTAAATGGAGGGTCTCTGACCTAACCAGACAGATTGCTAGAATCAATGCAATACCGAATATTCTCGAATATACCCAGTATTGACCAAATTGCAGTCTAATTTTGCAGAATTTACTAAAGGTGTACAGCTGCCAATTGTACATTTTCTGAAAATCTGACCCATATATTGAACTGTAAATCATATGTGATGTGTTTTAGGAAAATGAGTCACAAGTCGCAAAAATGGATTTTGAGATTCCATAATATTTGAAAACATGAGATCTTGCCGATTCCAATGATGGTAAACAGTAGAACATCTAATGAATATTTCTATATTTTAAGTTTGATATTTTTATCTTTGAGAAAAAAGTTTGCCAAATTTCTGGGTGGTCATTTACTATAGTAAAGTAACTAAATGTACTCCATAGGATGACCTTCAAAACGCAAGGATATATTTAATTCAAACTTCCGCAATTTGATGCATGTATTTATATGACCCACAGTGCTTAACCCTTCAAAAATCAGAACATTCCAATAAAGGGAACTTTAGATAAATTATTTTGAAGCATATCATTTTTGCGACTTGTGACTCATTTTCCAGAAACACATCACATTTCATCTCATCTTTCCATCCTACAGTTCCCTCTACACTCTATAGGCCTACTCGTCCTGTAGGCAGCGGCGTGCCATAGCCTTAACGTTAGAGGGCTTTGATGTGTACTGCCTCCGGTGGTAGAGCGCCCGGTTAGCTCAGTCGGTAGAGCATCAGACTTTTAATCTGAGGGTCAAGGGTTCGAGTCCCTTATCAGGCTATGCTTTTCCTCTTTTTCATGGTCAGGTTCTTAACAAATACAATGTATTAAGATATGCCAGAACCAGCACAACTGCCTACAGGTCGCGTATAGAGTGTAATTACACCAATATACATGTTAATTCTTAGCTTGATATCACGGCTACAATCATAGTTTGAACCTAATTTCTGAGGATTTGAGAGGATTGGTGAAAGCGAATTGTTCATTTTCAGACGTCTTCGCCCTTATACTGGATATTTTGTTATACGAAGCTTGTTCCTATGATATTTTTAAAGTTTACTTTCACATTTTCATTAATATACTAACACAAGTAAACGCGGTACACTTGAGTCCATATTACAAGCATTTGGGGATAATTGTAATAAAAGGGTGATAATTAATAATTCATATAGATATAATTAGGTTGAGCAATGTTACGTAATCATGCATACGACTAAAGGTGTTTTCACATACACAAATATTAAACAGTGCTAGGATTGTGTTAGTCTCTTCCATAGAATATCATCTTCCCCATTTTTTCGTTAGGAATCTAACAACGTACGTTGGTAGGCTTACTCTTGACGGATATGGGTAAGATTTTCAGAAAATGTACAATTCACCTTCACCAATTCTCTCAAATAACTCAAATTTTAGACAAAAATCAGGTTCAAAATACTGTTCAACATAACCAAACAGACTGTTGGAATCAAGGCAATGCCAAACACTACCTAGCCTATAGTGTTGATGATTTTTCAGTCCATTTTAGCAGAATCTATAAAATATGTTGATCTGCCAATTGTAGCCTACATTTCTGAAAATCTGACCCATATAAGAAAATCAAAGAAAGACCATTTTCCTCCTCCATTATACATCTGTTGTTCGTATCATAGAGAGAATTTGCTTCTAAAAGCAAAAATTCGATCTTCTTCGGAGGTAGGCTACCTATAAAACCAGGTAGCTATTTCACTGGTTCATTTTCGGGAATGAGTATAGGCCTATATATATCCATGTGTTAAGAATCCATGTGTTGAGAATCCATAGTATAACCCAATGGTATTAGGCCTATATAGGCCTATATTGTGATTCAGATGTTTCTATAACACACTTCATCTTTCCCATCATGCATTTGGTTTCTATAGACCATTTACACACTATAGTAGTTTTTATTTCCTTGGCATAGCTTAATTTACTGGAAACATGGCTATCACCTTCTGCAATGTCTAAAACAATGTGAAATTGTCACCAAATATTTTAATAGGCTACATGTTAATAATGGTCAACGTGTGAGAGCACGGCACTGGTGGATGGGAAATTGTTAGACATGTCTAAACTGTAGGCTATGCATATCTTTAGGCCTAATGTATGTCAACAGGATTGATGTGATATAATCTTTAGCATTGTGATTAATCACTAGATTTCATTTGATTATTATTTAGTTGAGTCTATGTCGACTCAGTTGACTACCTACTTTAGTTACTAGATAATTTAGGCCTACTTTAAAATGTAGGCCCCTATAGGGTAAAATCAGAAATGTCTTTGACCTGAATGAAATATTTTCAAAATCAAAATCAATGCAGCTCTACCAGATGGGCCAAACATAATAGTAATAAAGTGGTAAGCCTACATTGTAGGCAGTAATCTAACTGAGTCCGGACAGCCTGCGGTGATATTTAATCAGTGCTAATACCTGGGCTGGCAGAGCGCCCGGTTAGCTCAGTCGGTAGAGCATCAGACTTTTAATCTGAGGGTCAAGGGTTCGAGTCCCTTATCAGGCTGCACTTTTCATCTTTTTCATGGTCTGGTTTTAACCAAATATTAAAATATATATATAATTGTACATTTTCTGACGATCTGACCCATATCCACCACATTCCAATCCCGAACAAGCGTATGAATATATTGACAGTGTCATGTCAACAAGAACAAATCAAAATAACTGTCTCGCTGAGTAGCGAAGGTTGGACAAGATGAGTAAACATCTGTTTAGCTTTAATATTCACGAGTTGACCACGAACATGGTGCTTTCTAACAGATGGACATTTCAAATGCCTGGCGCCATGTGCGTAAGTAACCATGTCATTTTCAGGCATGACATGTTAGTTGCCAAGGCAACACCATACATACACATGTGAATGAGTCGACACTGCAGTAGAAATGGGTGAAATCTCCAGAAAAATGTTCAATTCGCCTTTATCAATCCTCTGATATAACCCAAATGTAAGACAAAAAAAAGGTTCTATTTTCAGTTCAACGTACCGGTAACCAAAGATTGTTTGAAATAAGATCAATATCAAATATACTCAGATATAGGCTACCTAATAGGCTAGGCCTATTTATCTTTTTTCTGTCTAATTTAGCAGAATTTGCTTAATGTGTAGATCTGCCGATTGTAGGCCTACATTTTCTGAAGATCCGACACAAATACTAAATAGACAGTAACATATTGTTTCGTGTTTGGTGTTTTTTCACTTGTATAATTTTTTTTATAAATGATTGCATTAAACAATGGCTGAATTGCCTAACTTAGAGCAACTTAGACTATTTAATATATCAACATGTATTTAAACAACATATTAATTAGGTCTCAAATATGCCAAAAGATGAATGAATCGTAATTATATACATGTATATATGCAGATAGATTAATGTTATTATCATTAAAGTGAGTAGGTGGCAGTAAATAGGCCTAAATAAATATATAAATAGAATCCAAGAATAACGATCTAAGAGGGGTGTATAGTGTTGTATATGGAGAATATATAAAGAGTTTAGGAAGAAACTGGAATCGCATAATATTTCTTCTATTATTCTGATTAGGCCCTACTTCGTAGAGCGTTAAAACATTTTTGTTTTTGTTTTTGCGACATCGTTTTATTCAACTGCTATCCTGCCAACTGGGCTCTTACAAAGTTAAACATGTTAACATACGAAATACGAGCAAACTCTAAAATGCGAATGACGTGTTTGCTTTTCTCACTAATATTCAACTCTGTTAAAATATCTGAGATATTAAAACCTTCAATTAGTTAAATAAGAAGACAATTTTTTAGAACTCTGGGTGGTGGAATCATGTTGTTTTCAATATATCTAATGCCTCTTGTACATCTTCGTACGATCTTCTCCATATTTTTTTTTTATATCGTTGGAAGTTTTCTTTAGGTACTGAGATTTGATTACCACTTTCATTCTCATACGGATGTTAAAACATATTGTAAAAGTCTGGCTTTGTCTTTTGTCTTGGGTTTTATTTACATAGAAATGCATCCACCACGCCCCCTACTGGCTCATGGGCCTAGCCATCTTTCTTCCCGCCACCACCCGATCATGAAGTTTTCCTCACAAAACGCGTTACACTCACAGTATTGGGCCAGGCAGCGATAACTGTGGGTTCCTGCCTCATTTTCAATTATCAATTATGTTAACCTGTTGCTGATTGGATCCTGAATATGTTAAGGCAATTGATTGGCCCAGTATATATAAGCCACCAAATAAATGAACAGATCCTTTTTCTACTAGTTCGGTTCTGGCCTTGAAACATACCCATCTGTGTGTTGCGTTGATTAATGTCTCGCCCGACTGCCGACTCTAATTTTATTACAGAGAATGACCTGGTATTCTTCAATATATTAATAATATCCATCCTAGCTTCACCCACTATCCTTATTGAATATTCATAATATCTGGAAGGTCTTCGTTAAAAATAAAAAAATGAGGAGGAGGTTTCGATAAAAATGTCAGCAAAAGGGAAAAATGAGAGGTACGGTTGTGGTCCCAGCCATGGTGATACACCCTACCATCTATACCCACTCTGAAGAGAAGACGGTTTTGTTCTTGTAATAAGTAGTCTATCATGTTAAAAAGATGGGAAAATATTGTGAATTGAAAAGAGCTAGAAAAGGATAATCAAGGTACACAACGAATAAATAAACAGCAAGGATGAGGTTAGGAAAGAACGGAATGTAATCTTGATGTCCACCGTTCAAGGAAGTTTTGTTGACAGATTGAATAAGAATTATGATTTGAAAAAAAAAATATTCATAATATATTCTCGCAGAAGATAACTATACGACCATGAGTATAGTATCATTTAAATATCGGTAGTGTTTAAGCTCGGAAGAGATCCGGAGGCGATATCACAGATGTTCAACACTTGCTCATTGACTTAATGGAAAGAGCACAGACAATATTTACAACATAGTTCACTGACCTGAGATTTGGTACATAGATTCATACGACTAGAAGTGCCAAACTCTCCAACAATCAGAAACATTCCTATTAAGAGATCCAGTGAATAAATAACTTTGAAAAATATCATTTTTGTGACTTGTGACTAATTTCCCAGCAACACATCACATTTCTCAGCCTTATTTAGCCGAATTAATTTAATACTAGATGTCCCCCCGTCTAATATGGGTAGTAATTCTCAGCTAGTAGTTTCTATTCAATTCCTCCATCCCTTCTCCTATTCTATTTCACACCCACCTTTATAATTCTCCTATTCCCACTCTACAACTGGGTGGTGTGACATTGCATCAGCCCAGCTGCCGTAAGTGGGTTGAAGCATTTGCAATCTTCCGAATGGAATAGCATTGAAATAGCTTCAAAATCACTTCCATGAAAAAATATTTTGGGGAAAACAATAGCCAGGTAGCATCACTTGAGATCTATGTAAGCCATCTTGACAGTTAGAGTTGTAGGCTACATGCAGCCAGTAAAAAGCCTTTTATAACTTTGTGTAGAGCCTTGAATGTTGTAAATCCACAATTTATATGGGTCAGATTTTCGGAAAATGTACAATTCAACTTCACCAATCTTCTCAAATAACCCAAATGTCAGACGAAAATAAATTTCAACATACAGTTCAACTTACCAAACAGATTGATAGAATCAATGCAATGCCAAATATACTCGAATTTACCTAGTATTGACCAAATTGCAGCCTAATTAAGCAGAATCTACTAAATGAGTACAGCTGCCAATTGTACATTTTCTGAAAATCTGACCCATATAGTGTGGATAGACCTGCTGTTTGGACATTTTTTCTGGGGCCCTGACCCTTCTATCGAAAATGTGGTAGAGTTTACAGCATACAAACGCATTGAGGCTGTATGATATTTATTTTATCGATAATTTAGTGACAACTTCGATTGAACATTTTTATCTGGCTTGATTCCAAGTGACATGTCCTTGATCTTTGACATAGAAATATGAAAAATATGACATTGTTTCTACGGAATGATAAACTGTCTTCATGACAAGGACTCCAACCTCGGGCCGCCATGAGGCAAGGGTAATAAAATAGTGAAAACAAATATAGAAATACCATCGTGGTAAGGGTAAACCAGTTAACGGACATATCAGGAAATGAAAATGAAATGAAACTGGTGTAACATGTATGAGGAAAAAGGGATGTTGATTTTAGATATATATATTGTATTTTTACAAAATGGATGAAATCGACGGAAAATGTACAATTTCGTCTTCACCAATCTTCTCAAATAATCTAAATTTAAGACAAAAGTGAGGTTCAAAATTCAGTTCAACATAACCAAACAGATTGTTTGAATCAAGGCAATATCAAATAAACTCAGATATAGGCCTATACGTATTCGCCATTTTTCAATCTGGCGATTTCACCCATTAGCTGGCGACTTCCCCCATTAGATGTCATTATTCCAAAAATAATTGAGGAAATACTGTGGTTAGCATTCCTAAATTGACTTTCCCACCATGCCAATTAACACGGTCCAATGCTATTCAATAATTGACAATACTAATATGCAGCATCCTTTTTACGCTGCCATAAATTAGCAGGTAATTTTCGACCACTTTATTTAACCATATTTGCCACAGTTTGGCTGAGAAAATGACAAAAACAATTAAGGGAATACTAAGAAGTATCTTGAGGAACGCATTCATAATTATTGACCTTTCATTAATTGGTTATCAAGCGAACCATTTTGTACCGCTAATTAAAACAACTATGAATTTAACATTATTAGTTATTTCCGAAATTTTATTTTGCCTCATTTGTTAAATAGGTACTAATATATTCCGGTTATATGAGTGATAAAGAGAGGCCCAGGCGATTTGATTATGCACTTGTCAATTGCAACCACCACCCCCACCCCCAGCCCCGGGGATATGGGGGCATTCGTGACCTTCCCAGTTGATTGTGAAATATAGTGATTGAATAAATACCTGAGGCGACGCTTGGGCTTCAACATTTTATTAGTTGATAAAATTATATAAAAGTTTTTGAAATGTTTGTGTAAAAATAGAGTTGATAAATTGAGAATTTATATAAGATATGAATTTGAATAATGTGATATTGGAGTTATATTGATATAATGTAATAGATAAGTTGGTGTACAGCTAGGTACCGTATTAATGGTTTATGTATTGGTGAGGGTGGGTGGGATTTTCAATTATATAAAGTTGATGTGAGAGGTTTTGAGAAGGTAAGAAGAAGGAAGAGTGAGGAGTTATGGGGGATATAGGTACCTGACTGTAGGGGTAGGGGGCGCCACCAATGCCTAGGAATTACAATTAATTCCAGCAACATTCGTGACCTTCCCAGTTGATTGTGAAATATAGTGATTGAATAAATACCTGAGGCGACGCTTGGGCTTCAACATTTTATTAGTTGATAAAATTATATAAAAGTTTTTGAAATGTTTGTGTAAAAATAGAGTTGATAAATTGAGAATTTATATAAGATATGAATTTGAATAATGTCGCCAAGCCCCAAGAGTGCCTTTGGTAGAGGTAGGATAATTTATTAAATTGTGGGAGTAAAAGAGAAGCAAGGGCGATACCCGAGTCTTTGTTTTTGGTAAGGTTCGAGGAACCATGTGATTGAGGCAGGGGCTAATGCCCTAGTCCTTTTGGTTTAAAATGGTTTATAATTCGGAGGGAACCGAATGGTATGGAAGAGGCAGGGGCCGATGCCCTAGTCCTTTTTGGTTTTTACACTAAAGCAGGGGCCAATGCCCGAGTCCTTTTTGTTTTTAACACTAAAGCAGGGGCCAATGCCCGAGTCCTTTTTGTTTTAACAAGAAGCAGGGGCCAATGCCCGAGTCCTTTTTGTTATATTATTAAAGCAGGGGCCAATGCCCGAGTCCTTTTTGTGTAGTAACACTTTAAAGCAGGGCCGATGCCCGATTCCCTTTTATTAGGATTAAAAGGCAAGGGTGAAACCCAAGTCCAGTTGGATAATACTATGCGGGCGAGGCCCTATTTCTTGCGTGGGTGAGACCCTGTGACTTGGTGAGGTTGTTTGGCGAGGTTGGATACCAGTTGTGATGTGACCTTTGTCGCCGATTTTGTCGTAATGTAAGCCTGATAGGCCTTGCTCGACCAGGACCCAAAACGTTGGATCTCCGACTCTGATATTCCTGATTCAAACGCGTGTGTGGCGGCAGTGCGCCGTATAGAGTGTAGCGAGAACTTTTCTTCCTGAAGGCCGAGGTTACGCAGAGACCACTTGAAGTGGCGGTTTATATCCACGTTTGTTATCGGCTTTTGGGTGATAGGGAAAACCAGCAGTGGCTGACCGTCGAAGTTGGTTGGCGCCTCTCGTAGTGCTGCCCTGTATGCTGCTACGGGGCACATGTCTGGATCATTGGAGGCCGGTATAGACAATGTTCTCCGCTGGTCATACCTCTGAAGGTTCTTTGCCCATTTCTGTTGTAGAACTAAAGTGTTTTGGAGTATGTATACGTCTTGTCTCGTGGTGTGTCTACTCCTGTCAAATTGATTGATATGGTGGGGAGCGACTTCCGACTGCCTTAGTCCGAGATAATACATGATCAATATGGCCAGTGTATATTGATGAGGGGCGGGGAAGAATCTTGCATCTGTTATGATCCTCCTTATGTGGGACTTCTCCAGTGGCTGTCGTTGGGTAACCACGTGCGATTTGTCCCTAGAAGCGGCGTCTAGCGCTAACTTGAGTCTGTGTGATGATAGCGCTGGTATATTGATGTCAGCTCGTCTGTAAAATTCTCTTATAGCTGACACGTAGTTAAGAACTGACTTAGGAGAGCGGAGGTACGAGCGTAAGTATTGCACGTACGCACACATGTGCGGTACTGAAATGTCCTGTGGCTGAAGGCCGAATCTGTGTGTGAATGCAAAGAAGGCCTTCATCGCAGTCTTATGGTTTGAGTTGGTCCCGGGGGCCCTAGCTTGGCGTTGTGACTCTTGAGCGTCGAGCAGCAGCTGAGTTAGGTCCGGGTCTGAAAGTATGGATATACATGTGTATTAGACTTCTGGGAGAATAGCCCTTGTGAAATGAACGAATTGAACTGCATTCTTAAGTTTAACTTCTATAGCTTCTTCTCGCTCTGTTCTGCACTGAATCCTGAGATAATTTAGTGCCTGAAGGAGCCACAGAGCCCTAGGGCCGGCCATGTTGGCCTCCTCTCGTGAGCCCTGAGTCAATAAGTCCGCTGTGTCCTTCTCGCATGTGGCGATTTGTATTGTGTTTCCTTGGTCCTCCTTTTCCAGTAGAGTGTGGACCAGATCTGGGGCGACTCGTGCCAGTCTGTTAACTCTCTTGTTGCCCTGAGCTTCGAGTCTACATGTAGTGTAACGTTCCCCTGATGCTGCCGTGGCGTGCTGCTCACTGGCGAGTATGTATATGGTTTTTGTCACACATTTGGCTGGAATCAAGCTGACGCCATTCCACTTTTTAACGCAGGCTATTACCCAGTGTATGTCCTTCTTCATTGACTGGTTGACACGAATTGTGGGGGCTTTATTGTCCCTCAGAGCCTCCAACAAGCGGCGTACAAATATTTTGGCTGGTGAGACGCACTTTGCCAGATGCAGTATCCTGCCTATCATAGACTGCAATGCTTTCCTTGATGTATACTGGCGGCTGACAAACTTTATTGCTTCCTCGCGAACCTCTCTCACTTTCTCCTCCGGTATGCATATTGTCATGTGGGCAGTATTAATTGTAATTCCGAGCCACTTGACCTCCGTTGAGGGTGGTTGAGTTTTCGCGTCGGCCGTGGGCAAACCTAATGACTTGAGCAGGCTCAGGGCGTAATTATAACTGTCAGTTGCCTGTTGTATACTCTCGCCCCACCCCAGCATGTCATCCAGGTACATCAGTCCATGGTAGCCTCTTACACTCATTACTTTCATGATACTATTCGCCACTCGCTGCATATGCATGCTACTCTGGCGCGCCCCGAAGGGCATGCTTATGTCCAGGTAATATAGTGCTTCCCACCTGAACACAAGCAGAGGCCAGTCCCCGGGGCACGCCCTAAAGTTCTTGTATGCCCTTTCAATATCTAACGTATATAGATATTGTGTCGTGGCGGCTGTGGTTAAGTGGTTGGTGAGCATATCCACTGTGGGGAGGGAGTGTTGCCTTGATCTCCCCAGCACATAATTTTGTCTGATATACGCGTTCACAGATAAATGTTGAGGGAAAGACAAGTCCAAGATTACTCTGCGCTTATCACCTTGGCCCTTTGGGCGTGTCATGATTGGGTTTAGATGGATCCAGTCTTTAAATGGAGCTGCTTCATACGGCCCGTAAACAGCTTCATGATTTATCTCGGTGTCTATATAGTTGTTAACATGTTGTGGGTATTGCAGGGCCGACGTGTGGTTTTCACACTCCGTGTTGTCAGTGATGGGTCCCAGGTAGCCTAAGGGAAACCCGTAGATCACTGCATCTAACAACTCCGGTTCATCGGTGGTTACGGTGAGATGATATCTCCACGCGTCGAGGTTTAGATTAGTGGGTATTTGTCGCCTGCATCCTATCATGTTGGGAACACCGGTATCCCTGACTGCTTTGTATATATCACACAGTTCTTTGTCAGTTACATTGCTATTTACCTTTGGCCAGAATGTTGATCGGTACCACGCGAGCTCGTGTGGTCCCGGTGTCGCGTCGTCTGGTATATTTCCAGTCTTTGCCGCACATATGTTGAGTATGTTGTCGAATGCAGCGGTGTGTATGTCCCCATTTTCACTCACACTGTCGCAGGCACTTCCATACCATGCATAGGTTGGGTAAATAGCTTGAAACATGAATGTATTCCCTTCTCTTAGTCTCTCATTTCCTTGCTTCGTGGGCGCGGCCATGTTTGTTTGTGGTATGGCATCGCCCATTGGCTTATTTCCCGAGCTCTCTATAACCGTAAATCCCATTGGCTGCTGTGACGGAAGCTCTTGCTTGTCACTTCCGCCTTCTCTCCCCTCCTCGGCACAACAACAACAACAACTTGACTCGTGGTCAAAAAGATGTCCACGGTAACTATATACATCTTGAGCAACATCAAGTTCATTATATTTGTCGAGGTTACTCACGTTTCCTGTGTTCTTGGCTGTCTGTTCCCGCGAGTGTGTGCTCGCGGGGTCTACAGGTTTTTTGTCTGCCCGTAGTATGCTTGCTGCTGTGGGCGTGGCACATAGTGGGCGTTGGCATTTTGCTGCGGCTGTGTATGTGCCTGGTGCATCGGGGGTGGTGGGTATGGGAATTGGTGTGTGGCTGGGCTGTGTTCGCGGCTGTGGGGCTGCCTGGACCTCTGTCTCTTCATGCAATCGGCCGCTGCATGGTTATGCCTGTTTGCTTGGTTTATGGCATAGCAGTATGCACATATATGATACAGAGTAGCATTAACTGCTACGTGTGCGTCTTTCTCCTTACAGTCGCCCTTACTATTAAACACTGGGCATGGCAGACTCGTTTTTTCCGTATCCACTATCGAGGTATTAGCTAAGGATATCCTCATCCTCTCACACTGTATCTGATCCATGTCATTCCAGTCGATCTCCCTTCTCTCCAGCTTATCAAATATTAAGTTCGACCACCGCAGGACGTTCTTCCAAGTGCGGTCATGCGCGTCCTGCGCCACTTGGTGGAAATGTTTGAGCAATGGGCGTCTGTTTTCATCCGTGCATGCGTTTTCATCCATCAACAAGGCCGTATATGCCTGCACATACTCGTTGAAAGTTATATTTTCCCTATTCTCCAGTTTATCCTTTGGGGTAATGAGGCCCTCGCGTTCCACATACATAAAAGGTTTCGCAATCTTTTTGCGAACTCTATGATCAAGAATATCATTACCTCTAATCTCGTGGGTCATGAACATTGGATTTGATGACTCCATGTGCGCCTCCAGGTAAGCCTTCGCAAATTGGTCTTTCATTATCTCAGTTGGTGTATGGTAGTGTCCCGGGTATGGCGCGCCATGGCCCGATGTGGCCCCCGGGTATACAGGTAACTTGTTTGCTGTTTCGTGGCTATCTTCTGGTTCTATCACTACTTTTGGAGGAGATGTTTTCTTGTCTGGGACCTCCGGTGCCTTCATGGTAGCGTTTGCCATTGCTTTGGCGACTGCCTCGGCGATTGTATCGGCGATAGTATTTTCTAGCTTCTCAAAGCGCAGGCGAGTCTGCTCCTCCATTTCTGGGTCTGGGTCGTCAACGACGCTTGAGCAATGGCTGCCCGCCGGTGAACTAGGTAGCTCGGTCACTCGGTGGGTCTCTTCGTTGTCTTCTTCTTGTTCTGGTAATAAATCCTCTCTTTTAGTGTCTTCTTCGGGTGGTGTGTGCGGTAACCTTGCTTTCTGAGACGTTTTTGTTTGTCTCGAGGTGCCGTTCATGCCTTTCTAGGCGAAGAAGATTTTCAATTATATAAAGTTGATGTGAGAGGTTTTGAGAAGGTAAGAAGAAGGAAGAGTGAGGAGTTATGGGGGATATAGGTACCTGACTGTAGGGGTAGGGGGCGCCACCAATGCCTAGGAATTACAATTAATTCCAGCAAAATGTCCTTGGCCTTTTGGGAAATTGGGTGTAATCCCCGACCCCCCCCCCCCCCCTACACACACATGTGTCTTTTATTGTTTTTTTATTATTCATAATTCATAAGAATAGAATGTCAGTGATTGGACGCCTACTACGCTAATGGTTTTCGGGCCCAAAAGAGGGCACCTAATGGGATTATACTGGTATTTGACGACTTAGAGCGAGAGGCCTTCCCTCAATTTGAAGGGACTCTCTCAACTTTGAGCCTAGACCGTATACATATAATATTTTAATTTTTGACTTTTCGGCGCTAGGTATGTGCTGGAAGACGAGGATTAAATTTCAGAAGGACGACTCCTTTTTGTTAATTCTTATGTAACAAATAAACTACTATATTATTAACTGTATTGGTGGCCTTTGATCGTATCATTTGTGCTCACTTTACTGTGACCAATATTTCCATTAATAATATAATGTGATTACAGACCGATTAAGTCATCATAGAAAAATGAGACATGAATCGCAAAATTTATATTTTTCAAAGTGGTTTTTGTAACATGATCAATTCGGAGGAATGTTCTCATGTTTAGGGTATCTTTCAAAACTAAAAATATTAAACGTAAAGTACAGAAATACTTATTAGGTGTCTTATAGTGTTTAAATATGGTGATATCTCAGAATACCATCAACCCTATACCTGGCTACTATTCACGCGTACACAGTAGCCAGGTGGTTCGGCTAGGTAATTACCAGTTAAGTAACTAAATAAACTATACGAAGGCCTTCAAAACCCAAGGATATATTTAATACAATGTCCCGAAATTTGTTACATGGATTCATATGACTATAAGTGCTAAACCCTCTTAAAATCAGAAAAATTTCAATAAAGAGATCTTGTGGAAAAAACACTTTGAAAAATATCTATTTTGCGACTTGTGACTCATTTTCCCCACTTTGTTACAAAGCTGGCAAAATGACACAAATAATCAAGGCAAAACTATATAAAAAAAAATAACTAATTGATTGTTTCTCCATTTGTATTCGCGTCTACAAGGAGACAATTGACAAATTAGTCATGACCTTTGCCACACACAAGGCCCACTCAGTCCATAGCACATGGTAATTACCCAGACAACAATAAATTCATCATCCATTAACCTGGCAATCACTACAAGTGCTTTTTCCACCACTTTTTTGCCACTTTTATCAAGCATACATACATCATTAGTTGCCAGAAATTACCGCAAAAATCAAGGAAATACCCAGAATAGCTCTTAACAAATTTACAAGCCAATATGCGTGACAATGGGCGATATATAGGTACAACAATGGATGCCGCTTGGATGTTAACAGAGCCTGTGATCAGGTATGAATGGTTGCATGTTTGCGCGAATCATTCCTCGATGTAGACACATTCAATTGTTTTACAATGTACAGGTATAACAGCACTGGCCTTTGTAGAAGTCTCTGATAGATAACAGGGAGGCCACGGGGACTCGGGTCCCTCAAATGTGATGATGTGTTTCAGGAAAATGAGTCACAATTCGCAAATTGTTATTTTTCAATGTATTTTATTCACAAGATCTCTTCTTTCTGTCACCAATTTGTCATCGTATGTGTTTATCTTAACTACATGTTAAACCCCCCAAAAACATGCTGTATATTGATATGGTCCTTATTTAAGAATAGGGCTGTACCAGTGATTATTCTAAAGGTAAATATATAAGGATTCTCGGTAGATTACGGAGATATAGTTTCTTAATCATATACGATCTGCTTCTAATTGACGTTGTAATTTACGTGTATATCAAGGTAATGTTTTTGTAAAGATTTTGCATAAGCTGAAAATATCATACATGTATGAAAGCTTATCATAAAAAATAATCAAACAAAGGAATGTTATAATAGGTAGATGTGGCTGAGAAAATTGTTTATCTCAAAATATGGTAAACATCATTTTTGCGACTTAGGACTCTTTCTGTAACACAATCAGGGAAAGAGTCCTAAGTCGCAAAAAAGGCTTTTGAGATCATATCATCATCATATATCTATTTAAAAAAGATGAGATAAACTACTTCTATATATCGTTTTATATTTGAAGAACTAGTTAGCGATATTTTTGCGCAGAAAAAGTAGTGAAATCTATTCTCTTAAGATGCCCTTTGAAATGTATATATCTTTTCAGTATAGTCTTGAAATTTGATAGACATATTCCGACGACAAAGAGGGCCAAGCAACCTTAAAATGAAAACATTCCTAAAAAAAAGTTCTTGTGAATAAAACACTTTAAAAAAAAATCAATTTTGCCACTTTGCATATTTGTCACTAGCATCAGAGGTGTTGCTCCCGGCATGTTCACTATCATTTAATATCGATTCGTTTATAATGTTAATTAATATGTTTTGCAGCTAGTGATATAAAAATCAATAGTTGTTGGATATAATTGGTATTTTCGATATAATTGGTATGAAGGCCTATCAATATATTTAACAGTGGTATACGTGTGAGAGCACGGCGCTGGTAGAGGTTTATTTTTAAAAATATATCTGCAATGTGTGTGCACAAAACCTGTGGATTTAATACGATTTTATGATATCATTATCTCCCTTCTTTATTATTTTTCTTTTTTCTTTATGAGATTTCTCTAAAATTCATGTCATAAAAATCAGGCTATACTGAGAACATCTTTATTATAATATATGGAAATGTATATGAACCTGAATAACATATCTTTAAATCAAATCAAATCATATGTGATAATATATGGGTCAGATTTTCAGAAAATAAACAATTCTCGTTCACCAATCCTCTCAAATAACCCACATGTAAACTCTAATTAGAATGTACATAGTTAACAAAGTATGACAATTATTAATTATTATTATATTAATTATTATTTTATTAGATCTAAGTATATTGCTGGTTTAATAAGCTAGCTCTATGAGAATGACGTTCCTCTTCAGACCATGCTGTCAGCCATCCCCCCCCCCCCCCCACACCCACTTCTCTCTCACCATCACCACCACCTTCCCTCCAGAAACTAAATTCCAGGATCCAGTTTTATGTATTGCAATATGGTGCCTCTGCGCAGAGGAACGTCCTAATGGCTCGCCGGCATTTTTTCTGTCACTCTTGTCTCTCTCAGACAGACTTCGGTCAAGAATGCTCTTAACTATCCTTCCCCCAATTCACACCCTCCCCCCTCCCTCCTCCTTACCCCCTCCCCTCGTCTCAAAAGCATCTACATCTCCCCCTGACTTCCCCTGCTCGATCCTATACTCTCTCCGAATACTATATAAAGGCTGTGAGACCAGTTCGAAGCATCGCCAATTCTCATTCGCCTTTCGAAGGATAAACATCGTCCCGTTTACGAAACTTTCACTTCATCAACCAAAAATGAAGGTCGTCTGCTGTGTCGTTTTGTGTTTTGTTGCCATGGCAACAGCACATTACCCAGGATACCCTTTCGCACACGTCAATGGGGGTAGATACGGAGTGGCCTTCCCCTACGCTAATCATATCCATGGTTACCAAGGAAGCGCTCCAGTTGAAGGTCAAGGTCGCGGATTCAGCCATAATAATGAGTTCGTTTACCGTGGATTCGGAGGAACTTACCCAGTACATGTGGGCAGTGGAAACTTCATCTATCTTGGAAAATTCAACGGTGAGTGAATATTTAATCAACTTTAAATTTAGGAGAATTAGGCTACATTATTCATGTATATTCATAACAATTGATTGGCCTTGGTAAAGATTGAAGATCTTTGCAAAATCTTTTTTCTTTTCAAAATTAAACGGAGATTTCTGCCATTTATCAAGGTTACAAAACTCCACAAGAAAACGAATTTAGAACACTCTACACGACGTTTTGGTGGTCTTCCTTAGCCTATAATAATGTTACTGCACGGAGAAATCCGTTGTCATACAATTATTTTAAATGGCAATACAAAGTGAACGTGTAACCATGACGATTCAAAACTTCATATCAAAAGCAGTCATCATTATGCGATCTGTATATTCTAGAATTAAGGGAGTAAAATTCGAAGACGATTAAAACTTTCACCAACTATACCTTTGGATTTCAAATTACGAACGTTAAAAGATGAACAAGCCTAACAATTGTCGCTCAATAGGCCTATGTTAGTTATGTTACTCTTGGAAGACCTAAACATCTCGTATCTTCATGTCACGATATCTCAGCAGCTTCATTTACTGACCGATATTTTATATGTGTCAAAATGTACAATTGACATGTGTCCACATTTAGTAAAACCTGCTAAATTAGGCGGCAATGTTGCCAATACTATGTAAATTCGGCATTGCATTGATTCTAGCAATCTGTTTGGTTAGGTTGAACTGAATTTAGAGCCTGATTTCTGTCTTAAATTTGGGTTATTTGAGAGGATTGATGAAGACGAATTGTACACTTTCTGGCGATTTCACCCATATATATAATATAGTATTTGTTTAGTTAAATTTCACCTAAGTTATCTCATAGTTGCTTGATAATAAAATCCATGATATTTAGTATAATTGGTTTGTTTCATAGTAGCCAATTCCGTATCATATAGTTTTGTACCAGTAATGAACTGGAAAGAGTGCTACGGTGTGTCGTGTTTGGCCTGAGTATAAATCTGACTAACAGAAATTCTCCGAAATTAAATAAAAAAGCTTGGAAAACTCTGATATACAAAAACATTTATAATCTACACAGCATGGGCTTTTACGGATAACTCGGCTTTAATTTCATATTCATGTCAGAGTTCATGAATCTGTGCCAAGCCAAGAATCAATCATTCTTTTTGTGTAAAATGTATCACGCTTATATGGGTCAGATTTTTTAGGAATGTACAATTGCTGAATTTCTGTTCTTTAAACGTTATACTGGCCACTATATGCTTGGAAATAGTGATACCAGTATGGATTTGCTACCATACGAAAGAAGACATGTTGGGCTGTCGGAAAATGTATAGTTTTGCACGATTTTCTTTAATGCTAATTACACAAAATGCCTTAAATGAAAAAAATAACGATTTTTTAGTAAAAAATACACCATTTTTTCACACTCGTTGTGTGTCTGTGTTCAAACTAAATGAATAACACCAAATCAAATCACTGCTCTTTGTTCCTCAACCATTTTTCTACATGTTTCTGCTTTATTTTGCTTTCTTTTATGTTTTAATGTATATCTGACAGTATTAAACTCACATGTCACACTGGTTTTAGCCCTCCAGGAACGTCCGGTATGATAAATTATTGTTATTATATTCATAAAAAAGAGGGTAGTTAGGTGTGATCTAAATCCATAGAATTGATCCCTAACATATATAGGATGTTGTTCAAATAGAGTTTTTATGCTTAGATACATATTTTTTGAGTCAGTGGCAGAATGGTTTTGAACCACAAATTTTATACTTTTTTCATACCGGACGTTCCAAATCAACACTACTTTTTGTTTGGGTCTGTTTCATCCATCTTTAACCAGGATTATTTGATTTTTGAACTAAGTATTCCAGAGCATGCCTTATATCTATACAACTGAAATTAGTAATGAATGATCATTTTAACTGGAGATATTCTCTGTTAAATAATAGTTGGAACGTCCGGTATAAATTGGGAACGTCCGGTATGAAGAAACTAAATAGGGTTTTTCCACTTCATCACTCTACTGTGGCAGGCATGCTTTGTCTGTTTGCTTCTGGGATAGTTGGAACAGCTAAAGTAATGATTGAAGTATATGGTGCAGTGTTAATCTCATCTCATTTCCTTTTTTCCAAGATGAAATTGATTTAAACAAGTTTTAGTTTTGACTGTAATTTTACTAGTTGGCTGAAGGAATCAATACTAGTCTTAATTCATAATGCCATGGCTAGATTATGGAGTTATAATATGTTGGTCACAGTAGTTGTGAATGTGCTGACCAAAGTATGACTTCCTGAATGAAGTCAAATATTGAATATTTAACTTTTCCCTCTCAAAAGTAGGGATGAGAACGTCCGGTATGAGCTCAAACACCATTTCTGTGGAACTTCATAAATAATGTCTCTTTCTTGACTCAGGCTCCAATCTGACTTAATATGATGTTAAAATGATTGAAATGTATTCATGGAATGTTTGGTTGATTTAGAGTGTTTTGTTATCCTCTGGTAACATGTTAAGTCAAATACCGGACGTTCTGTTTCTAGAATATTTGTTCTGTTAATCCAATTTGCTGTCATTTGTAACCATATTTAAGTTTCATTTGGTTAAAAAAATGTTGTCTTGGGATAAAAGTATAGTTATCAATGGTTAAAACTATTTCAAAACTATTATCATTGCCTTAAATATAGCTAAAACCATAATTGATCTCGGACGTTCCTATATACCGGACGTTCTTTCAATTTTTTTTAAATAGGTATTTATGCCTTATTTACATGCTCAAACTCTCTTTTATGGTTTGTTTAGTCATCATTGGTGACTATTGTATGTGTCTATATATAAGACAATTAATTTCAACGTTATTTCATGTGGTACTTTCCAGTCAATTGTATACCGGACGTTCTCCAACCATGAATTTTACTTAAAAATACCAGAAATAATATTTCAATCTCAATAATATTATACCTGAGGATACTCCTATATATTCCCTAAATTGTGAGGTGGTCAAAATTTATTTCTGAGAATTATTTTTTTTAACCATTTTTAGGTACACCTTGAATTTCACTATTTAATTTCATTCTATTTTATTTCTATTCATTTTATCAATATTTTTTACAAAGAATCTCGTCTATAAGATGGCAGACAGTCCAATGAAACAATAGAGTCAATAAGAATAGAGGGAGAAAAAGTAGGAAATCATGGGACGAGAAGCTTGGATCATCAAGGAGGCCACCTGTAAGCGGGAGACCAATGCTCCACTGAAAATGCCATACACTCCATCAATATCTCCTTAACTATGCACAGCTAGTTATATTTTGTAGTTTGTTACAAAAGAATATTGACCTATATATGATTTATATTCATTAAGGATGATTTTACATATTGTTCTAATAATTTTGGGGAATGTCCGGTATGGAATGTCCCGTATACAAGATTCTTGGGAGATAACAGGACTATCAATCTCTTATCTCCATAGCTATGCACACCTAGTTATGTTTTGTAGTTTGTTACAAAAGAATATTGACCTATATATGATTTATGTTCATTGTGGATGAGTTTACATATTGTCTTAAAATAATTTGGGAACGTCCGGTATGGAACGTCCGGTATACAAACCTCTTGGGGGATCAAAGGCTTATTAAATATCTTAACTTCATAGCAATGTATACCTAGGTATGTTTTGTAGTTTGTTACTAAAGAATATTTTCATATATATGATTTACCTTCCACATATATGAGCTTATTTGTCAATCACTTTTAGAACGTCCGGTATGGAACGTCCGGTATGGAACGTCCGGTATAGAACATAAGTTTTTCAATGACACTCCTGGGATATACTGAGTGGTAATAAGGTGGTAAAATACAGTGAACATGCTCTACACATATCTAAGTTTTTAATTAGCATGGTCTCTAATAGTTCAGGGCACTGACATCCTTGCAAGAATAAAAAGAAAAATGTGTTCAGAATCAGTACAAAATTCGATTAAAAAGATCTTAATGGTAGTTGGATTTGATGACTTGCCACATAATAATGACTGGCAATAGGAACCCATAATTCATGCAGATGATGGATAAAGGTTTTGTTTATATTTCAAATCTAATTATGAGTTTCTGTGATCTATACACCTTGTTTTATTCTCATTCATATGATAAGGTATAGATTTTCATACCGGATGTTCCAGGAAAAAAGGTTATTCCGTTCAAACTTTTATAAAAACTGACATGGTGGTCATTAGCAAGTATAATTGATATCTATAGAATCCTTAGACATATAGGAAGATGGCCAAGTAGTCTATGAAGATTATTTCTATAATTTTCTTGGGCCAATTTCTTGCCCTGCACATCCCATACCGGACGTTCCATTGTACATTCCTAAAAAATCCCACCCATATAAGAAAAACTATAAAGCGTACTTTTAAATATAATGAAAAGCAGCTATATTCTAAATGGATTGGTTAGCACAAAAATGGTCGTGGGGAATATCCTACACTCTAGGAGCGAAACCCGACCTTCTATATCTATGCTAAATCAGTCAGATCCAGACGGCCACATTCCTCGATTCCTCACAGCGATAAGCTTGCCACAAGGCTAAAAGTGTTAATGACCCCTAAAACTTAGGGGTCCAAAACTGCCTTCTGAACCTGACTGAAATGACAGCTGCATGCTCATTGAGAATAGAATCATCCTATCACTGTTTCCGGAATTATTTTCAATGAAATTATTTTCATAAACTCATTTCTCTTCTCCACTTGCCTGTCGAAAATGACAATTCTTTTTGCTTATTGGGTCAGATTTCTAGAAAATGCACAATCTACAGTTCTATACATCTATCAAATTCTGCTAAATTAGAGTGAAAAATGATAAATACTGAGTATATCTGAGTATAATTATTCTGTATTGTATTCATTCAATAAATCTGTCTGCCATGGTTATGTTGAACTGTATTTTGAACCTGATCGTCGTCTTAAATGTGGGTTATTTGAGAGGAGTGGTGAAGGCAAATTCTACATTTTCTGACAATTTCACCCTATTAGGATCTATAATGGAACCATCCTGTAACAATTTCCTGGGTGATATTTTTTTCATGAACACAGATTTCAATTTTTGTTTTTAAAATATTTTTATTCAATCTTTTCTCCACTTGTTTGCCCACAGGAGAATGCGCCCAGGCCCACAACTATGGCTTCTATTTCGCTGGCAAACCTGACTCCTTCGTCGTGTGCGACAACGGTCGCGCCCACACATTCCAATGTCCCGCAGGAACCCTCAACCACGAGGTGAGAACACACAACTTGTATTTCAAACAATGTAACTCAGAGCTCCTTAGCTTAATCTGAATCATGATTGTAGATACATAGGCCTACGGTGTAAGGCCAAGAAAAAAAATAGGTGTGTTTCCGATTTACCCCCCCCCCCCCCCCCTACCTAGAAAAACCTTCCCCTACCTAAAAATCTTTTGACCATACCCGATTTTTTTTTACCACATCTTACTTTTTTTTGACAAAGAAAGCTTATAAAAGGAAGAAAACGGGTTTTCCTATCCGGGAACTGTTAAAAAGCACATTCCCCATGCTTAAAACAACTATTGTTATGAAATAGATATTTTTTTCAGCTCCTGGGAGGTCGTTTTCTAAAAAAAAAAATGAAAAAAAACATGTTACCACCCCCCTACCTAGTTTTCAGCCAGATAAATCGGAAACACACCTATATTTTTTTTCCCTAATATTCACAATAAAGTTTGAAAGAGCTGTGACTGACACAGACAATATTCCTTTTCCATTCTTCTTTCTTTAATTCAATTTGTGCTATTATTTGTATATGTGAAATGGAAATAAAATCTTATAATAATAATAATAAGTTGGTTACGCAGAGCAGGTAAAATTAGATATTATATTTAACTATTATAGTGATTGACCATCAACAAACATTGCTAACTTTATTTTCATGCATAGACAATATATGAGTTATCATCTGTCTTATAATGTTTACCATCATTAGGCATATCTTTCCAAATATGACGATATCTCAAAATCCATTTTCCACATAGGAACGATATTTTCAGTAGATCCTCAAATATTGTTTCACAATCAATCATATAGGCCTATATACAAAACGGGAGTATTGTTGGTTAGAAAATAATACAGAAATTACTTGAGCAAACGAATAATATGATACAAATATAATATAATATAATATAATATAATAGAATAGAATATAATATTTTTTTATTCATCAAGGTGAACATACATGACGAACAGGTCGACAGGCCTCTAAGTACCATTCAGGACTTACACTTAGGTCTTCCGGCCGTTCCCTTGACAATAGAGACAGACTTTTGTATGACCATACAAATGGCGAATAAATAATTGTCTTATCACATTATAATTGTCTAATCAATTCTTATCTCAGGCGTCCCACTACCAGGTCAACGGAGCCTACGCCATGCACGAGCTCTGCGGCGTCAACATCAACAACTAAATCCATGACGTCACAAGGTCCCGGATATGAGGTCACGAGGTCCCGGATATGACGTGCTGTTTGTAAATGTGAATGAGACTACAATGGTGTGCGAGGATTGGTTGACTGAGGCTGATAGTACTGAGAGAAAATTGATTGAATCCAGTGAATAAAGTTTTATGAATAAATTATTCATGTGTTTTGATATGATTTTGTTGGCCTACTGCCAGTTGTTTCAATACTCGGGTTATTTGGCAAATAAATCGTAAACATAGCATTTCCAATTTCAGGAAGTTGAATTAAAACAAGTTTCGGATTGTCCATTACTGATTGGTGAATTTAGAAGTATATGGGTCAGATTTTCAGAAAATGTACAATTGGCAGCTGTACACATTTAGTAAATTCTGCTAAATTAGGCTTCAATTTGGTCAATACTAGGTAAATTCGAGTATATTTGGCATTGCATTGATTCTAGCAATTTGTTTGATTAGCTTGAACTGTATTTTGAACTTTATTTTCGTCTGAAATTGGGGTTATTTGAAAAGATTGGTGAAGGTGAATTGTACATTTTCTGAAAATCTTACCCATATCTCTGTCTGATACAGATCAGGGGAGTTGAAACGAAAAAGCCGACGAAAATTATACAGTCTAGGCCCAAAGATGGAAGAGTCCCTTCAAACGAAGGGAAAGCCTCTCGCCTCAAACCGCAAAATGCCATTATAATTACATTAAGACCACACAATGTCATTATATTGCCATTAAAACGCCGAGTCTTAGGCGAGGAGATCGATCAGCAAATTAGGCTGACATACCATTCTTATCTGATCTGAGGGTTTGGACTTAGAGTATAGCAATTTTAGCAAACTTCATACACAAATAATAAATTATCAGAAAAAACACGAGAAGTAAAATGTGAGGCAAAAAGTAATAAATTTCAATGTTTGTTCATAATTAGTTAGGAATCTAATTTTCTATTGCATGCCAAATATAAGCCTACACGGAGAAAGAACGATAACAAATTCCAATTATTGCTTCTATCACATTTTTATTGTAGAGTATAGTCCACGAGATTGAAGTGTTATAACACTGAGTCACTATTAACAGGGAAACAAGCGAATGGTACATCTTCACGATACAATGCAGACATATTGGCATGATATTCTGTCAAGTGATGTACATGGGTGAAACAATCCCATATGCTACTCATACTATTGGCCTACAGTTGTCAATTCCCTTGCCAAACATCACAAAACACTTCAGAGCCAATCGCTTGATTTATCCTTATTTTACTAGTTTTTTGTTATACCGTTCAAAGTGGGATCCAATGTTTTAACGAATGAAATAGGAATGGGTGAATGCAAAGATGGAAATGTTCATGGAATTGCAATACAAATCATAAGGGACAGTAATAAAAAAAAGAATTCAAGGAATTAGCGATAACCTAAATTAATTATAAGATAAAAATAAAAATGATATACTCATGGGGGAAAAAGACCAAAATGTATAATTTTCTAAAGCCTTTTGTGTAGAAAAAGAGAATATATTTTGTTTGTGCGATAATGGGCACAGTTTAAGCAGGAGGTACATATACATGGGAAATGCATTTTCCATAAAGCAAGTCGCATAAACAGACCAGTTCACTAATCACTGGTAGGAAGAGAAAAATAAACTCAACTGATAAGAAAAACTTAAAACATTTACCATTAAGCACTAAGACGAGATATCATAAACGACAGAACGCATCACATTTATTATTTGAATTAAATTCTTAATTTATTTAAATTTAGAAGCTATCAGTAGATGGATCAAGACGTCAGAAAATGTACAATCGGCAGCTCTACACATTCAGTAAATTCTTTAAAAAAAATAGGCCGAAAATGATGAATACTGAATATATTTGGTATTGCTTTGATTACAACAACTGTTCAGTTATATTGGACTGTATTTTTGTCTTAAAATTTACGAGAATTGGCGAAGACAAATTGTACATTTTCTGGCGATTTGACCCATGACTTCTCAAACAGAAACGTCACATCAAAATTCATCAAACCATATCCTCTTACATCCCTTTCTACGCTTCAATAGGCTGCTGCCAATTCAGCCTTAGGGGTAGTACACAATAGTAGATATATGTACCTGTATGTTAAACACATTTCGAGCCTTACCGTACAGAATAACAGGGTATCATTTCATAAGCTGAGACACAATATATACGTTTGTCTCAATTCTTTTTTAGTCTCACTCAAACTCCACCTTAAAGCTGCATCATCAGCTATTATGACAAAAAAAACTTAAGCTGTGATTTTGGTGAAACCATTCTTGCAATTTTCAATACAAATGTTGCCAAACATTTGTATGTCAGATTTCAAATTAATCAATCCCAGGATGCACTGTAACGGACATGCGCAGTGGCACATGCAAATCCCCTATTGGCATCGATATTCTGATTTAACTGTTAACATTGCAATAAAGAATTTGTACCCGAAGAAAAATATTTGTTCCGCTTTACGCCCTAAAGCTGCGGTCACTCCAAATGACGTACCTGAGACTGCTACAATAACACTGACCCCCTTCATCTTTAGGGAGGTTCAGCAGGTCTAACCTTTACGTAAACGTATCCGTATCTCTCATATACAAACATACGTGAAATTGGAGAGTTTAAGCAAAACATGGCAAGAAATACATGACGTAACATATCAAGCAAAATGTTTTATATCAGAATTTATTTTTCATACATAAAAATGCGACGTTATTCACAAAAAAGATACGGATACGGTTACGTAATTGAGGTAGGTTGGCTTGCGGAACCTCCCTATTAATAAGCATAAATGGTGTATTAAGCAAACAATAACGTATCAATCCACCAGAAAAGAACACAATAGGGGAATTGCATGTCCGCCATCTTGAATCTTGTTTTGCATGGAACTATGGGCATTGTATGTCAGTGTAAAATCTATAGAAAACATACCACGCTCAGCATGGAATGTTTATCTGTGCTCTAATGTCAATATCCATGTGTTATACATGTTTCTATAAAACAAGCCTCCATCTTTCCTATCATGCATTTGGTTTTTATAGATCATTTACACAAGCTATGATTTTGATGAAAACATTCTTGCAATTTTCGATAAAATGTTGCAAAATATTTGTATGTCAGACCTGAACTGAATCTATCCCAACATGCACTGTAACAGACATGCGCAGTGAGACATGCAAATCCCCTATTTTGAAAATGATAAAGAGTAGGGTTTCAGCTTCTTTTTGCATCAATAAGGAACATTTAATTAATCAGATTATCAAAGCTCGAAGAGAGTATCTGATGTGTTCATTTTCCTTAAAAACCTGGATGATTAATGTTAAAAACTTACTTATTTACTAAGATTACTATGCAAAACTTATAGTTTCTCTACAACAATATCGATATTTTTGAATATTTATTTGTATCGCATGAGAATATCGGAACTTGTCCACGAAATTGTATGCAAAAAAAATCTTTAAAAAAAATCTATGGGTTAATAGGAGAAATGTATAGTGGCTTCATCCCTAATCGCCTTTGAGAGACGAATGCTTGTCCTAATACAATACGTTCAATATACAATGCCTTATCACATTCAATACTTTCACAGGTATAGAACACAACCCAATAACAGTAATGCATTTCACAAATGCCTGAAAGCATACATAATATGCGCAGATTTCAAGACTTAAGGGCCTAATCCACTAAGCCGATTCTCATGCGATTTCAATTCAATTCAATTAAAAAATTCTTTCTTGCCGATGTTATTACAATGGTGGATCACCTCTGACATAGACAATGATGCCAGTTCTTCCTGGGATTGTCATCTTAAAGAACTTATGAGTTGAGTTGTAACTACCGATGGACTAGTTAAGAAAGAGGTTTTGCACTAAATTATGTGAGAATCGCATGAGAATCGGCTTAGTGGACAAGGCCCTTTAGGACTCTTACCCTATATAAGTGTATATCACTCTGTAAACTTGCAACCCTAGTCTTTAGTTGAGTTGTGAGTCAAAATACAGCAAACCACTACAGCATCTTACATTTGTACTTTTAAAATGATGACAAGCACAATAATTGGAGAGACAGGGCAGATTTGCTAACAGGCCTCCTACACTTGCTCGCAAGAGCAAGCGATTAATTGCGATCATTAATCGCAGCACATGTGCAACTTATCAAATATAATAGATTAGTTATTGCTGCAAATGAATCACCACTTGCATGTATTGTCAATCCAGATGAGACTGGTAATCGCAAGCTCTTGCGACTGATAATCGTTAGTGAAAATCGCTTGATCTTGCGACCAGGGATAAGCCCATTTGGGTCAGATTTTCAGAAAATGTACAATTTAACTTCGCCAATCTTCTAAAATAACCCAAATTTCAGACAAAAATAAGGTTCAAAATACAGTTCAACCTAACCAAACAGATTACTAGAATCAATGTAATGCCGAATATACTCGGATTTACCTAGTATTGGCCAAATTGCAGCCTAATTTAACATAATTTACTAAATGTGTACAGCTGCCATTTGTACATTTTCTGAAAATCTGACCCACTTAATATATGACTTAGTATCTTTAGGCCAGAGTCCTAGAACTAGAATCCACAGATTTATACTTATCTACTGTGGGTCTATATATAGTTTATAGTTACACCCATAACTTAATCCTACAATGAAGTATTTAGCGCACACTTTGTCAACGACATTCAGGGTTGATCTCAAAGATTTGTCTCCGAAAAAACATAACACAATTCAGGCGATGGACAATCTATATAGATTATATATTTCTGGACTTGACTTTCCCTAAAATATAGTCAGGTAATGTGAAAGTGAAATAACTAACCATTGTTGTTATAAAGTGAACATAGTTTGTATAACTAACTATAACCCTCCCCTGGTCCGATGATGGAACAAAATAAAGTTTGTTTTTTGTTTTTTTCCGCGCCTGATGAGACCGCTGTTGGTCGAAACCACCCACACCCCAACCAAGGTGAATATAATTGAACAAATTTTATTAGTTCACATAAATTTCATCACTTATATGGATTCGAGCTACTTCAGAATCCAAAGGGAATCCCTCCAGAATCCCACAAAGCCAGGGCATCCCCACTCGGGGTTACCCGATGACGCAACAATAGGGGTTACCATGTTCTCTATGCAACAATCAACGTTGCCATAGGAAGAGCTCGGGTAGAACACTCGATAGAGGCACAGCCTCAGTTGTGGTAGTGCGATCGAGACGTCAACAGGTCGAAATTCAGAACAAAATAAAGTTGTTTGAGTAAAGAGTCATTAAGACCTAAACACCACTTAGGCATATATGCCATTGGCATTTCCTTTTTAAATAAACATATTAACATAAAAAATGTTATATTTGTAGTTGTATTGTATTTATTGAGACACTCCTGAATCCTAAGTTAATACTATCGTTGCAAATCTTAAGATACCAACATTGGTTATAACTCATGTATAATATATATGGGTCAGATTTTCAAAAAATGTACAATTCGCCTTCACCAATCCTCTCAAATAGCCCATATTTAAGACAAAAATCAGCTTCAAAATGCAGTTTAACAGAACAGAACTGATACTTTAAATCAATGCGATACCAAATATACTCAGATATACCTGGTATTCATCATTTCTCAGCCTAATTTGGGAGAATTTCCTTAATGTGTAGAGCTGCCAATTGTACATTTTCTGAAAATCTGACCCTTATAGAAATGTAGTGGACTATATGAGTGCACTGGGAATAGTATATCGCAGTACCAACAGGTGGAGCCAGGAGTATATGGACTGGACAGTGGTCATCTACTGGTCATTCTATCAGATTTTTTATTTTTTTTTTCGAATGTCAAACTTTGACTGAGTACCCTGAATCGACATCACAAGCTAGCTTATATCCATAGACAGATAATATAATAGAATTTATGGGACGGGGCGTTAGAAAATGTACAATCGGCAGCTCTATATATTTAGTCAATTCGGCTAAAAAAAGGGATAAATACTAGATAAATATCAGGGATGAAAAACAATAAACAAAATTTAAGATACTAAAATATTTCTGGCAAGGGGAAAAGCCCCCATATTCCGAAAAAATTCAAAAGTGTTTTTGATAATTTTTAGTTTTTGAAAATTTCAGCGAAATTCGGTAATTAAATCAAATTGTGTCCAATTTCTGATAAATTTACATTATTCTGGTGAAAATTTAAGCTTAAAGATAATGGAATTTAAAAAAAAAACCATTTTGTACATTTTGTACATTTTCTGACGCTCCCACCCATGTGAACACAGATTAAGAGGTTCAATAGTCAGGTTGTTTAGTCATGTCTGTGATGACAGGGTGACTGGCGGGTGCATCAGTGAAGAGGGAGCCCACATAGGCCTTGGTACCCCACAGGTGATGTTTGATCACCTTACAACACCCCAGGTCCTCTAGTTCAAACCCCAACCGCCGGTAGCGCTCGTCCGTCTCGAAGAAGGTGGAGTTACTGTGCACGCCATAGAACTGAAAGCAGAGGAAAATGAAAAATAAATTATTAGCAGGAAATTTAGATACTTTTGTTAATGTGTCCTGGAAAAATCATTTAGATGTATGTATTTTGATCAATTTTTTATTGAAAATATTTATTCTGCATTACATCTCATAGAGGAAAATAAAAATTAATTATCAGCAAGAAATTGAGAACTTTTGTATGATCCTGGAGAGAAACATTTATATATTTTGATTTAGTGCAATACAAGATATACTCAGATATACCGAGCATTAATTTTATCATTTTTCAGCCCAATTTAGCAGAATTTACTAAATGTGTCTTAGACCCAAAGCCTCTCAGATGAGATAAGAATGGTATGTCAGCGATTCGACGCCTACTGCGCTAATGGGGTATCTGAGCCAGGACCAGGCATCATAATGGGATTATAATGGGATTATAATGATATTTTGCGGTTTTGAGCTAGAGGCTTTCCCTCAGTTTGAAGGGTCCCTCTCATTGAGTGAGTGAGTGAGATTGGTTGCTTTACGCCCTTAATTATCAACACTTTGAAGTGTTATATCAAGGGCGGGAGAGCTGAACCTAGACTGAACTTTCGTTAAACGTTTGAGAGTTCCTTACTTGATCCTTTTTATTTAATCAACAAGTTCAATTCAATTCAATTCATAGATTCTTTTATTGATGATGTTATTTCAGTTACAGGTTGTTCGTCGTCTGGTTAAATACAAAATATTTAGCCAGTTCTTCCGGCGAATACCTAGAATCTTGATTGGCTTAGTTACAATACAATTTGAACAGTAAAATCATGAATTAAATGATAGTTTTACAACAATTGATAGATTAAATGATAGTTTTACAGCAACAGCAGAAAAAGGGTGATGAGATGTGATGATGAATTAACAGGTTGTGATATCGGTTTTGAAGGACGGATACATAGACTAGTCATGGCTGTATAAGCCAGCGACTGAAATATATTTACTTTTCAGTATTGAGATACATTCATTCACTTTTCAGGACTGTAAGGACAGTGGTTGCTGTAGCAAATAGTGAAATAAAATAGTTTTTAGTCTAAGTTTAGACTCGAAAGAATAAATCTTCCGTAAAGGATCAATGAAGATCCGAAACGTTGTACTCATTGTACATACTCCACATCAAAAGAAAATAAAAACAAATGGTGTTACGAAATCATCGACGGAAAACGAAAAATTAATTATTGGGAAGCCGCTGAAAGACCTGGAATTAACTTTCAGAAGCAGGTTTTCTTTTTGTACAACTCTTTTGTTTAAATATAAAATACTTAGAATATGGGTCAGATTTTCAGAAAATGTACAATTCAACTTCGCCAATCTTCTCAAATAACCCAAATTTTAGAAGAAAATAAAGTTCAAAATACAGTTCAACCTAACCAAACAGATTACTAGAATCATTGCAATGCCGAATATACACGAATTTACCTAGTATTGACCAAATTATAGCTTAATTTACTAAATGTGTACAGCTACCAATTGTACATTTTCTGAAATTCTGACCCATATAATTAAATTTCATAGATATATTGGATTGTTCATAGATATATTGGATTGGAGGATTTATTCGACTGACTTTGATTAGATTAAAAGTTTTGTGAAACCCCTCTGAAGACAGTTGGTCCCTCTGCCCATCCTAGGATAGGAAGAACGTTCTTCGATAACAGGCGTTCCCACCAGGTGGACATCGCCTGTTCGCCTCACGCTCAGAGCCAACCGTTACACCTCATCATCGAGGTTTCACGTCGGATGTCAGTTTTGCCTGACGTCCTGGCGATACATACTTTAGAAGTGATCCCTAAAAGTATGATCTCACCCTGTGACCTGTACAATGGGAGACCAATGCTTTTGTATACGGTAGAGAAGAGGGTGTCTTACGCGCCATTAACTATTTATGTAATTTAGCTGAGTTTGGTATAATGCATGTGATTTTTTTAGTCGTAAAATGAATCAAAGACTGCGGTTTTTGACACTCAATTTAGTTAAAACAATTTTTATTGAAATATTTCTGCCAAAATGGAAGAAATTAATTTAATGAGTTCATATTTGATACCGCCTGCATAAGACGCCATAGCGGAAAGTTATGGAACTACGTTATTAGTCTCACTGAGTCCCTACAGGTGGCGCACCTGTGCACATGTGTACTATAATATTATTGTAAGATCAGGATACGGAGATATCTATAAATAGTCCTTCAGATTGTAGCTGTATTTTAAGAATTTTAATCAGCTACAAATATTACGTAACATATATGTAGTGTCACAGGAAAATGAGTCACAAATCTCAACAAATGATCTAGCTCGAGATTTTGAGATATCTTTAATACATCATATTTGAAAAGAGGAGATCAAGTGGATTCCAATGATGGTAAACATTAGGACATCTAATAAGTATTTTTATATGTATGTATGTATATTGTTTATTTCCTGAAAACAGTACATGATAATAGATATACGATAAGTTACACTGGAAACGGGTCCCCCCTCTTCTATGGCAGCCATAGCTCTTCCAGAGGGTCCCTTAGACTAGAGTTTTAATTTACATTTTATAGATATAGTGGTATAAAGTGACTAGTTACCTACTCTATTGCAATGGGATGCACTAGCTATAACTTTATCAAGGTGGGACCCATACTATGGGTTTCCTTGTAAATGCTTTTTGGACTTTGTCCTTGTTTAATTTGGGTTATATATGTTAAGTTTGGTGGATACTAAGATAAAAGAAAGATGGGCCGTGTGTTTGTATAGGTAATCTATCCCATTTTCAGGTTCAGCTAGGTCATGGCATTCTTGCAAACACTGCATTGACTGCTGATTTTATACATCCTTTCATATTATTTTGCGGACTAGAGGGTCTAGACGTGTGTGGGGTAGCATTCTGGCGAACACTGGCCCTGCATCATGTCTACATCCTTTACATTTGTATAAACATATATATATATATAACATATATTCACTTGACTAGTTTTTTTAATACCTTTATATCTTAAGTTTGATGTTTTATTTTTTAAAAAAAGTTTGCACTATTTACTAGTAAAGTAGCTAAATATACGTTGTAAGATAACCTTAGAAATGCATGGATACATTTAATACACTCCCTTGAAATTAGGTAGATGGGCCTTTATCAGGTATTAGGAAATTTTAGTGGGCAAAATAAATGTTACTCGAATTATATAATTTCTATTGGTAAACTATAAGCTTCTGTGAAACTTTGTCAATAAAATTTATTAAAAAAAAAAATAAGGAAAGCTTAATTTTTCGAATTATATGAAGGAAAAGATAACTTTTGCCTAAATTCTTGTAATATTTATGTTTTAAATAATTGTACAAAAATGTGACGCCTATCACTTTTGACAACAAAAATGTGACGCCGATCACTTTTGACAATCAATTTTCCCTTATTTCTTCAATGTACTAGCCAGTTTTTACAAGTTTACAATCAAAATTATATTTCCAGTAAGTTAAACATCTTTATCTGAATCAAGAATTTCACCCTTAGTCTTTTCTTTTGCTGAAGCAAAATAAATGACGGAGGTCACGAAAAAAGTGACGGAGATAACGGAAATAAAATTGACAAGTCAAAAGTGATTGGCGTCACATTATGTCAAAGTGATCTCCGACCCAAAAAAATCCCCAAAAGATATTAAATAGCTGGCAAGGATTGCGTTTAGCTAATATACTATCACATTTTAACTTACTTAGCATCAGAAAGCCATTGATAATCATAGTTAAATGAAACAAAGTGACAGAGATAACGCATCTCAAATGTTTGACCGGTGATGAACATGGGCCTGTGGCGCCTTCCCATTCACAGAAGACGTCAATTTGACAACTCAGGCCAATGGAGGTTGTGACGTTGTACATTTCTGTCCAATAGGGGAGTTGCATGTCTCACTGCGCATGTCTCTTACAGTGCATCCTGGGATATATTCTGATGAAATCTGACATACAAATATTTGGCAACATTTGTATCGAAAATTGCAAGAATGTTTTCACCAATATCTTAACTTGTATAAACGATCTATGAAAACCAAATGCATGATGGGAAAGATGGGGTCTTATGTCATGGACACATGTATGACACATGGATATTGACATTAGAAAACTGATAAATATTCCATGCTGAACTTAGCATGTTTTCTATAGATTTTATACAGTACCATTAGTCCCATAATTCCGTGCAAATGAAGATTCAAAATGGCAGCTATGCAAGTCCTCTATTGACAGCCCTGCCAATCATTTCTTCTGGCGTCAGGAGGCCATGCCAGGGAGATATCAGCTGCCATCATATCATTCTATCAATCTATTAGTTTAGTATATCATCACTCTATCAGTTTAGTAAAAAGAACAAATATCTAGTGCAGACCTATATGTCCATGGTGCATGATGCATGTTTAATCATCCCCAGGAGTAATCAGATACTTTCAGTCTTCAAGACCTTTAAAAGTTCCAAATTATTTTCAGTACAAAATATGAGTATTCATGAGAGATAGAGAGATTTATATTAGTACATGTATAAAAAAAGTTTGTCAAAAATAAAGTTTGTCCCCCCAAAAAGTTTGTCGTAAAAATGTTGGTTGAAAAAGAATGTTGGTCGGAAAAAAAATTATGTCAGAATTTGGGATTCCCATTCAAATCATAATAAACACAAATAACATCCAAGCGTGTCTCCCCTCATAATAAACAACCAACCAATTTGTGATTGTTATTAGTGTGTCATAGTCATACTGTTGTTACAACTAGTGTAACACAAAAGGTAACGAAGTATTGAAGTTTGAAGATCTATTTATTCCGGGTACAGATATACAGTATGATGGTATAACCTAGTTGGAATCAGGCAGGCAACTGACTAGTAAGGGGTCAGGGAACTGCTTATATCCTAGGGGAGGCTTACCATCAGGTCAGCCTCCCACCCTCAATGGGGGGCGTGGCCAGACCAATGGGGATGAGGGATTACTCATTATAGAGGTAGCCTCCATGGAAGTAGGAGCTACGGTGAAGGTATAGGCATATGGCCATTAATAATTAAAATTTTAGGTACACTAATATATTATGACACAATGAGTTATAACACTGTGGTGCGCAGCTCTGTTATGTTAATCTGCATTTTGAAGCTCAATTCTGTCAATTCTGTCAATTCTGTGGGTTATTTGAGAGAATTGGTGAAGGTGAATTGTACATTTCAGGGGACGTAGTAAACCTTGGGTCAGTACTAGTATTGTGGACGAGTGGACTGATGGAGGTACTCGTCCACACCCACCAACCACCCATCCACAACCTATCCAAAATTGATCAAATTGGCTGATATGTAGAAGTGAAAATAACAACTTTAGAGGTTACAAACCTAAACTTTTGTCACGATGAAAACATAATGTGGACCAGGGCTAAAAAAACCCTACCAACTTCACTTGCCCACTGGGCAAGTGGCAGCCATGATTTACTTGCAAGAATGCTGTCACTAATATCTTAGCTTGTATAAATGATCTATGAAAACCAAATGCATGATGGGAAAAATGGAGGCTTGTGTTGTCAAAACATTATGATACATGGGTATTCATATTAGAACATTCATAAATATATCATGCTGAACATGACATGATTTCTATAGATTTTATACAGTACCATTAGTCCCATAATGCCATGCGAATCAGGATTCAAAATGGCGGCTATGCAAATCCCCTATTGGCGCTGTAGACATTTTCACTTGCCTTGGTTACTTACTCGTTGAAGGTGTGAGATATGGTCAGGGGAAGTGTACAGTAAGAAAGTGAGACCAGATTCCAGGCCTATAATAATTTTTCACTCTTCGACCAAAATCCCCATTCTCCTGGCCTTGAATTTATCTATTTCAAATATTGTTATTATAAATATGTTTAAAAATGATACTGATGGAAGAGATGAGTGGTTTTCTCCATGCTACCAGCATAACGAAAATCAATGCATCAATCTTATGTTGATGTGATTGAGATATAATGGAAATAAATCAGTCAAGTTTGGGCCAGTCACAATCTTTTATCTTGACCTGTGTCGGTACTCGTAATTGTGGACGAGTGCACCAGCAATGGTACTTGTCCACAGCAAAATGAACTCGTTATTTACGAGTACAAAGCCCTTACTACGATCCCTGCATTTTCTGAAAGTGCAATATTCTGACGTGAGAGGCAATGTATACAGGTCTATTCTAGTTCAGAATGCCAGGAATGTAAGGAGGAGTGTGGCTGGCTAAAATCTCCCGCACCCAGATGGAATTTACCAGTACTGAAAAAATACTTGTATCACTTCAAATGTTTCACTACTATAAATATATAGGTACTAGGTGGTTAGATCTTGAGTTTATGGTCTGCATTTTTCTCTTAAGCCTGCTGGGAACAAGCCTTGGCTTTGCCTTGACTTGATTCTGGAAGGCTTAGAGAAAAATAAGGACCATAAACGAAGGATCTAATGTCTTTAGTTCCCTTTTGTTGGGCTGTTACACTCATTTTAGTTCATTACTATCACCTTCCACGAAAAAAACCTCTAAATCTTAAGTTACTAACCATTTAACCTAGCCTTGGTTTTGCACAAGCCACATAATGCCACTCTGAAGGCAATACAGCCATAGACGCCCCCCCCCCCCCCCCTGCGTGGTTATCAGTGGGACACTTCCGGCTTAGAGCACCAACGGACACACACCAGGGTCATTCTATGCCATTCTAACACATCTACCATTATGTGCTGTACCATTATTCGTAGCAATATTCTGGGTGACTGAAACCAAGGAGTTAGATTTATTATATATGCTTTCAATGATCAGAATAGACAAAAATTGAGTCATAATTTGAATTTCTGCGGTAATCTTAGTAAAAAAACAGACTGGTTGCCATGACAATGCCAGATAACTCACTAGTGGAATATGCTGTAACAATCGCATTCTTTTGGGTTGATTGCTCACCTTGGCTGGGATCACATGTGCCACAAGTGATCCTCAGTTGGGACAAGGGACAGAGGGATGGGGGAGAACCCGCCTTGGGATTGGAAGTAAGGGGAGGGGGGATGGGGGATGGGGGATGGGGGATGGGGAAGGATGTTATCTTCATGTGTCCAGTGCATGGCCGAGGCCTGATACCATGGTGGGCCGGCTACATAGGGTATGGAGGATGATCCAATTTTTAAGAATATTTGGGGTTTACATGTACTCTTATAAATCAGGGATAATCGCTTGGGTATAAATGAACGAGGATGTGACGCTATGGGCATGGTTTGCTTGGACTGACAACACACCAACATATCTCTAACTTCCTCATTAACCTAATTACACCCAATACTTGAGGCAAAATATCCCTGTATTTTCTACAATGCACTATGTGTAATGCATAATAATGTATCATAAGAAACTCATGCCAAGAGGATTCTGTCAGTATGATTTGTTTTAACATCAATGAATATTACAGATATGAAATATAAGGCATAGATCTATGGGCCAGAATGTAGGGGAAAAGGCCCTCGGCCCATTTAATGGGAATGGACCATATATATTCTCAGGATTAATCCCTTGATATTCAGGAGTACTAACTGCCTTGATATTGCATGGCCCCTGAGCCCCCTTTTTCCTACCCCTGGAGAGGAGCTTGATTAGACAGTGCCCCCCACCCTCCTGCCATCCCTACCACCAGGTGCTAGTTATGTAAGCCCATATAGAATAGACCAGAGGTAGCAGAGTTCACCACAGCCCCAGCAGCACTCTCCTGTAGCCAACACACAGCCACTCCAGTGTGAAGTATAGCACCAGCAGACCCAGCAGAAGCAAAGGTAGGTTGTTTTTAGATTGATGTTATCATCAATCTAAATGGATTGGAGTGAGATCTGTCAATCATTGATAGCATCTTGGCTCCTCCCATCCTGGATATCAGTGTGAAGAATCTGTTGATTCTGATATCAGCAGATGGGATCAGAATCATGCTGGTAATGGCTGGGAGGGGGAGGGGATGGCGTTTAGGTGTGAATTAAAGGGTAGACCATGTGTGAATTAAAGTGGCAAGTTGCGAAATAAGATGCCTCATATGCAAAGGTGTTAAAGGGACCAACAGAATCACATGGAATGACCAGTCATATATGGGATAGGGATTTCATGTTTTCTGTCTCCACTTCCTCTCCCTCCTACTATCCCTCCCTCTTGAACTTTACATTTAACTGACATCAATCTCCGTTTCCCTTGGAAACGCAATCTTCTACATGAACCGGAAATAAAGAAATAAATGTAAACTGATCACTGTTAACTATTTCTTGTTTTAAAAGGAATTTTAAAAGGAATTTACTGGGTGACCAGGTCCCCTTTTCCGTGTTTTTCACCCGCTCCAGTCAGTTGAATTCTACTATACAATCTGAATTCTTGAAACATGAAGGATACAATGATTGTTTGTTTGTGTGATTGAATTATGACAATTAATGTCCATAGAAAACAAGAGACACAGAGATTCTCAACTCTCCATTCCAGACATAATAATCAACAATGAAAAACTAGAGAAAACACACTCCTACACTTACCTAGGAGTGGATATCGATGACACACTCTCTATCAAAAACTATATAGAAGAAAGAATTGCACAGGCAAAATCAAGGATAAAAGCCCAAGCAAAATATCAAGGGCCCCTCTAAATCAACAATTATAACACTCTATAAGATGTCCATTAGACCTATCCTGCAATATGGAGACACACTACAGCGTTCGAAATAAGAGCTTGCCTGGGCCATTTGGCAAGTAAAAATCGTGGCGGGCAAGCCAAATTGGCCACAAGCTTGCCCGCCTGGGCAAGCTATATAATTACAGCATGATTATGATGGTTATATTTTCAGCAGAAATCTTTAAATTCCCTAGTTTGATTCCCATTATTTTCAAAACATGATTAATGATTATGAAAAACTCTTCATAATTATATATTATCTAAAACCTGCTATCTATCATTTCTTCCACATTATTTCTTCAAATCAACTTAAGTTATAACCAATTGTACATGCATTTGATCCTATATCTTGATGTTACAGAAAAACATTTCTTTATTAAATCGTTACCCTAAAATACTGGCAAAACCATATATTATTCCTCATCATTTCTTTATGACAATTATTAAACTCTAAATAATAATTAACATTGCTTCGAAAGTATGTGCCCATTGTTTAAATAGCATTTTGAAACACTGGTATTGTTTTAATGTTATATCCCACGGATTCCACAATTTATTGGACTGAATGTCATCAAATTAAAAAGATTCTCTTTCCGATTCTTTTTTTCATTAAAATTGAGCTTCAATGAGTTTTAGAACATCATAGGGCCTACATATGGTACAAACCCTTCAATTTTTCAAAGATTTTCAGAACACTGATAAGATCAACAAGATCTGACCCTACGTATAAGATCAACCAGATCAGGGGGCTGACAATACAAGGGTTCTTTGAACCACGAAACATTAGTGATTAACTCAAAGGAAATATATATAAACTCTACAATCCGCATTCCTGTTTAGGTGACCTTTTGGTTTGGTTTGGTTTGGTTAGTTTCACCTCCGCTAATAGTAATTAAAAGTTAGCAGATATACTGTGGTTTTATTATTTTATTCTGTGAAATTCCCTATTTCATGAAACGGGGTTTGGCCTGACGAAGTCAGGCTTAATTTAGGTTACCTAAAATTTGTCGTACAATTTGATTTCTCGTAGGAAATCAAGAATATTTTTGTTCCCAGATTCCCGGAAAATACTCTGCAGTGTCCTGCGATTTTGCAGGAATTTTATTCTGCTTCTCCTGGTTGCCTACGTGAAATAGAATGCTTTATGTGTATATCTTACTACACCAAGTGTACAATTTCTGACCCACACACTCCACTTTGGAAATACAAAAAATTAATTGGGCGCTCATTATTTGCATGTATTAAATATAGTACTTACTTCATATACTTCATATTTACTACATTTTGCCAAACCAAGATATCGGATAAATAAAAGAATATTTGAATAGAAGTGAATGTACCATGTTTTTTAAACTGCTGTATGAAACCATAGCAACGTTTCTTTACAAGTAGGCACTTTATCATATTCATTGAAAATCATTACAATAGGGGAGTTGCATAGCCGCCATTTTGAATCTTGATTCGCATGGAATCATGGGACTAATGGTACAGTGTAAAATCTATAGAAAACATGTTATGTTTAGCATGAAATCTTTATCGATGTTCTATTGTCAATATCCATGTGTTATACGTACATGTTTCCAGTTTCCGGAAGTGTACATTTTCAATAATATAACAAATTTTGACACCGAACAAGAGAAAATCGAGTGCCACGGCACTCGTTATGAACGAGATTTCGATTATATAATTATAATTATAAGTATAATTATAAGTATGAGAATAATTTAATAATAGCATAAGTCTTAGAATAAGTTTATTAATGAGAAACGGAGAGAGGGGGGGGGGGGGGGAGGGGAAGTAGAAAGTACCATATGACAACTCATAAAATATCCTCATTAAAATACTTGCAAAATATTCGGGGGTGGGGGGGCTATTAAGAATGGGAGGAAATTGAGAGTGCCCACTCCGAAAAATGAAATTTTCCGGAGATCGTACCTCTATTCCATGCCCACCTTATGGAACTCTCTTCCTAGCGAAGTCCAATCAATACCGAACAGGAAGGAGTTCAGAGGCTACCTGAAAAATAGATACCCTCTTGACTTCGATCCCCATCTTATGAAATCTTAGAAAAGTTGAGAAGACATATCAGATGTTATCACCAACCAAACAACATTCATTGTATGACTTGTTGATGGTAATATGGGGGGGGGGGGGGAATATAATTAATCAAGGAATGTAAATCCTTTCTACAGCATGATCGATATAACGATAACACCAGGGAAGGGGGGGTGAAATCTTTACTGTTTTATTTAGTTGACTGTAAATATATGTTATTGTAGTGGTTCTCCACCACTATGAACACCACGGCGCGATAACTCAGATGTTCTTAACATTCTCGATGTATTTAGCCTCCAGTACAGGAGCTAATGTACATGAGAAATCAAGCCTTGTGATATCATTGTATTTACTCCATGATTTGTTACGGAAATTTTATCACTGGACAAGACAACTATGCGACTATAACCAATAATATTTTCCGTTGTTACAAAATGATTGACAATCTAACTAAACACGGACCTCAAACAGTCTCATACATCATGACTGACCACCGAACACTTATTTTCAAATACTTACTAAATATAATATATGTTCAACAAGCAAGATTTGCCTGGAAGACCTGCATGTCACTTGACTTGCAGATGGTATGTTCTTTTCTGTTTGTAATGTATTGTCTGTTCAGAATAAAAATCCTATATATATATATATATATATATTGCCCCCCCCCCAGCCCCCCCCCCTCACTTTACACTGCGCGCCTACAAAGTAAATTGTGCCTTATAATATGGGCTAAGTGTATGGGCTAAGTTTTCATGTCTCCCAGTGAATTGGACGTTGCATACCACACACATAACACCTGCATACCACATGCCAAACACATATAACACCCAGACAACATGCACATAACACCAGCATAACACACACAACACCCACAACATACCACACACATACATTTCATATATACATACAGTGAAGTGCCATTCTAAATTTACAGTCAGATATTTAGAGCAAATATTGAGAGGAAAAAATTATTTGGGGGGGGGGCTACTGCCCCCCCCCCCACTATACCGGTGGTTTGGGATTCATGCATGAGAGAGAGAGAGAGAGAGAGAGAGAGAGAGAGAGAGAGAGAGAGAGAGAGAGAGAGAGAGAGAGAGAGAGAGAGAGAGAGAGAGAGAGAGGCCAGGAAAGCCATTTTAAAAAAATCCTTTTCCAGGTTCAGGAAAGCCATTTGGCTATAGCAACGCAGTAGGCGTCCAATCATGCAGAGGAGGAGGAGGAGGAGGAGGAGGAGGAGGAGGAGGAGGAGAGAATCAATGTGATGTCACAAGAAAATGAGTCGGCGGGAGGGAGGGAGAGAGGGAGAAAGAGAGGGAGAGAGAGAGAGAGAGGAGGAGAGGAATAGCAGAAGGAGGAGGAGAAAGAGGAGGAGATAGAGGAAGACAAGAGATGGGAAGAGATAGAAAGGAGAGTTTTCCTTACAGACTTTATGAAACAGACACATCCAGCCATTCAAGGGTAGGGAAAGCCATAAACGAAGTAGGGGTCCAATATTCATATCAATACAAATTTGTCCTCCCTAACTTTATGCAACAGTCCCACTAAATCCTATCACATCATTGGTTGGCCAGTGTATTCTACCCTATACTGCATGTATGTAAGTAGTACATGGAATTGGGAATTAAGCACCGTAAAGTGGATTGGCCTACCCGTTTTGGTCCCCCATCAACAGCCAAAATAACAGCTATGAGGACGGTCTCGACGGGAAAAGGAGGACGCAAAGACGGCCGGCCAAACAGCCCAGGACAAAGACATAATAAAAGAACGAGATTCGATCTCGTTCTAAAAAGGGGGTGGATCTCCTCTATGAAACCATAGATCTTCCTGAGGGCCCCCTTTGGAAAAAATGGAGTTACGTTATTAAATTTATACAGTAGTAGTTGATAGATAGATTGATGCTGCGACTACAATAATATGATAAACTATTATGGCAGTAATAATAACATAAACAGGACAAATACAATAAACAATAATAGGTTGGGCAAGCCAGTGCCATGATGGTCTAGTTTCTTGGTAGTTTGCTGTTACATAATGTTACGTAACGCCTGGGCCTACTTTTAACTGAGGTCTGGTATAGTACAGTGATGCATTTGGTTTACATAGATCATTTCACACGCCATGATATTGGTCATAACATTTTTGTAATTTTCGATAAAAATGTTGCAAAATATTTGTATATCAGATTTGGACTGAATCCATCCCAGCATGCAATGTAATACACATGCGCAGTGAGACATGCAACTCCCTTATTAAATGGACAAGAAAAGCCTGAAAGAATTGACGGGTCCATAGTTTTGCACTAGGGCACCTACCTAAATGTTCATTCACTTTACATGTTACCTGCATGCTGGTGCAAGCCCTACTGAGTGTAATTGCATATTGATTGGCCGGCTTGTCATGCACTTCAAAATGCCTATCAAATTTATGTATCTTAATCGGGTGTAAATGCACATGGTGCATGTAGTTAAATTATTTTTAAAAAAGACATGAAAGATTGACATTGTTGGAATCCACCTCATCTCATCTTTACCAATAGGCCTTATATATATATATTATATATAGAGAGAGTGATATCTAAAATCCAATTTCTTATGACCCATTTATCTGTTTAGATTGAGTTCAGATTGTTTTGATTTAGGAAGTACATTACATTTTTTTTTTTTTTTTTGACGATTTTATTTTGACAGCTTCTCCAGCGTTGGACGCGAGAACAGGCGTCTTACAAAACGTACAAGGTTTTCGTCCTGCTGCTGTATACTAAACTACTGAATATTAGAGAAGATTTACCAAATACAAATACAAATACAAGCAAAGATACAAATACAGGTGCAAATATAAATACCAATACCAATACCAAATACAAATATGAGTACAAATCAATCATATATATAAATGTTATTATAGTGTGTTACAGATCAGAGGACAATATAGGCGCGTATCAGTAGCGCATAAGATCATATTGTAAAGAATTGGCATCTTTGGATCCCAGACCCGACCTATTTAGCCCTGATCATGGTCAGGGCACGCACGCCACACGTGGCCTGGCCAGGAGGGAGGGGGAGATGAGCCACTCAGGGCTCACCCCACCTCCCCCAGCCCGACCTAATTACTTATACACTGCTCTGGGGTATCAAGAGGGGGGAAGGGCCAAGAGGGAGGGGGGGGGGCTGGCACGAGCCATGGGATCTATGAGTAAGGGGGTGGGAGGGGGAAGGCTGAGGAGAGGGATCCGACCTGCATGCATTCCATATATGGTCTCTGCCTGGGGAGCAGAGGTCGGCGTGTGGGCAAGGAAGATTCTCTCTCCCTCAACCAATTAGAGGGAAGGGGAAGAGCTAGTGGAATATTTCCTGGGTTTGATTGTATGAATAATTCATGATTGTGGAGTATAAAATAAAGTGACCATTCGGACCTAGGTACTCTGTTACTCGCTGAGTCACCACCGCCTAGGCCGAATCCAGACGAACTACAACCTCGGACTTCTTGTCTCACTTCTTCATCTTACTGAACCTATGGGCTAAAAACCCTTAGTCATCTTTACACTGGCGAACCACTTCTGGGACTTGTTGCTAAGTTGAGCAACAACCCAATCTTCTGATTGGAAGTGAGACATAGCCTAGGAGAGGCAGGATGAGCTGGAAGAGTAGGTGAGTGGAACTCTAAAAACTCTGATTGAGCTTATAAATTATTTATGGGATGTATGGAGGGTGGATCTGGGCCACTGTATAGGGTTGGGAGAATGATCACACTCAAACACTCATAATACAAGGAGAGTGGGTGAGCAATGTTCGGGGTAAAAACTTTGCTAGGTTCTGGGTTCTGTTGGTGATAACTCTGTACCTTGTGCCATCTAGTTTTCTTTTTTTTTCTTTACTCTCACTCTCTCAACAAAGTGTAAAACATGGCGGACATCAATTGGGATCTCAATGCCGCGGACTTGGCCATGCTTGACGAGGGTCAAAGGAGGGCCAGGTTTGCAGCTATTAAGGAGGTCAGAAGGCGCATGGAACGCCATGGCGCCATGCTAGGAGTAAATGATGGGTCCAATAAGGACACTTTGAGAGAGTGGCTAGATGGAATAAGCAGGGCAAAAGCCTACTGTGTAGCGAATGATACGCTCACTCTAGAGCTTTTGGGAACTCTTGCCAGCGGGCCTCTAGCGAGGTGCGTGGCAGGATTCCTACAGGTACCGGCCAATAGGACATGGGATCTGGCGAGGGCTGAGATTTTCCGCCTCTTCATGAATGAAGAGGAGGAACAGCAGCTGCGAGCAAGGCTCACCGATCTCTATCAGCTCCCATATGAGGATGCAAAACAATACGGACGCAAGTTCCAACTAGCGTCTCAGAGGGCTTACAGCGTGGATAACCTGGACCACGAGATAGTCCAAGAGACGTTGGTCAGGAATTTTGTGTTGGGACTCAGGGATGAGCAAATACGTCATGACGTATTTGCTGCTCGCCCTGATACCCTGGCTGAGGCAATAAGACAAGCCTCAGCTGCGGCTCACACATTCGCTCTGGCAGGACAACCTACCAGAGGGGATAGGAAGGATGAACCAATGGAAATTGGGGCTATCCTCCCTAAGAAAATGGCCCCCTCTGGGCCAAATCCCACAGATGCTTCAGATTGGAAGCTGATAGCTGATTTGGAGTCTAAGGTGAATTACCTTACGAAATTAGTAGAGAGGATGGAGACGGGGAAACCATCCAACCCCACAGTGATCGTTCCCCAATCAGGTGCAGCACCCCAGTACCCCTTTCAGACACCCATGTTGCCTATGTATCCCCCATATTTCAACACGTCCTATCCCCCACCCCCGATCGCCAGTTCTCAGGTAGTAAATCACCCAGGGAAAGGGAAGGGGAAGGGAAATGATAATCCAGGACCGGAAAAAAATAAGCAGGGAGGAGGGAAGAGGTTTAGGGGTAAAAATGTCTGTTATGAGTGTGGGGAGGAGGGACACTTCGCAAGAGAATGTTCCCACCGCTATGCACATGTACAGGCTGCAGTGGTGGCAGCCATGCAGATGGCCTCTACCACTCAAAAGCCAGCCAAATATGTTAACCAGGGGGAATAGAAACGCCGGATGAGAGGTTCTGCCTCTCCATCTCAGTGGCGGGGATGGAGATGCGTGCCCTCATTGATACCGGCGCATCAAGGAGTCTAATGCGGGAGGATGTATGGAGAACCTTTTGCAAAACCCATCATCGGCCTCTCGTATTGACAAAGGGGGAATCTCTTAAATCACTCTCTGGTCATGATCTTAAAACTGAAGGGCAGGCGATAGTTAACTTGGGGGGTAGCTCATTTCCAGTTTATATTGTAAGAAAACTTCACCATGAACTGCTTCTGGGGGATGATGCCTTATTTATATTAGATGCCCAAATTAGCTTCAGAAAAAGAAAGGTAATTTTGGAAGGAAAAAGTTACAGAAGGCAACAAGTGGGTAGTGCAGATCAAGAATTCGCCTCTATCCACACAGAGGCAGAAGCATGGGAAGAAAAATACCCCGCTGTTTTTGGCATAGGAAAGCAGGGAAAATTAGGTACCTTCAAAGATGTGAAAATGCACATAGATACTGGAAATGCGCGCCCAATTAATCAACGCCCCTATCGTTTGCCCCTGGCCAAGAGAAAACTTGTAGATAAAGAATTAGATGAAATGCTGGAGCTGGGAGTAATAGAACCCAGCAGCTCAGCATGGGGAAGCCCGATATTGTTGGTCCCAAAGAAAGATGGGAGCAATAGACCTTGTGTCGATTTCAGAAAACTAAACTCTGTAAGCAAAAAGGATGCTCATCCACTTCCAAATATTCAAGATATTTTTGACAGTTTAGCAGGATCAACTGTCTTTTCCACCATCGACCTAAAAAGCGGCTACTGGCAAGTAGAGATGGACCCGGATAGCATGGAAAAGACAGCGTTTGTGTGTCATAGGGGCCTATTTCAATTCCGTAGGATGCCTTTTGGACTCACTAACGCACCAGCCGTCTTTCAACGGGCCATGAACAAAATGTTTTCGGAATTTATTGGCAAATTTTGCATGACTTTCATAGATGATATTGTAATCTATTCCAAATCTGAAGAGGAGCATGATCACCATTTGGCTCTGGTGTTTGATAAACTAGAAGAATACGGAATTACAGTCAAAAAGAGTAAATGTATTTTCAAACAAGAGAAGGTAGATCTCCTCGGCTACCAAGTTTCAAAAGATGGAATTAATTCCCACCCAGATAAATGTAGTGCTATCAGGGATATGCTACCTCCAGAGGATGTGAGCGGAATTCGCTCCTTCCTAGGAATGACTGGGTATTACCGTCAATGTATCCCAGATTATGCTAAGGTAGCTCATCCCTTGGTCAAACTTACCAAAAAGTATGCCAGGTTCGAATGGTTGGAAGAGCAGCAAAGCTCATTTGAAACTCTGAAGGAATTACTAACTTCAGATAGAGTAATGGCGCACCCCCAGTTGGATAAGCCTTATCGTCTCTATAGCGATGCGTGTGATTACGCAATAGGGGCCATATTGGTCCAGTCTGATAGTGAAGGCATAGAGAGGCCAGTTCAGTATATCTCTAAACAACTCTCTGGGCCACAACTCAATTGGGCTACGATTGAAAAGGAAGCTTATGCAATCGTGTATGCCTTAAACAAGCTCAGACCTTATCTACAGGGTAGCGAATTCAAAATTTACACTGACCACAAGCCTTTAAAGTCTCTGTTTGTGGGAGAAGTTAAAAACACCAAAATTCAAAGATGGGCAGTATTAATAGCAGAGTTTGGGGCTCCCATTGAATATAGAAAAGGGGCAAACAATATCCGGGCAGACATGCTTTCTCGAATAAAAACAAACCCCAAGAAGGAAGGGCCGACTCTCAGTTCTCTTGAAGTCTGTGCCTTGGAGGAGATAGATGAGATTCCTTGGGAATTTGATAAACTCGAGAAAGACAAAATACGTTTAGAACAGAGGGAGTTGGAACAATTTCAACAGGGGATGGAGGATGAGGGGGATTACACCATAATTGATGGCATGCTGTTTACTCTCACCCCTCCCCCAGGCAAGCCAGCCTACCCCCGCCTGGTCCTGCCACCCTCAGCTAGGCATAGAGTAGTGAGGCGCGCCCACACTGAAGTAGGCCACCAGGGCATGAGGAAGACCCTAGATAGGATCCAAGAGGCTTATAAATGGCCCACCATGAGAAGAGATACCTATAATGTCTTAATCCGATGCGCTAGGTGTGCTGTAAACAGAGTGGGTAGGGCGCGTGTACCTCCTACTGCGATGCCAATAGCAAAATATCCTGGTCAGATACTGGGAATGGATCTCTGTGGTCCCTTCCCAGTCTCTGATAAAGGTAATAGATACATCTTGACTGTAATAGATCACGCAACTGGCTGGGTAGAAGTCAAACCCATACCCTCCAAAGCAGCTAAAAACATTGCTGATTATCTGGCTAACGAATATGTCCCTAGGTATGGCCCCCCAGAGGTGCTCATCACCGACCGGGGACTTGAATTTATGAACCAGCAAGTGGAAGGGTACCTTAAATCCATAGGCACTGAAGTAAGGCATTCTACCGCTTTTCACCCCCAGACAAATGGTAAAATAGAAAGATTTAACAAAACTTTTAAAAATATACTAAGAAAATTCATCAATGCAAGACCAGCAGAGTGGGAGAGCCATTTAGGTCCAACCCTCTGGGCACATAGAGTCTCCACTTCTTGTGTAACTGGTTTTACACCATATTTTTTAACTTTTGGCACCAATCCAAGATATCCCTTTTCTAAAATATTCCCCACTCCAGAGGGAACAGAAGATGCCGTACTCAGTGAGCGCCTACAGGCCTTAACAGATGCGTTCAGAGAAGCTGCTGAGCGCACTGAGGCCAGTAGAGTGGCTAATTATGAGAGATTAAGGGCCAGAGCAAATGCAAAGGATCTAAAAATAGGGGATCATGTGGTGGTGCTATCAGGCACCAGCGCTCCATTAGATCCCAAGTGGGATCATGGTTATGTAATAACGGGGATAAGGGGTACCACCCTAACTATGAGGGGACCCCAGGGTGAACGCAGGCGTATAAATAGGGATAGGGTAAAAATGGTATCTGGGGAAATAGAATGGGATATACTGAGAACTAGGCAACCGAGGGCGGGTCAAGGAAAGAGAAATAAGGCTCGGAGACAAGCCCAAAAAGCTCAACAAGTTCATGTTCCACCACCTCCCCCACCCCAGCCTAGGGCAGTGCCCGACACTGTTTATTTACCCATACCAAACATGCCTCCTCCAATTCAGATAGAACAGGAAGACCAAGCGAGAGCAGAGCAACCAGAGGACGAGCACATGCATGTGGAGGACGAGGACCAAGTGCCACGCCCACCTCAACCACAACAAGTGCCACGCCCACCCCAGCAGCGACCGCCGAGGGAGAAGGTGCTAGTACTAGCTTCACCTAAGCCAGTTACATTGCGCCGACCCCTGCCACCAGCCGTTGCTGTGGAGACTGCTCCCCCGCGCACACCACCACCAGGTCCTGTTACAAGGTCAAGGGCAAAAAGAGGGAGGATAGAGACCCCAACCAAGTGCCCTAAACCCAAGGCTTTGACCACCACCTCTGAATGCTCTGAAAAGAGGATCAAAGTGTTCCACCCTCTAGGCTCTACTAAGAGGGAAAGGCCTGACTCCTCACCAAACCCAGCCACGCCCACTTCGCCCGTGCAGAGGCCGAGGAAGCTGCCCTGTATACCCCCACCATCGCCACCACCATCACCACCACCTACACCCCCACCCCCACCGTCACCCCCACCACAGCCCCAACCATGGGAGTTCGACCCAGGGGCACCACCAGTGACGGACTTCTCTCAACCTACACCTTCCAGTCCCTCCTCATAATCACCCTGGCTATGATGGCTAATGGCGATTTGTTTGAGGAGGAAGGGGTGTTGGTGTATGAGGAAGGGGAGGTCAGAGCCCTGACCGCGACTTGGACAACAGTGATCGTTCTACACCCCCCCACGCCCCCTCCTGTCAGTGCTTGGGTCTCCGTCCTAAGAAGGCGAATTGGAGAACTCAGACAGGCGGAGGTTGTGGGAGACGGAGATGTCAGTGCCTGGGAGGAGCACATGGGTTTCCTCCAGGCAGAGATTCCAACACCAGTCCAACAAGACACCCGAAGGAAGAGAGGCCTATTCAATTTTGTGGGCTCGCTAAGCCGTGCCTTGTTTGGCACCGCTACTGTAGGACAGGTGAACGAATTAAGGTCTGCAGTACAAGAAGCTCAGGCTAGCGAGAGCGCATTGGCCCATTGTCAGGAAGAGATGGTGTCGGTGTTGAATCAGACAAGGCTCTACATGACAGAGAACCGCTTGGACATCGCGCAGCTCCAAGCTGCAGCAAGTAACATCTCCCGCCAAGTGACAGACATTCTAACACAGTTAAATGGTTTCAGTAAAGATATTCATAGAATTCATATGAAAAGGGAAGTGGATATTCTATTGCAGCGAGTGAGTAGGGCGGTGGAAAATTACCACCGTCAAAACGAATTATTTTATCGCCAGCGCATTCAGCTGGAAAGGGGATTCTTAACAGACCAGATTTTACCACTGGCCTACTTATCAGAAATATTGTCTAAATTACAAGAAGGGAAACATTACACCCCACAAGATAACCGCTGGTATTATAGACACCTGAACGTTCGACTATTATTAGACGGCGAACAGGAGCTAATATACCAGACAGTAATTCCGGCAGTTTCAGGCACTCAATTTTTACACTATAGATTAAAGTATTTTCCGGTCCCATATGGTGCTGACCACCTGAGAAAGTTGGTAGGAGAAGAGGAGGTGGCCCTAGATAGCATATCCAGCGCGTCATTTCTTCCTCAGCATTGTATCGGGTTTGAACCCCAGATTTGCTCAGCTGCAATAGAGCATCTAACCCCGACCTGCAAAACAAATATTATTTTAGGTAAAAAGCCAGACCTTTGTAAGGCGCAGATTGTAAAAAGAAATAACTTAACAAACCAAGTGTTTAGAGAGGGAGAGTCCATTTCTTCTGTAATTCTGGCTATTTATGAACCTCTGGAAACAATCTTGAGGTGCCCTGGGCAAAAACCAGTGATACAAACGTATCATCGGCATGCCAGGGTGATTTTAGAAGGCGGTTGTCTCCTGGTCGGAAAGGATTGGCGTGTGAGTAGCATCCAACGCCATGAGTCCCATATAACCCTCCCCATCCCCAAGATTATGCCCCTCCCCGGGTTTAATCTGACTTATGGCAAATTATCCCTTTACCCCCATTTAGATCAGCAATTGACTTTCCTGCCAAGAGCTGAAATACCCTTACTAGCCCTGACAGATTTTCCTAAACCCATTTCCCCCCTGATTTCCTCCACCCCTTGGTCCGAAAGTTCTATCTGGGGTATAGCCACTCTCATCCCCACTCTCCTAGGAGTCATGACCCTGGGAATAATCTACCTCCGCCGAAAGGGGCTCGCCCCAAGAGGCAAAGTCAACCTTTTGTGTTGTCTGAGAAACCTTAAGCCCCGAGAGAATATCCCAATAGGACCCCCAACCCACCACCCTGTAGCCCTAGCCCTCCAAGACCTAGATCGAGAGGAGGGAGAGGCCACTCCAGGCGCTAGGACTGGCTCTCGTTCCCTCGAGCATATCCCTGCCCCCTCCCCCGCTTCACCATATTACGCTGCCAATTTCGGACTGACCAGGATGAAATAATTAGTCTACCAATGTTTATTGGGTTTCTCTGGGGTAACAAACACTTTTTGAACTTGTCTGTAACTTACTCTTGTTTAATATTTACTATTAATTTTTGTTCTGTCCTCTTCTCGGGTGCGAGGGAGATCACAGAACACAGAGTAGTATACCTGGGTGAAATCCATTTTCTCTCTCGGGGGGAAATGGTGGAATCCGTGAACAAGGATCCAGCCCAAATAGGTATTTTTATTTCAACTCTCATTGTGAGAAGTTGTTTTTACACAAACAGAATCGGTCGAGACAGAGGAGCCTGAGAGGAAGCACCATGGAATCGAAGCCCTCACCTTGTCTCCGACCATTCTGCTTTGAAGAGGTATTTTCCAAATAATAAGAGTTTATACGTGATGCTACAGTAAAGTCGACATGTGTTCTGTAGCGTTTGAGGTTAAAAATGGAAATATTGTAGTGTTGACTACCCAACCGCTCTCACTCTCCATGGCCAAAGGAGGAGAGAGAAAGAGACGGGCGTCCTGTCGGTCAGCGACGAGGTCCAGCGGGGGCCTCGGCTGACCGGCCGGGCAGAGGAGACGGCGGTGACGACCGTATTGGAGAACTTTGTGAGTACTAGCTCAGTACAAAGGAAGACATTTAACAGTGCTTAGGGAGCACACTTAAAAACACAGAGACTTCTCTTACATAATATTCAACTAAAAGACTTTTTAGTGCAGGGTGATGGCCTCTGATATAAATGAACACTCCTTTTAATAGAGCCACTCCCTTTGGAAACTTTCTATCTTGACCCGTTAGGTCTACAGATATAATAATTTATAATACTTTTACTTTACCCTTTTCTATGATTTTGTGTGTGTAAATTATGTAACCTTATTTCTATTTCTCTTGTCTGGTTGGACTGGGTTGATCAGTGGCTAAATATTTTGTTCGAAAGAAAGCTTTCAACAAAAATAAAATATGGGACGAATGTAAAGAATTGGCATCTTTGGATCCCAGACCCGACCTATTTAGCCCTGATCATGGTCAGGGCACGCACGCCACACGTGGCCTGGCCAGGAGGGAGGGGGAGATGAGCCACTCAGGGCTCACCCCACCTCCCCCAGCCCGACCTAATTACTTATACACTGCTCTGGGGTATCAAGAGGGGGGAAGGGCCAAGAGGGAGGGGGGGGGGCTGGCACGAGCCATGGGATCTATGAGTAAGGGGGTGGGAGGGGGAAGGCTGAGGAGAGGGATCCGACCTGCATGCATTCCATATATGGTCTCTGCCTGGGGAGCAGAGGTCGGCGTGTGGGCAAGGAAGATTCTCTCTCCCTCAACCAATTAGAGGGAAGGGGAAGAGCTAGTGGAATATTTCCTGGGTTTGATTGTATGAATAATTCATGATTGTGGAGTATAAAATAAAGTGACCATTCGGACCTAGGTACTCTGTTACTCGCTGAGTCACCACCGCCTAGGCCGAATCCAGACGAACTACAACCTCGGACTTCTTGTCTCACTTCTTCATCTTACTGAACCTATGGGCTAAAAACCCTTAGTCATCTTTACAATATACTTCACTTTGTGTTTAGGGTGAGTATTACGAGTAATGAGTAATGAGTATCCCTAACACCAGTACAGGTGCAGGGGGTTTATGAGGATATGAGTCTAATGGTTTGGGGGAGGTCGGGGGTGGGGTGGGGGGTGGGAGGTGGGGGGGGGGGGCATGAGGGGAGGGGGAGTGGGTATGCTAGTTGACAATGTTTTTGAGCCTATTTTTCAGGGAGGCTTTCGTTGTTAATTCCTTCACATCATTTGGAAGGCTGTTCCATGAGGTTCCACCCAGATAACCCGGTGATTTTTTTTCGATGATGCTATTCTGCTATGAAACAGCCAGGAAATAAACGAGAGATGAAATAAGGCTGTGGATGTATGCTAGAGAATTTTTGTTTGATATGTACAAGAGAAAATGAGGAATGATATCTGATATTGTGATGTTTTTTGTAAAGAAAAGTATTGAATAGAGGTATACTAGAATTTTAAGAGGTAATTTGGATACAGTTTTCTGTTTATTTTTATTTCGAGAGGCAACGCCTGAGACCCATCCATGACGGACAGAGCGTATTTTGTAATGTATTAAATATTATATTGGCCTTTAACGAAATAAAAAAAAAAAAAAAAAAAAAAAATAATTCTTAGAAGTCTTTCTCCTCCCTTTCTTTTTATTCCTCTGTCTCCCCCTCTTCCCCCTGCCCCCTCTCTCTCTCCCTCTCCCCTTTCCCGTCCTGCCCCTTTCTGTCTCACTCTTCCTGTTCTGAATTTCTCTCTCTATTTCCCCTCTTTCTCCATTCTCTCTTATCTTTAAGTAAACCACCTTTCCGGTGCCAGGATATGAATAAGAATAATTATTTTAAACAAGAAGAGTGGGTGAGTAATTGTTGCTTAATGCCATGACGACATCCATGTGGAGTCATATTCATGGCAATCAAACAAGAAGAAGTTAACCTTTAAATGAATTAGGTCTACCAGGCCCTTTTGCGTTAATCCTTTAAATGAATTAGGTCTACCAGGTCCTTTTGCGTTAATCCTTTAAATGAATTAGGTCTACCAGGCCCTTTTGCGTTAATCTTCTTAATCCTTCAGTATTGAAACTGAAGAGGCAAGTTAGGCGGGAACTAGTCAGAATAGTCAATCTCAAGTCAGAAAAGTAAATCAGAATGTCGAAAACTCAATCGAAAAGTCGAAATAGTCAATCGTTAAGTCAGAAAAGTCAGTCGTTAAGTCAGAAAGGTCAATCAGAAAGTCAAAATGGTCAATTGAAAAGTCAGAATAGCAATAAAAAATAATAATAAAAAAACACGTCCTAATGGGATTTTAATGACATCTGCGTTTTGGACTGTTTCATTGGCATTTTGCGGTTAGGAGCAAGACCCTAGACAAGGCAGATGAAAAAGAAATGATAATAAAAAAAATCCGTCCTAATGGGATTTTAATGACATTTGCGGTTTGGAGCGTTTCAATGGCATTTTGCGTTTTTTTTTTTTATTATTTTATTAGAAATGGAAGGGGAAAGGTTTCCTTAAAAAGGGGTCTCTTAGCATAGCAAGCAAAAACATGTCAAGGAACAGAAACATGCCTGGAAATATGCCAGAAAGCATGGTTAATCCTAGTTAATCCCCCTCCCCGCCCCCAGCCTAGGCCGTGGCAGGCAGCTTAAATATGGGGCGATTAATCTACAAATGTTCATTTCACTTTTCTTAATAATTACTGATTTGTTTCCCTTCTAAATACAAATATGTGCTATATGGTACAATAAATAAAACATGATTTATTAACACACACAGTTACATCCTTGTGCTCCTAAACACAGGCATGTATGCTTGGGACTTGAATCTTTATTTGACTCTTAATTTGACTTTTAATAAGCCTAAGCCAATAATTCCTCCTCCTGCCCATTCACCCCTCCTCCACCCTGCAGCTCACCACACAACCAGGCCCATTGGTCAACACCCGGCAGGTTTGTCTGTGTGGTGTTAGCCAATGAGCACACCCTGGACCTCACATTTTGATTGACAGGGGAGTCACGTGGCTGGAGTGACACATTAGGGTGTTAATAGGGTGTTAATAACTATCAGATCAAAGCCAGTCAGGTTCAGAAGGCAGTTTTGGTCACCTAAGTTTCAGGGAGTCATTAACACTTTAGCCTTAGTCTTAGCCTTGCGGTTAAGCTTATCGCTGGATGTGGTATCGAGGAATGTGGGGTGTCTGGACCTAACTGAAGCGGCCATCTGAACGCCCATTGTGAGTTGCGATTTCCTTCAAAGAAACCCATCGTTACTCATGATTGGGGTCATAAATCCGGCGTCGCACCTAGGTGTCATATTCGACTCCATTCCTACCCTTTATTGATAGTATAATAATCGGGCTAGATTAATCGATCAATCATTCAAAGTTATGACCAAAAAATTCCCGCCTAAACAAGAGAAATATTTTCCTAGTTATGGGGAAAGGTAAATTGGAAACACAATATAATTTTATATAGGCATGCAAACATGAATCTGGTCTGACGAGTGGCACTTAAAATCCAATCAATATCTCCAAAACTGACCATCATGACACAGCGATACCTTAATCCCTTATTAGTACTGACGATACGAAACGAAAACGATGCTATACAAAGATTTATTACATACGTATGTGATTACAGAGAGCCTGATTCGGGGGTGCGATTAGAAATCTCGTATCACATACGTATGTGATTACAACCGAACTATTTTCGAGCATCACATGACTTGATCTGACCAATGAGAAGCCAGAATTAAAATCGTCTGCTTGACCCGCTTTTTCAATGCCGGCACGGCCATACGTTCGCTAGTTCAAGTGACCAGCAACAAACAGCAAGATGTGTATTTGCCGGAGCTAACATCAGCGACGAAAGTTTCCATGTTGAGAAAGTAATTTGAGAAATATGATATGTATTGCTTATTTATTGTCTAAATAAAGACGAAAATTATGGTTTGTTGACATTTTTTGTGAACGTATCACGACTTGGTAATCAGTGAGAGAAAAAGTAGTCCCCCATCTGAAGAATTTCAAGCGATATATTGAGATCCATAAGGTAGAAAACCAAATACATAACTTTAATGTCAAGTTTGAGATATATTAATTCCGAAGAAATCAGGCGTAGAAAGATATATTAAAGAAAAATCGAACGCGTATCTCACAATAAAGCCATGGTAGTGAAAAGTCTAAGCGCGCAATGATATAACGTACTTCCGCCATCATGGCTTCCGTTCAAGACCGATGTCCGCAAACTCGATGGAAACCAAGGTAAAATGTCATTAAAATCGTCTTTCTCTTGTTGATTACGTATGAAATAAATATTAAATAGCCCTCTGTCGATGTCAAATCGATCTCGACGTCGGGTCAAATCACACTCCACCCCTTCTTAATATTTAATATAAATACCACTCATACTTTTCATGTTAACCTCTAACATGAAAAGTAAAAATCATGGTTATGTATGTATTATCTTGGAGCTCCGGTAATGCTTCTTTACTTTTGAACTACCCCCCCTCCCCGGCCCTCACCCCCCCCCCCGCCCTCACCCCCCCTTCTATCACTTCACCCAGACATATTAACTTTTAAGTATGACCGTCAGGATGCATGTATCTTTATTTGTTTTTTATGTATTAGGAAAGCAATTCTACCATCTGGCGTTTGTTGATGGGGCAAGTTTAGTCTGAGAACGCTACACAGCTTCATGAGCAGTCATTCTGATTCTACTTGGTGGGGAGAAACACAAGTTAACAAGTGAACTTTAGTCATTGGATTTATCACAATATACTTCCCTCCTGGTCAGTTATATTATACAATTTTATTCTTGGATCTGTTTGTGTAACAAATCTGGCACTAGCATTTAATTCATACTAGTTCTTTTTAAGAATCTAGACCTCCATTTTAAATTAGTGTAAGGTATATAGGTGGTCTCCACTGGCTGCAGTAAGCTCTGTGGTAAGCCTTGCGATGGTTTGTGTTGGTTCTGTAGGTTGAGAGGAATGACGAGGTCCTGCCTACATGGTTCACTGGCCATGTAGGCAGGACCTCGCCACTCCTCGCCAACACAGCACCATCGCAAGGCTTATCGCAGAGCTTACCGCAGCCAGTGAAGAACACCCTATAGCCAAATAAAGCAGAAATTATTGATTTGATTATATTTACAGGGCTTCACAACTCGCATTCATCAAAGGGATCACATTTTTGTAGGCGATCAACAAGTATAATGGACAAGAATGGTGCAGTGTTTGAGGGTTACGCTGAGGTGTATAGAGATACGCTCAGCGATAACGATAACAAATTTGGAGAAGGACTCATCCAATATATCAAATCAGAGAAAGGCAGACAGGAGCTGGGACTCTCAGAGTTAACTTCAATACTCAGTGTCGGCCCAGGTGCAGTTAAACTTTTATTATACACGCATTGCTCTGAAAACAACATATCTAGAGTGATTTACGCATGGTGCGTATATCACTAGTGATTTACGTAGGGTTGTCAAGGCAACCAATCTGTTTTTTTACTAAGATAACCAGTAAAATTCAAATTATTGACTCAATTTTTTTCCATTTTCATGATTGAAAGCATGTATAATAAATCTCTATAAAACTTTGTAAGGGGCTGATCAATCAAACAAACTGCACCCCTATCAGTTGAGGGTTCAATTATTTGGTTAGGTTCAATAGGGGAGTTGCATGTGCCGCTGAGCATGTCTATTACAGTGCAACCTGGGATTGATTCTGATGAAATCTGACAAACAAATATTTGGCAACATTTTAAAAAAAAATTGCAAGAATGGTGTCACCAATACCATAGCTTTTATAAATGATACATATGAAAACTGAATGCATGATGGGAAAAATGGAGGCTTGTGTTATGGCAGAACATGCATATCACATGGATATTTACATTAGAACATTGATAAATATTCCATGCTGAACATGGCATGTTTTCTATAGATTCTACACTGTACCATTAGTCGCATAATTCTATGCGAATGGAGATTCAAAATGGCGGCTATGCAAACCCCCTATTAGTTGGCGGAGGAGGGCTTGCAACTGAGGCCTTGGCCTTCAGCTAGTGACCATTCATTTCCATCTTGTTTCTACTGCAGGTTTTGGTGATGTGGACAGGGAAGTTATGTCCCAGTGTCCAGCATTGAGGGAATACATTGTTGTGGAACCAGATAAGGACTTCCATGGAGCACTGAGTGAGAACCTCAACACACAGGAACACATCCAGGTGAGTGTGAAACAGCAGGCTTGTAAGGCCATGCCAAAAATACTGAACAATTTCAGGAAACAAGAAACAGAGAGTGAATTATTGTTTAGGGTATCTGGTACCATCAAGTGGTAACATCACACTTGAAGACACCGGCCTACCGACAGCAGGAAGATATACAAGACCACCACAAGGAAGCTAAGACTTAGCTTCCTTACTTCAGTTTGCACTGCAAAACGCACAAAGACTATGTTGTATACTAGCCACATTGACCATGTGTAACTATTGAGATGTGATTCTGTTGGAATGGAAGAAACTCTCTGTTCAAGATCTATAACACAACTGTTTAATTCTCATAGAACAAGTACAGACTCTCACTAGGATGGGAGGGATAGAAGAGGGAGTTGCCTACATCATATCCAGACATAGCCTGAATAAATAGACTTGCACAGTACTGGCTAGTCGAGCATGATTAGCAAATTTAGAAATATAATGATAATAATAAATGGTTGATTATTAAAAACATTTGAATGAATTGAAGCGAGCACACTGCTCTGCGAAACTGTCCTTTCAAGCGACGGAAGTAAACTGTCCGATCTAGTGACCTACATCTCAATTATTCCTGCTCATCTCCACTAGATGGCAGTGAAATAAACTTAGGTTATGCCATGTTACATAATGAGGTTATGCAATATTACATAATGTCTCATAACATAACGCTGTTTGGGACAAATAAAACCTGATTCAAATGTCGCTCTCTCATTTGAGTTTAACATGTTCTATTTGCACTAATTGTTCCACTGAGACCTAGGTTTATTACGCAAAAATTTGTGTCTAAAATCAGATTTTGCTAATTTTGATTTTTGAGGTTAATCAGATTTAGTGAATTTGTATTGTTTGCGAAATGTGGCCACAATTTTGGAAGTTTTTAAATTTACTTATTGCAGTTCAAATCTTTGCATCCCTGTCTTTTATTATCATTATTATACAATTTCTATTCAATAATGATTATATAAAGGAACAGGTCATACATCTGCTGTTAAACAATTCTCCCAGATTGCCCTTCATTCACAATCAAATGAAAATTGTGCATTTCTCTGTACTTTAAGACTTCTATCAAGGAATGCATTTTCCAAGACTACGAAGGGCCCAGTGATTACTTTGATGCTGTTCTATTTGTACATTGCAATATGTACTTGGGTGAACATATGGAACGCCAGTTTAGACGTGCACTCAACATGGTCAGACCTGGAGGGAAATTAGTGGTTGCCCGGCTTAATACCGACAACTTGCTTAAAATACTAGGTATGCATCATTTCATTTCTAAAAAGAATAGAGATACACACCACTCACATTTAATGTTTTTTATGGAATAAAAACTACCAAAGAAACCTTATGACTTTAACCTATAGTTGGTAACTTGATACCCGTACTGCGGCGACATTTCTTTGATAGGGAAGGGTGGAAGACGGAATTCCATTAAACATCTCGAAATCTGTCACCTCCTCATTAAAACAACAGCTGGGTTAGGATAGAGGAACTCAGATTTGGGGGACAGCTCCCCTTGTCTTATCATCACCCCCTTGTTCACAGCCCAGAATGGCGGTGAAGCTGAACACCAGACAGTACCAGAGGCGACAAAGTGTAACAGTATGTATCAGGATGGCGGGCCTCATTACCTAAAGTAGTGGTCCTAGCTGGTCCTCCCTCCCCTCACCTCCACCCGTGTCCAGTTAAGAACTATAAACATCAGTGTGAATAAGTGATATATATATACCTGCATTTACAAATCGATTCTTAATTTGAGCATTTCTCTTTGTTGGTTAGAAAACTTTAGGGGCAACAATAAAACGAATACATACTCTGAGACTGGAGATGTGATGACTGTACTCGATCCAAATCTTACAGGTAAGTGTTTCAGAGTTAGTTGAAGAGTAAAACATCTTTTTGGTACATGGTCTCAAAGTATTAATTTTGATATAAATGCTTATAAATATTCTTATACCAATAGTTGGAAGACTCAGTACAGAGGTATCTCTCACTATGTTCATTCAGATTCACATGACACCAAATATAAACCAATGTTTGAGGCCCCTCTTCCTGTGAACATAACCCATGAGCCTTTATTCTGGTCTGGGTGGGTCAGTGGTGAACACTCAATTTGGATTACCCCTATTACAATCAGCCCAATAAGGAGAGAAGATACCTGGTAAGACAACCATCCCAAAACCAAAATTTGACCAAATATTGCTTAGCACCGAAGGTGGTCGCATAAGCTGGATTCTACTATTCCATAGAATCCTCATCTTGAACAATGAGGTTAAAGATCTAATGGAGGGGTAAAATCAAATAAGATCATGGGTTATAATAATAAATCATTTGTTCTATCAATTTTGATCACGGTTGGTAGCTTAAACCCAGTATAAATCATTCATGATTCCACATCAGCGATACTTCCGTATAGTTGCCAAGACTATCAGGAGTAGACTTGTGCAAGTCTTTGATTTTTTTTTTGTTTAAACACAATATTATCAAAAATATATTCTCATATTAGAGTCACTACGGCCTCAACTGAGGAGTGATCGCCCAAGCATCAGTAAGGCCTTTGCTGTGTGCGCTCATTGAGTTGGGCAGAGGTACTTGATGCTAGTCAATATCGGCAGGAGCATTAGGGAAAGCAGTGGTTATCAGATTTTAAATTTGCCCTTCCAGAGACCCGGATGGATGCTGTAGTGGATTTTTCCTGGAATGCAGATGGAAGATATCCTACCATTGATTGTCTTCTATGGAGAAAATCTACCCCCGAGGAGGTTAGTAAGGAAACAGATCTGGGGCAGTTGAAAAACACCACCTGGGAACACCGGTTACCCAGTTGAGATAAAAGCTTTTTAAAATAAAGACATGATCCCAAATGACTGGAGCCCTGCAGACAAGGCGTTTTATATGGATCAGGAATTTGACAACATACAATTCACCTTTACCAATTCTCTCTATTTTGTTTAGTCAGCTTAATTAAGATTCTATTCTCTATATAGAATGCTCCTCTTGCCCTGCGATACATATCTGTTGTTTATTTAACTGTATTTATGTGTGATTCATTTTGAAATATACATTATAAAGTGGTATTTTATCATTTTTAAGGTACAAACATTGTTTTTTGATTGACTGAAAAAGACAATTTTCTTATTTCAGACAAGGTCTATATTAGATCAATGTCTTCCACTCTTCGCCAAAGGAACTCGCACCATCAAAACACAGCAATCAGTGTTCATCGCCACAAAGTTGTAAAACTTAGTGGCACCTGGACACCTGGACAAATGGCTGATAATCTGTAAGGGTAAAACTCAATTTCAGGACCACACCACTGGAACGAAAGCCTCACCATATCACTGCCCCACTTAATTACGTGAAACCAATGCAAACCTCCTACAGCCTAAAAACACCATCTGAAGTTGTTTGTCATGTCCAGCAAGTTATCTATGATACTTTTCTTTAGGCACATACCGGGTCTTGCATACCTCCGGTAATTCACTAAATAATGCCGGCAAAGCCTACAGTAATGTTATTCCAATGGATGTAAACAATGATGGACATTTCGTTTAGCTACTAGTCCAGTCCTGTGCACATCTGGTCCCGCGTATCAACAGTCGGCCCTACGCCTACCCGTCTGTTCAAACACGCTCTAGATCAGCAGTAGGTCAGAAGTCTAGAACTCTCAACCTTGGGAACTAGCTCTGTGGCAGAGCGTCCACCTCCCGCATGGAAGGTTGCACGTTCGAAACCAGCTCACAGCTGCTATTCATTTTTTCACGCAGGGTGCCATGTAGGCGATGTGACAGTAGTGCCTACATGGCTTGGTAGGTGGGTGGGTGGGTGGGCTCTATGTAGACCCTACCTAGGGGGTGGGGAAGGCAGGAAATCTTTTAAATAGCCTAAGGTTTCATCATCCGCTCAATAATATAATATCCTAGTTAATGTAAAGAGTTCTATAAGGGCTTCAAACCTATTACGGCCAGCCACCATGCACTTTCTGGTGGGACACCCTCTCCTGGATTTGAATGGCTCTTGTCTATAGCTGGACATTTATTACCAGTTTCATAGCTATATTGCTTGCATAGGTGAAAATGTTTAGTAATTTATAAACTGGATCTGAAGATCATACTGTAATTGTTAAGAACTTCCAATAAAAAGCATAGTTGGGGCTCCACTGAAACTGAAAGAGACTTCAACAATAGATGGTAGTATACTGTTGGTTATTATAACTTACCGGCACACCAGAAGAAGGTTCAATGAAATCAGCCCAGTAGCCTGCTCCCTTTATAGCTATACACATGTCTTGGGCACCTTGGATGAACTGCAATAGAAGGTGATCATGAGATATAATATAATATAATATATATACAAATATATGTCGGGTGACACCTGAATCACCTTCCCGCCGTTCGATCATCTGACAGCTACCTATTGGTCACTCCTCAAACATTCCTCGTTCTGACCACATGGTTTTCTTTTTTAGAAGAACCAGATATAATATGATATAATATAATATAACATAATATTATATTATATTTATAAATGAATAACGTCATCCGCATGAATAACATCCATCAACAAAATATACTGACAATGAATGAACAGACACTTTAATTAACACGGATTTATCATACTTTAAATCATATTTGAATTTTCTTCATTTAGGGTCATCTGGAAAACCTAACTGTAGAAGATGTTTTACCCTGTTTCAATACGATAATTATGTGTATGACAATGTAAACTCTTGTAAAAATATGTATGAAAATTATTGGAATACAAATGTTATACATATAATTGGGGACTTGCATAGCCGCCATTTTGAATCTTGATTCGCATAGAATTATGGGACTAATGGTACACTATAAAATCTATGGAAAACATGTCATGTATTATTTATTTGCTGTATATTTATCTGTGCTCTAATGTCAATAACCATGTGTTTTACATGTTTTCATAACACAAGCCTCCATCGTTCCCATCATGCATTTGGTTTACATAGATCATTTACACAAACGATGATATTGATGAAAAGACCCTTGCAATTGTTTTCATAAAAAAGGTTGCTAAACATTTTTATGTCAAATTTGAACTGAATGCATCCCAGGATGCACTGTAACACACATGCGCAGTGGCACATGCAAATCCTTTATCAAGGACTGGCAACTATTAATCACCAGTGGCCAGTATGTCTAGGAATGGAAAACAGACGAGGACTTTAATTGCCCCAAAAAACTACATTAATAATAAATAGTATGTATTCGCATTCCCCTCATTTTACTTGATATGATATTCCCTGTGATTTGGAGATTTTTCAAGAATTCCCTGAATTTTCCATGCAGGGAATTTGTGTGGGTCCTTTACCAGTTTTCCCTGTGCTGCGGTCACCCTGAATTAGATATAAAACACTTTGCATTGGTCTATATTTGCAATATATATAGATTTGATTATATTTGAAAAAAAAAATGCACGATCTTGCAGCAAAAGGGTCGTGAAAGTTTGTAGTAACATGTCTTCCAATCCGCACCGGGATTCTTCACTTGTTGATTAAGTTTTTTTTTTTTTAATTTAATTTTTTATTTAACCAGGTGTTATAAACAGGGTTAGGCATTTGCCTGCCCTTTCATCTTTGGGGATCAGGCTGTTCGCCTGATTTCCACCCCAACCCTGGCATAATTAAATGCTCAAGGTTTATTCAGATATTGACAAATTTCTTTGGATTTGTGTAGAAAAAATAGGTAAAATGAGATGAGATGAGATGGGTATTATGTTGATGAGAAAAGTATGATATAAGATATACATTTGTGCAAGTTATTAGTATACTGGTTGATACATAGATTGAGAAGTACAACACATATTGCATCCTATCTGAATGTAATTTTAAAAGAATTTTTAAATGTTTAATTTGATATTTTGATATTTCATAATTGTATCAGTTGTTATCAACTTTAGAACATAACATTTTAATGATTATACTTCTAGGTGACATGTGCCCATGGAAATAGATTGATTGATTAGTTACTTAATACCGAGAAGATCGCAACCTATTACTTGTAATGTCAATAATGATGTTAGAACTAAGCGTACTGATGTAAATTTAAAAACTTAGAACCTTTCATCTAGATAGGGAGATTGTTTAGTAATATCATAATGCAAATTGCATTTTGTAATCTATGTCTGATTGTATAAGTTTTATTATGTTTTGTGTCAGAGACAGTCCTGGGCCAGGAGGAAGAACTAATTTTAGCTTGCTAAGATTAGAACTGTGTGTCCTATTCATGTAACTGACAAACTTGAATAAAAATTCTATATGTGGGTCAGATTTTCAGAAAATGTACAATTGGCAGCTCTACACATTTGGGAAATTCTGCTAAATTTGACTGAAAAACGATGAATACCGGGTATATCTGAGTATATTTGGTATCACATTGATTTAAAGTATCAGTTCTGTTATGTTAAACTGCATTTTGAAGCTCATTTCTGTCTTAAATGTTGGTTATTTGAGAGGATTGGTGAAGGCGAATTGTACATTTTCTGAAAATCTGACCCATATATATATTTGTCGAAATATTCTTATGGCAAATAAAGAATTATCTTATGTTATCGTATCTTTAAAAGAAATTTTAAATATTTAATTTAAAAGAAATTTTAAATATTTACCTGTTCGAGTAGTTTTTCCCGCTCTTCCTCCACGTCAGCGTTCCAGCCAGTCATGTCGTTGTCCGTCTTCTGACTGATGGTGATCACTGTGAGGTCAAGGTCCAGCAGGCTGCGGTCAGGGAACAGGTCAGCAAATTCTGAAATAACACCAAAAAAAAACATTTTAAAGCTGCACTTTCAGCTAAAATCGGTCAAAAACTAAAGATTTTTGACTTTTTGTTCTGTTCTTCTCCAACCCATCGAAAAGTCATTTTGCTAATATTTTGGTGGATTTTGTCCGTTTTGGGTTGGTTTTTTTTTGCAGCAAGGCTTCATTAAAGTTTACGTTTATATATCGGAGGCCCGCCGAAATCATGTTCATGGGAACGACTGGAAGAACTGGGACTATCCCAGAAGTCTGTCGACCAATTTGTCAGTTTTTTTCATGTAATTGTTACTATATCTTTGACAAATAAAAGATTACTCAATTCAATTCAATTCACTTCCTGACCGGCACCAGTTTTCTCCCGACCAATTTGACTTTAAATACTTATACATAATAAGTGTTATACCGGCAGCAGAACATTGATAATGTAGTCCTGTTGTCCAACAATGAGTAAATTTGATAATTTTAAAGTGATTTTTTTTGTCGTAATAGCTGAGAATGTAGCTTTAAGTAATGACATTTGACAATTTAGATATATCAATATCCAGTCTTGACAATAACATTGTAAAATCTAGATCTAAACTTGTAAGATTTAATTATTTAGTCTCATTCAGACATACATCTACCGGCCTCTTTTTAACTGGTTCGGTTCTGGAATTAGACATACAGCTCTGTGTGTTGCGTTGATTCATTTCTCGCTCAACTATCGACCCTAATTATTTCGGAGAATGACCCACGATTCTTCAACATATTCGGTTGAATAGAGATCTTGATATAGTTGTCTCCAAACACGGCAGGTGGCAGCACCATAGACTTCATCTATACATGTACATTGACCTTGGTTTAAGGACAAGGCATTTATTTACTACATTATTTCAAAAGGTTTCGTGGCTTCTTTCTTCTTCTGTGAAAGTGTTCTCACTGTGGAAGTGTTCTCTATTTGTTGTATTTGTCCTTACTGACTGACACATTTGAATCAAGTGGATTCTAAGTCAGCCTTCCCAGTTTTGTGTGTTTTACTCGCGTTATAATCAGAATATTCGAATACACTCTAGGTCCAAATCCTCAGATCAGATAAGAATGGTATGTCAGCCTACTTCGCTAATCGGTTTCCTGGCCTAAGACTCGGCGTTTTTATTGGAATATAATGACAGTTTGCAGACTTAATGAAATTATAATGGCACTTTGCGGTTTGAGGCGAGGGACTTTCCCTTCGTTTGAAGGGACTCTCTCAACTTGAATGTGAAATGTGAAACCTTTGAAAAGGACAATTCTCCTTACTTGTTTTCACAACTGAAAATTTCCTAATCTGGTAGTTCAAAAGTAGTAGTTCGACAGAGGAAGATTATAGCCACAAAACCAATGTCGCCTACAGCATTTTGTCTTTCGCCTTTCTCAGCCAAGATTTGGACAACCTCGCCATGCCTTGGGAGTTTAGAAGACCAATTTAGAAGTTTAGGGGTTTAGAAAAGCGAAGAATATCTTGCAAGTTACCTTTTTTAAGAAGGGTGGGACAGTCTTGGGCTACACATTCCAAGTTGTCCAAAGAGGACGGCATGGTGATTTCTTCGCTATCGAAAAATTCAGGGTCCTGTAATATACAATGAAGGTAAATAAATAAATAATCCTCTAAATATATCCATTCAGTAATTAGTACTTGTTAATATCTTAAATATGGTCTTTCAAGACAAGCTAATTTACACATGACGCAACAATTATTAACTCTAGGACAACAGATCTGATGATAGGATCATATCTATTTTTCAGGAAAATAATGATGTAGAATCAAATTCAACAAAAATAAACGGTTGTCAATGAAGACCTTAATTATTATTCAATTAAGAATATAGGCGTAGAAAGAAATGTATATACATGACGGACACAAATTCAAAATTATGACAAAAGAAATAAATGTCATAATGATTAGTTTGTATCAGAACATGTTAAACGGCTATACTCCGAAATAGTTAGCTTACAGTTAAATGAATTATTATAATAAATAATTATTATAAATTGATAGAGAGAGAGAGAGAGAGAGAGAGAGAGAGAGAGAGAGAGAGAGAGAGTCAGAGAGAGGGAGAGAGAGAGAGAGAGAGAGAGAGAGAGAAAGAGAGAGAGGGAGAGAGAGAGAGAGAGGGAGAGAGAGAGGGATAGAGAGAGAGGGAGAGAGAGAGAGTCAGAGAGAGAGAGAGTCAGAGAGAGAGGGATAGAGAGAGAGAGAGAGGGAGAGAGAGAGAGAGAGAGGGAGAGAGAGAGGGATAGAGAGAGAGGGAGAGGGAGAGAGAAAGAGAGAGAGTCAGAGAGAGAGGGAGAGAGAGAGAGAGGGAGAGAGAGGGGGATAGAGAGAGAGGGAGAGAGAGAGAGAGTCAGAGAGAGAATCAGAGAGAGAGAGAGGGGGGAGAGAGAGAATCAGAGAGAGAGAGAAAGAGAGAGAGAGAGGGGGGGGGGGGGGGGGAAGAGAAAGGTCAGAGCCATGCAAAGAAAGAGACAAACAGAGAGGGAGGGAGGGACAAACACTAAGACAAAGCATCCTCCAAAGGCAAGCCCTCTATTCCGCAATGAGTTACTCCATACTAGGACGTAGAAACTGGTTGTGGAGTATAGGGCCTGCCCTAGGGAGGATGATACAAAGACACACAGACAGGCAGAGAGCGACAGACAGACGAACAGGCACAGATAGGGAGCGAGACAGGCAGACAGTGACCAAGCCTCAATCATGCAGAGAGAGAGAGACAGAGTGAAGCAAGCTTACACCTACATTTTTAGCGACGGCCAAGTAGTGCCCCAATGTACCAATGTGTCTCTCGGAGGGAAGGGGAGCTGTGAAGATATCAGGGGCGGGGATGTGCACCGCTTGCTCCACGGTGCCCGCTCCAGCTTCTGTGACGACCGACAGAGGTCCCTGCATGCCCGGCAGGGGGAATCGCTTGTCCTGGGGGGCCAGGATGCCCAGTTCACAGTGGCTAGGCCGGTCTAGGGTATCTGTGGTGGGCATGGCAAGGGTTAGAGAAGGTACCGTATAAACTTGCGTAAGACTTGGGTTTTTTTGTTCGTTTTTTAAAAGAAAAACTAATTTAAAAATGATTTAAAACATCTATCATACTTATTAGGATTCAGCTTGATGTGCCTATTGAGACAGGCTGTGGGCCTTGGTGCTAGTTTAGAGAAAATGTACCGTAATGTGTTAAATTGTACAAGGCCAATTAAAATATTTTTTTTTAATACAAAGTAATACATAATGCTGAATGGGGTTTTGTAGAGTTAAAACCAAGAGTCCACTGAGCCGATTATCCCACAGGGGGCAGATGGAACAACGGCCTGAGAGATTGGATTAATGGGGAGGCACTTATCCGACGGCCAACGGCCAGCTACCTTCATTGTCAACGCATCTCCACTGGCACTGCCCCCATCAACATACTCTGGTCAGTGGATATTGGGCTTAACTTGGAGTATGTATATGGATCGAACGGAATAAAACACCCATCTTCCATCGGTTTTGATCATTTAATTTACAGCACAATATCATGAAATTTGCAAAAATAATTCAACTCTTTTAATTTTTATATTTCAAATATGCCAGCTATAAAGCTACGTTCACTCGTTCAGCAGTTGAGTGATCGTGGTCAGACTCTTCTTACCCATGTTGGCGTTGACAACGATCTTCTCTGCAGGAGGTTTGCGCTCGTCATAGGAGCTGAAAGCCCTGAAGTGCCTCACAGCAGCGCGCAGGTTGGGCATGTAGGCGACTACACGCCGCGTAGACGACGACAGCATCTGAACCACCAAAGCATTCGGCTTTAATTTCCAAGTTTTTTTTTAGTAAACTTATTAAAAATTGATTGTTTTCTTGAATTTGTTCACTTTCTAGCATGTTTTGTTTGTGTTAATGTCCTTTCATATTTATTTCAAATATTATGTCTAAATTATTTTTATGTTGTGTATATAACTGACTATCACATGTGATAGAATAATTGTAGTTCGCTTTGTATCTCTGTATAAGCCTCATGTGGCCTTGACACTTCTGATTAGTGAAAATCGCGTAAATAACTGCTCTCTTTGACTTAACTGTAATTGTATAGATTATTTTCTTATTATTGTAAACTTTCTCTCATATTTGCCCTTTCGATGACTTGAAACGTACCACGTGTGTGGAATTGTTTGTCGAAATAAAAATATGTTTAGAAAAAAAATATGTCTAATATTCTTAGACAATGTCTATGCCTCTGTCGGCATCTGGGACAGCTTGATAATAGCATTCATTATAGCATTATATTATGCCAGCCGCCGGTTTTTCCCTCATTATAATTGGAAATATTAATTTATTATATGCTTTTTCTTGAATGTGTACACTTTCTAATATATTTCCTTCTGTATTAACACCTTGAGGAATGATTCAAACTAGCTGTATTGCTTTTTTGTTTGCATTCAGCTTCAATTTTGATGTTTTCGAGTAAACAGTTTATGGCTTCTTTATAAATTTAACTAGCTATATCGTTGATTGATTTCTTACACTTTCGTACTAATTTCCTTTTGTATAGATTAAAGCATTGAGGAATGAATTTTGGAATCACTCTTTTCTCCATTCGTTATATATGTATTTGGTGGGATGGTGAGAGGATGAACATTGGAGGGAGAGACACCAGTAGATTCCGTACCATATAAGTTGGCAAGAGACGCCAACGAAAGTTAAAGCTAAAATTGCCCTTCCACCAATTAGCATAAATCACACAATTTTGTACCAGTATCCAACAAGAATATCTATAAACACAATCAACTAATATCTATATAATTTTCTTGTTCAAAAACTTGAAAAGCTTATTCTATAAGAGAATATGTTCCATACAGAATTTAAGATTAAGACCAATCTTAAGATACCATACCGAGCCCAGTGTAGCGAAAAATATGGAGAAAAGCAGGCAACTTACCCTAGTGGAGGCCATGTTGATAGATCACTAATGCAGGCAGAGTAATGGATTCCTGGAACAGAAAGTAATTTATCTTGAATTAATTCAAAGACACTCGTGCCAATTTTCATATGTTGGCTTTAATACCTTTTTTAACATACTACACTTTCTTTATATAAATCGTTTACTTGATTTTAATAACTCGATACAAAGAAGGTATGTTAGTCTTAGACTTAGTGCTTCCCCGAGTGTGACCAGTTATTGTGCAACTCATGGTGTATCTATAAAAACCCCTGTGACATGTCCTGAATAAATAATAGGGGGGGGGGGGCAACATCATTATATAAATTACTAGCTTCGTGTGTTGATACACAAGTGATACTCATAGTGAGAAATCAACAGGCCTTCACATTATTCACTTATTATTTTACTTTTATTCATTGACATTGTCAAAACAACCTTTTGAATTTAAATTAAATTAAACACACAGACAGAGCACAATATTAAATGTGAGTTATTCTAGAAATAATTAATTACAAGTATTCATCCAAGGAAAGTGATTAATTAATAGTCTCTGGCCTGGATCACATGTGGGCCTATAATAATATTAATAAGAATGAAAAGATGGGAAGTGTGATAACAATTAAAATGAACATGAATTTATTGTTGGCTCAGCCTCACCAACAACCGTCAGGAAACAACCAAGATGGGGGAAGATTGTGCTCAGTTCACACTCACTCTCACAGGCCACGAGACAGAAGATGAACTAGTCATGTCAACATGTCCATGATGAAATGGGCCATTATTATGGGGGTGACTTGTCTGCCTGATGAGTGATGTTGCATTGAGTTACTGAGTAAAGGGTTCACACCTCTGACTGCAGAGTCAATGAGTGTAAACTAACTCAGTAATTCTGATTTAAAATATAACTATAACCAGTATAGAATACGAAAGGACTCCACTAAAAACTGAAGCGTTAAAGAGAAAGTATATGATACATTATTGTCTTCATGTCACCCTGACCATATATTTCGCAAAAGAAGAACTAAACCAGCCAAAAACAAGATTGTTTTGATTGTGACAATTTGTGTTCGATCCATGACCTCACAACTTACTCAGCCATGCCCTTGTTTATACGACGAAAACAAATAAATCCATGACAGTTTAGAAGAGAATATCACCTCATACAGTTAATTTTAGACAGACTAAGGAATAACGTACACTCACCTTAACTAAGAGCAAAGCTGGGAGAAAGTATTTCATGAGAAGCACAGTAGAATTTAAGCAAAGCTATCTAAATGTAGTTTGTAAGTCTGGTCGAACAGCACGTCCACCAAGTCCACTGAACTTGAGAAGTGTCGCGCAGAATATTCGTAGCTAAAACATTTTAAATTAAAACCATAACTGACCCTAAAACCTCAAATGGTGAAATGTTCGTGTTTTTAGAGAGGATTTCGATCATTAATAGCTAACTAGTTATGAGTTTACCGCAAGTAAAACATTTCATAAACGGTTAAATTTCTTGATACACCGACGGCCTTGACCTTTTGTGAACGGCCTTGACCTCTAACAGCAACAAGCCGCGCAGGCAGGGAAGGGGAGGTCGCGTTTACAATCGGTCTCAGGATACAGTTGAGATCATGGCAAATCGAGAAGGTTTGGATGCATAACTGTTCTTAATATCTATCTCGAGTGGTTTCTGACTTTTGAATTAATCTCGCTTCTCATTTTCGGGCTATATCTCCCGGTGTAGAATAACTAAATACCTGCCATATTTCGCCCCGTGTCCCCTTCCCGGCGGTACCTCCGCCGATGACTGTTCCCCGGCTCCCCCTCGACCTCGGCCGGGGTTGGCGATGGGAAGGGCCGTGCGTGACCGGGTTGGCGAAAGTTCAAATCAATGTTTGTGCTCATGTGACCCACACTGCGCTGGGGACCACTTTAAACGGGTTCCTTTAAACCTTCTATAGACGGTAAGCCTACAACAAGCTACAGCACACATTGTAAATTGAACCTGTATTACTTTTGGATTTTACAGTTTTACTCTTAACTGACTAAGGTCTGGGTAAGAAATACCTTTAATTTAAAAAGCGATAAATATGACATTTGGCTTAATTTAAATGTGTCAGTCAAAGCCAGCCATAGACTAAGTATAGATTTAATATTTCTATTTTAAACTACGGTAGGCCTACTTATATAAACTTCTTATGGATTGTCGATCATTGGTCATATGTATAACAGAATATAAACAAAATATTTGTAAGACTTAGGCCTACGCAGTCCATTCACATTTCAATATTTAAGGATTAAGAAATATATTTCAAATCATACATATAACATTAAAGATACTCTGAAGGAACCTGGTATAGGGGTATAGCTATAGTTGTTGTAGCCTATATTCATTCACGGAATTCAGTAGCTTGGCATAATACCATTATGGGTCTCGTTTCCTTAAATAGATTCAAAACGGTCTGAAGCTGATCATTCATGGCCTTAAGTCATGACTCAAAGTCACATGCCTTTGGAAATAGGTGCAGAGTCAGTAATGTTTTCACTCCATCTTTTCATTCAGGGATCTGCTCCAAATCCCATCGTTTATAATCAACTTTCGTCAAAATTAATATTCTCAAATATATATGTTTTTTTAGGGGGCGTCAACATGTTTGTCTCTAAATTAGTTCTAAAAATATTATGTACATGTAGCAGAGGCCCTAAATAATGGCGATTTACTCTTTTTTTCACTCAACAATTTTCAGTATTTTAGCCAGGGACTGTTCATTCAAGAATAATCGCAAACATATATTAACCTGTCTGAGATCTAGGAAAGATATAACAATACCACGCCAACCGTGCGCAGAACCTGTTACTGTCAATTAATGTAAAATGTTTGGCATATATCAATGCAAGTGCGTGCGGTTTCGGCAATAATATTTGCCAAGCGTACGTTGTCAATGATGGCTAGGTCAGGATCTCTGCCAGTCACCTTTTGACTATGTACATGGATGTGGAGCCATACATGGTTCAGTTCTGCGTTGTTGGCAGGTTTTAATAATAGCCCCGTGCGAAGCGACGCACCCTTAAAACCCTACAAAATGTTAGGCAGTGCACCGTGACACACATGATTATTCGCCTCTAAACATGTTATGAATATTGATCAAATTCCATCTTCCCAGTTAGGCCTATCATAATGTGATTTACAAAAAAAATACAAACAAATTATCCATACTGTTATAATATAGTATTGTTCAGTAATACCTTTTTAAACACAAGCAATGTTTAATCCCGAATAAAATAATTTCAACTAATCAATAAATTGCTAAGGAGTTTTTAAGATATTAAAATGTAAACTTGTATGTTCCAGCTGCACCTAGTTAAAGGAATTAATTTTATAACAGTTATTCTGCTTTAGCCTTAACTAGATGGTTGGTTTTGATTTGCGTGGAGCCTTTTTGATTGCCTTTAATTATAACTAACTGGCGTATTAATATTAAGTCAAATCATATGAACGTCAAGCAGTATTATGAAAGTTTGTGTGGTTGATGTTCCCGAATATTATTCATTCGGCCACAACTCGCAATGGTTAAATAAATCTTTGGTTCTAACTGACTCATTTCACCATTCCGTTACCATTATGTTTCTTACACTTCGACCTCTGCGTTAAACTTTTTATCTATTTCAATCGCCTATTTCTGTCACCGTTCCCTTTTCCAACTTCCTGTTTTCACATATGTCACGAGGAAGTGCAACTAATTGAATATTCTACCTTTCTGTATATAGAAGCACTTATTTCTTTCTTCGCTATTTATAATTCGGTCACTCAAATTCCACAGAACGAACCGATCATGAGACGACACAGTATTGTTTAAGGGTCAGGACATCAAAAAATGTACAATTCGCCTTCACCAGTCCACTCAAATTTATAACCCAAATTTAAGACAAAATGAGGTTGAAAATATAGAGTTCAACATAACCGAACACATTTTGTTTAAATCAACGCAATACCAAATATGATAGTAATGATAATAATAATGGTTATCAGAGATCTTCCAAGTGCTCCTTAAATTCTGTTAAACTCGGCTCAGATTTACCTAGTATTTATCATTTTTCCACTTAATTTAACAGAATTTACGAAATGTGTAGAGCTGCCAATTGTACATTTTCACTGCCATGACCCCTAGACCAGACAGTACTTGGTTCTTTTATCACATGATTGTCGGGGGCGTGTACCCAAAGGTTGTTCTCAGTGCAAGATTAGTGTTACTTAAACACATTTCTATGCAAGTCCTCGGTAGTGGTAGTAGATAACATACCCTCACTGTACCTTGTGGTGGTTGATATTACATATCAGAAGGTAAGTTATTCAACAATGTAACACTTAACTTTTGATGTAATACAATTATCATAATGTTTTATGTAATACAATTATCACTTACAAAGGGCGAAACACCTGCTGAATCATTCATACTAACGTATTTATTGCTCCAGTCAGTGTAGGACTGATAACAATGTGGTCGTATATTTCCATGGATATTATTTTTTTCTTTATTAACGAAATTTCCATTTACTGTCATTGCCGATTATTTAACTGATTCATTTGAATGCATCTGATGAAGAAATAACATTCAACTTCTTGTTTTTGTTATTGGGATTTTCTAAGTTTTTTTTACTTTACTAATAGATCTCTGTTTGCCTAAACTTCCATATTTTCAGCTATTTTTTAAAGCATTTTCATCCCCAGGTCGTTAAATATACCAATGTTGTATTTAGGTGTTTTATCAGTGTATCAACTCATGTATCAATTTACGTTTTAGAGCTTAACATTGGTAATTAGTACACGTATACATACGGCTGTCACATCGTGCCACAACTTCTTATATGTACTATGAAGTCCGGATCTCTTGGCATTATTCTAAACTAGTGTATATGAAAAGTTGCCTGAATGATAGTAATACTTTTGCCCAACATTTTGTAAATACCATAAGGTTCAAATCCAGTACCACCCGATACCTTCATTCTATTTGTACTCAAAATTCTAGCTTCATTACTAGTCAGTCTTATTATGTTTTTAACAAATTCATAATTAAACGTATTAGGTTTCAGTGGACCCCCAATGAATCCCCTTTTATTAGTTTCTTATGAAGATCTTCTCTATATAATAGCTGTTAGCAGTTTTGAACTCTACTTAGTATTTAACTTAAGAAGCGCCAGTTAGTAAGTTTTGTTTCAGTAAGAAGCGCCAGTTAGTTTTGTTTCAGCATTAGAATATTTGTGTTTAAGCCTCATCATCTGCCGTGAAGGGAGCAGATTTTATTTGATTGACTTTAAGTAGTTTCTTGTATGCATGCAAATTAGCACCGTTTATTTTTAGTCGCATTTGAATTCCTATGCTCATTGGCTGCCTAAAGAATTAAGATAACTGAACCTAACACCAGTTTGTCTGTCCTCAGAACCAGAATACTTTGTTAAATGATAGCTCCCATGAAAAGATCTTTTATTTTCTTGGCATATTCTACTAATATATATATATCACAGTGTTTTGGATACATGAATTGCTAATTTTTTAACAATATTACTAGTTCACCTCAAGTTAGTTTAAATAAAGCTGCATTCCCAGCTAATGCGGCCAAAAATATATTTTGTAATACTTTGATTTTTTTTAATAACTACTGCTGTAGAATTCCTTGAAATTTTCATGAATTTTTATTTTTTCTCGAATCTTTTTATAATTTTGTTTTTTGTATCTACAGTGGAAATTCGGGGTTCAATTTAATTTACGAATTCCAAAAGTTTAAGTGGAAGATGATGAAGTTTTACATTATGGAGAGCGAGCCCAAATCCTATCTTGGCGACTTTGAAATTGGTTGGGAACGATTATACCATAAAATTTAAAGTATCAGATACATTTTGACAACCATATTTAAAGTATCATTTTTTATTGACATTAAGCTGGGAATGCAACTTTAACTGACCTTGGAGATATAGTTTAAAGCATCTGTAATTAGCTGTCCACAATTTGTGAAAATCATTCCCTAAAACTAAAAGAGCGACCTAGTTTACTTTAGTTTAACCACTGCTGATACGACCTCCTATCATCCCTACCTAACTGAACCTAGGTTAAATTAGATCTCTAATCTATTCATTACTTGTTTGTGTTATCTGTATGTTTCGTGTATATTTGAAATTCTAGAGATGCCATTAAAGTCGGCCACTGAGCTCTCTGTGGAAACTGGAGCAAACTTAAACAATACGACAACAAAAACAGGTCTGAGTTATATTACAAACCCACATATAAATACACCCCTATGTATATATAATTGATACACCTATTTAAAGGTTCAGGGCATTTGATATATGGGTGGATAATGTGGATAATTCGCTGTAACCAATTCTATCAAATTACCCAACTTTTAATTCTATCCAAATAACATAAATGAGGTTCAAAATACAGTTCAACAGAACCGAACCAATTTTTTTGAATAAACGTATTATCAAATGTATTCAGACATGCCTAGAATTTATGATTTTTCAGTCCAATTTAGGAAAATTGGACAATATCTTGATCTGCCGATTGTACATTTTCTGACGACCTGACTGATATGTACAATTAGATATGATAGGAATGTGTAAAATTGCCAAATTTAAACGAAATTCTGAAATATTGTGGATATTTGGACATATTTCGTGATGTCAGAACGCTTTAGACATATTCACTGACATCGATTTGCTCTATTCCTACTAATCTAGATTTTGCATCATTGAGGAAAACGAAAAAATAGTGATTTCTAGATTTAATTTCAATTTCTAATTTCTGAGAACGTTTTGCAGGGATTGCTAAACTGGCACCATACATACATTCAAATGTCCTGTACCTCAAATAAATCTGGGAGAAAACACAACTATGTATCAAATTCCAATCGCTTACGCTGAAACAACAGCAACAGAATGCCTAAAAGAGTTACTGCTTGAAATACATTAATTTCTGCATGAACACATAGATATATTTATGTACCCGCATGTATGTCATGACCTAGAATTTCTAGCAGATGTTTTTATGTTGTTCAGCATGTTAAATAAAGTAGTTTCAACATTCATCAAGCAGCAATTTGTACTAAAAACCTGACCCAGTTTGTTTTTTATGCTGGGGCATATATATAAGTATGGCAATTGAAAGCATTATTTTATATTGTGATTAAATGGATTTTTTATTTTGGATATCAGATGCTGCTTCACCCACATCTACAAGCGATGGGGATGACTATCCTGCTCCTGTACCCCATGATTCTACCGCCTCCACTTATTTTGTAGAGAGGATTAGTATTCCAAAAACAGGAGATGTAAGCATTGAATATTTCTTTTACAATAAAAGTATTTCTTTTACAATAAAGTATTTCATTTACAATAAAAGTATTTCTTTTACAATAAAAGTATTTCTTTTACAATAAAAGTATTTCTTTTACAATAAAAGTATTTCTTTTTCAATAAAGTATTTCATTAAAGCAGGTACAATCTCACGGGAAAATACCTACAGTACATTTTGGCTCAAGCAGGAAAAGATTGTGTACAAAAAAATCCGAAATATATGGGCTCTAATCGTATTTATTTACAATCATACGCACATAATAAAATCAAAATAATCAAAATCAAAGGGGTACTTGGAAGAGGTGTGAGGTTCACAGAGACCATTCCAATTTCCATAATTCATTCTAATTTGATTTAACATTACACTGTATGACACTTACTATAAATGTGGCTTGGAAATACAAATCTGTTATTATTATTGGTGTAACCAACCTGGTGTAAATATTCGATATGGTCGATACATAACATCTGCTGTGGAGATGGAATGGAATGGAAAATTGAATACTATTAGGTTAAGTGAATACATAACATTTGAATAGAGTTGCACAATCAACTAAATCATCACTTGCATTGGCTTTAGTTCGGGACCATGCATGACCCATTTCTCTTTGATTCAATTAATATAATTATTCAATTTCTCGGATCTGGGCAGGGATCTCCATATTCTAATACTAATTTCAGATGTGTATTACCATTTCTGTCAAATTAAAGATACAATAAAAAATAATCAATCAATTAAAGTTTATTCTTAGGTATATTTGTCATTTCACAGTTTTTAACGTCTCTATATTTTTTTATTTTTTTTTTGTTCTTTCTTTTTGCTCTGTATTATTATTTAAACCTTATCTGATGAAATGTAAATTTGTACATTTTCTATTTCCAGTACCGGTTTAGTTTCCGCAAACTATGGGCTTTCACAGGGCCTGGCTTCCTTATGAGTATAGCCTACCTCGATCCCGGGAACATTGAATCAGATCTTCAGTCCGGAGCTGTGGCCAAATTTAAGGTAAACTTTCATACGTTTTTTTGTTGTTGAGTGAATAAATGAGTGAAATATTGGTGACCCACTGTTGAAGAACGTTGCAAAACACTTTAGGTGCATGGTAGCACGCATTGTTACATAGCACGCTCGCCGCACACTAGCCACTCAATAACAGATTAATGGCCGATATTGAGGCCGTTGTAGTCCCGAAATAAATTAATCACTGCCTGTGGTTGTTATAGTCCCAGGACTTTCAGGGCATTGATTAAACTTTCATAGTCCACTGGGCTGCTTATGTTTATGGAGGGCACTCGGAGGAGAAACAGGGGGCAGTCAGGCCAGTGGAGGAGAAACAGGGGGCAGTCAGGTCAGTGGAGGAGAAACAGAGGGCAGTCAGGCCAGTGGAGGAGAAACAGGGGGCAGTCAGGTCAGTGGAGGAGAAACAGGGGGCACTCAGGTCAGTGGAGGAGAAACAGAGGGCAGTCAGGCCAGTGGAGGAGAAACAGAGGGCAGTCAGGTCAGTGGAGGAGAAACAGAGGGCAGTCAGGCCAGTGGAGGAGAAACAGGGGGCAGTCAGGCCAGTGGAGGAGAAACAGAGGGCAGTCAGGCCAGTGGAGGAGAAACAGGGGGCAGTCAGGTCAGTGGAGGAGAAACAGAGGGCAGTCAGGCCAGTGGAGGAGAAACAGGGGGCAGTCAGGCCAGTGGAGGAGAAACAGAAAGAATTCAGACCAGTGGAGGAGAAACGGGCAGGGGGTAGTCAGGCCAGTGGAGATGCATGGAGGAAGAAGGTAGCTAACAGTCGGCCGTCACCTGAGTGCCTCCGGTCAAGAATAGATGGATCCGATCGTCAAGTGTAAATAAGGCCATTTTCCTACGTGAAAATCAGCTCAGTGGACACAAAGCTTTACCTAACAAAACATGAAACTTGTGTTGCGATGATGAAATGTACAATGTATGTGCCTTTGATTAGCATTAATTGTTAGCACAGATATCTTCTACTATAATGCCTGATACTCCAAATCGTCTTTCTGCTCTGATTATTCATATAACCTTGCTGGCCGAATTACTGGGTAATTGTCCACAAATCTACAGTATATTTAGAATTACAACATGTTTGTCTTTATATTTTTATTCAGCGAATGCATTATGCAGTTACATTATTCCCAGCTCAGCTGACTCAAATACAATCTGTAAGAGATAGAAAAAAACATCTAGATGTTGTTACATTAACCATCAAGGGATATTATTCAGATTTTTTTAAAAAAATAAAAATAAATTCTAACTACGTATACAATTATACCCCGTCATTCAAGGACGAATGAAGGAAAGAAAACAATTACAATGAGAAAGTACATATCAATCAAATAAGATCAGAAAAATAAAACCTCACAGCAGCATGTGAAATGTATGAGAATAGTCAAGTAGAAAATAAGGAGAAAGCTTTCGGCATTTTTGTGTTCACATGAATATACAAGGAATGTCCATGATGATATCACATGCTTCTACTGATTAGACCTCGGATGGACACAGGCTTAAATGCCATCATCGAAGGTGCCTTCCTAGTACTAAAGCGCTGGGTCGGCTCAGTGGCATGAGTAGTAGTTATCATGTTGTGGTTCATACTCGGGTATGACTGCAGTTTCACTTCCTCACCCCAGGTACTAGGGAAGACCACCAGTGAGGTGAACTCGTCCTGGCAAAACAAAAATGTCATCATTTCATTTTCTTGTTGTATCAGTCTCACTAAATGATGACATTAAGGGGGGCGGGGGGGGGGGGGGGGGGGGCTGCTGGTGCACTTGTTGGTGCATAATCCCTAGGCGAAGCGGAGAGAATATGGAAAAACAGTGCACAAGTAGTCCAGACATTTGATTACTTTTTTATTTAGAATTTTGAGACAGCTAATCCTCCGTGAAATAACAATTGAATCGTAGATAGGCATGCATGCACAGTGTACAATGAATGTTACAATTAATGGAGTTCAATTACAAATCAAGATAAGAAATCTCTGTCTGGTTATAGCCCCAGGACTTGCAAGGTTATATTGCGTTCAGGTTGCAATTATGTTGCGATCCCCTTACGACTATATTCCAAGACCAACAGTGAGATGAACTAATCCTGGCATGAAAAATGTAAAAAAATAATGTTCATCTAACAATTTTCATTTCATTTTCTTGCAACTATGTTGCGTCAGTCTTACAGTTATATTGCGTTCATGTTACAATTATGTTGCGATTAACTAACGACTATTTTCCCAGACCACTAGTGAGGGGAATTAATCCTGGCAACAAAAATGTTGGCCTAACAATTTTCATTTCACTTTCTTGCAACTATCGTAAATCAGTCTTACAGTTATATTGCGTTAATGTTGCGATTACCTTACGACTATATTGTGTGTTGCAGCTGTTATGGGTGCTGCTGCTAGCGACAGTGCTGGGGCTGCTGATGCAGAGGCTTGCGGCCAGACTAGGGGTGGTATCGGGCATGCACCTGGCAGAGGTGTGCAACAAACAGTACCCTAAGGTACCGCGCATCATCCTCTGGCTTATGGTGGAAATAGCAATTATAGGTAAGGTTTACTGATCTATCAATGACTACCAACTTTATGTACTAGTATCGTCCAAAGGATTGCCAATATAGAAGATAGAAGCTGAAATGTGTCGAGAAACCAAGAGTACCAACGATCGAGGATTTTCCGACTTCAGTAGACTCATTAAGTATCAGAAGACACAAGAACACTATTAGTCCGGCAGTGGGAGAGCTTAACCCGGAAATCCCGGATAAAGTTTTTTTCTCTCTTGATTTATCATCTATGGGGTCCCTATATCACATTCCTGTGTGATGTTAAGTTCCTGACCTTGAGCAATTCGAGATATTCAAGATGGCTGCCACCGAACATGTCAAATCTGTAAACTGGCATATCTCTGCTTCTAATGGGGCTAGGAATATGTTCTAGGTGTCTAAATGCATGTTTCATTAGCATACAAATGTAATACAATCATTAAAAAAATCATTGACCAAACAATTTCCAATAAAAATTGTATTATGGTGTAAAATAATTTAATTTGGCGGCAACCGATCCAGCAAATCTGTAAACCGGCTTATCTCTGCTTCTAATGGGGCTAGGACTACATTCTACGTGTCTAAATGTATGTTTCATTAGCCCACAAATGCAATACAGTCATTAAATAAATCATTGGCACAACAGTTTCCAATGAAAATTGCATTATAGTGTAAAATAATTCAATTTGACCCATACTAACCCAGCAAATCTAGGCATATCTCTGCTTCTAATGGGACTAGTTATACATTCTAGATGTCTAAATGTATGTTTTATTAGCCTACAAATGCAATACAGTCATTAAATAAATTATTGGCCCAATAATTCCCAATGAAAATTGCTTTTTTTGTGTAAAATAATTCAATTTGACCATAAGTCAAATTACACGTCAAAACAGAAATATGAAAATGTGAAAACAGACATATATATATATAAATCCCAGCTTCTAACAGGGTTAGGAATACATTCTAAATGTCATTTGCCAACAATACATTACATTTGAATAATTTAATCATTGGCCCAATATTTGTCAATGAAGATTTCATCATTGTGTAGAAGAATTCATTATTTTGCAGTGTTACTTGTCTATGACCAGACTATAAATGAATTTCTTCTTTTATCATACGATACCTGATATCATTTGTATGGTCTTTGTAATAGGGTTATCATAGTATTATCACTAACCTCATTATGCTCTCTATTACATGCATCCAATGGAAAGCATGTTCAACTTCTGAATGAATGGAAAGTATACCGTGCATGGGCATGTTTGATGGCAGTTGAGTCAACCCTTTTGAGGTTTGGTAAAGACTAATCAGGTATCTTAGAAGTAAAGTCACCCATCACCCATCACCCTCAGACTTGCAAAACTTACTCACACCTTGAGCAGAGTTTTCAAAACCTTTGTCACAATGAGGGTCAAGGGAAAAGTGGCATTATATTGTTGATTTAACATAAGGAGGATGCATCAGCTAAGATTATTATTGCGACAAGCTATCCAATAGGCAAGAATCTCTACCCAGATGGACTTGTAGACATCACAACAGGTTATGCTATTGGTGTTTTGGTAGACCAGGTTATCTACAGCCTGCATCAGGAAAACAGAAATTTATATCCATTTAAGAGTCAAGAAGTCTGCATTTAATGTTGAATGACAGGTTGCCTGGTGATGTCCTGCATTACTCATTTACTGACCATCACACATTCCAAAGTAAAACACACTACTGAATAAATATTGTATAGAATGCTATATTCCTGCATTGCATTTGGTTTTTCAAATTAATCAGTAATGAAATCTATCAATGATTTGACCTCAAACATGAAGCCATTGCTTTCCAATATTGCCAAATATCTTAAGCAAGTTCACAGGACAACAGTTTGTAAACAGAAACATTGCCTTATGAAAACCCTCAGCCCAGGTTTATTGAAATGAATTATGCTGCTTCTGGTAATGTCTCATTAAATTTGATCTGTTTAGCAGGGTAAACTCCAAGGACATTTACACTTCTTCCCATTATCTAAGGCACAGTCAACAAGTACTTTGTGGAACTGATAGAAATTCCTGAAGCAATGTTCACAAGTCTGTCAGGGTAGAGTGGTAGAAATGGGTAGGAATTGTCAAAAAAATCTGTTTTCTCATCTGTGACACTTCCTCTGTATACTCCAATGAGGTCACTTTTTCCTTGGCCCACATTGTGTCTATGCTTTTAACAATTCTGCTCCAAGATTGAAAACTGTTAAGTCTAGGTTTTTGAGTCTAAGCATGCTGGGAAACAACCTATAATAACTTGCTGGCAATTACCAAAGATCATAAGGGTTGGTTCAAGGGCCTGGTCTGTCAATATTCCTTGGAACAGGCCTGCACATAGATGAATAATTTGCCCTCCATTCATTCAGGAAAGTTTAGGCAACCTATTAGGCTTGAGTTCCCAAAATGAGTTTTATATGAAGTAATACATAGTATTTACATGATCTCACTCAGTTAGTGGCTATCCCCATTGGCAGCCGTATTGTGTGTCTGCTTAGAGAGTGGAAGTCAGCAGATTGAAAGGCTTTTCCCATTTTGACTATTTTGCTAACACCTGACTATGTCAGCATACTTTATATTACATTTGCTAAAACTTTTGGAGGTGAAAATGGCAACCTTGGAGCACATATGTCCAGCTAATATTTACAAGGGGTGATACAGAACATAGCTAGCCTAGGCCAGCGCCCTGACATCAGTGAATACAATGTATAGCTCATGACACCCTGCTGTTAAGAAGATTAGGAATATTTTTATCACATTTGAAGTGCGAGACAATGGAATGATAAACAAAGAATATGGTTATGGTCTTTTCATAGACTAAATCTGACAAACAATAATGCATATATAATGAATTCTTTTACACCGTAATGAAACATTCATTGACAAATATTAGGCCAATGATTAAATGTATGCAGATGTAATGACATTGTATTTGCAGGCAAATGACATTTAGAATGTATTCCTAACCCCATTAAAAGTAGCGATCTATATATCATTATGTCTGTTTACAGAGTTGACATGTTATTTAAGTTACGGTCAAATTGAATTATTTTACACAAAAAAAGCAATTTTCATTGGGAATTATTGGGCCAATGATTTATTTAATGACTGTATTGCATTTGTAGGCTAACAAAACATACATTTAGACATCTGGAATGTATAACTAGCCCCATTAGAAGCAGAGATATGCCTAGATTTGCTGGGTTAGTATGGGTCAAATTGAATTATTTTACACTATAATGCAATTTTCATTGGAAACTGTTGGGCCAATGATTTATTTAATGACTGTATTGCATTTGTAGGCTAACAAAACATACATTTAGACATCTAGAATGTATAACTAGCCCCATTAGAAGCAGAGATATGCCTAGATTTGCTGGGTTGGTATGGGTCAAATTGAATTATTTTACACTATAATGCAATTTTCATTGGAAACTGTTGTGCCAATGATTTATGTAATGAGTGTATTGCATTTGTGGGCTAATGAAACATACATTTAGACACGTAGAATGTATTCCTAGCTCCATTGGAAGCAGAGATAAGCCTGTTTACAGATTTGCTGGATCGGTTGCCGCCAAATTAAATTATTTTACACCATAATGCAATTTTCATGGGAAATTGTTTTGTGAATGATTTTTTTAATGATTGTATAACATTTGTATGCTAATGAAACATGCATTTAGACACCTAGAACATATTCCTAGCCCCATTGGAAGCAGAGATATGCCAGTTTACAGATTTGACATGTTTGGTGGCAGCCATCTTGAATATCTCGAATTGCTCAAGGTCAGGAACTTCACATCACACAGGAATTTGATATAGGGACCCCATAGATGATAAATCAAGAGAGAAAAAAACTTTATCCGGGATTTCCGGGTTAGGCCAAAATTTGCCTTTCCACTGCCAGACTATATAAGAACAATTCTATTTGATAATTATTTATTTTATTACTGTATAATGTCAACGAAAAGTTTATTTTCACCTCGGTAAATTGTCAGTGAATAATTTATCAATTTTGTAACCCACTCTTATGTATAAACACTGCAATTGTCAACTTTAATTTAGAAAGGGCCACCTGGAAGATAATCACTAAGGCAGTGTTGAAGGCTGTGTCCTCTTGTATATATATATTGTGAAGTTGTATAATGATAAGTGGATTCATTGATAAACCCTTTATTCCTCTATTATAAATACGGTATTTCCTTGATTAGAAGCCTGTGATTGCTCCTGAATTATTCTGACACCATTCTCTTTTTTTCTTCCCACAGGTTCTGATATGCAAGAGGTTATAGGAACTGCTATAGCTTTTTACCTCTTATCTAATAAAAAGTATGTATATATACAGAATTACCCGGGATTCGAGGCGGGAGTGAATATTCACCGATGACGGTCAAGGGACGGTAGTCCCGCGACCGTCCTCGGTGAATATTCACGACGCCGAGAATCTAAGGGTTGTTCTGTGTTTATTTCACCCCGCACACTAAACTAATGTTAAATTAACATGATCTACAGCGATTTTGAGAAATAAATTGTTAAATAATTAGTTCTTTGGCTTGATTCGCTTCGAAACCACGGCTCCGAAGAAGGACCGGAACTGGCGAAGATCAGAAAGCACGCATGCGCACAGGGTAAAAAAAACTAGGTCGGCCGTGTATTGCCCGCGTGCAATGTCGCTTCAGTTACTGACCAGCTAAACAATATACACAGCCTATGTTATTTCTATGGACTGAGCATATCAAGGGTGAAATAAACATTTATATTATATAATATGAGTATCTTTATTTCCCTTCAGTATACATGGAACATATTAATAATATTGGAGGGTGATGTAATAAAAATTCAATTAATAGTACCTAGTTCCATTCACTATTTATAAATTGCCCCTAGAATATAGAAGAATACTAAAATTATAAACCTTTATTTTCGATTTTGAATCGTCATGGAGTATCTAAAATTGACTTAAAGCTAAAAGTAAAACCAATTCGAATTTTTATCATTCATGTTTCTCTCCATCTGAGTATTATGGAAAAGCCTTGAATTTGGAAAAATAAATTCAAGGCCTTGAAAAGCCTGGGAAATGGGCATTTTGGTGTAACGGCCTGGAACATCATTATATGGGCCTTGAATCCTGTTGGAATCCATTTGATAGCCTTGAAATTTTCGAAAATTATCTTTCTTACTGTGCACTTTCCTCTGATACCTTCCACAGAGTGACTCATAAAGTAAAAGTTGAAAAACGGTGATTGATATATGAATGAATATAAAACTGATTAAATGCACCACTGGCTTATGAAAAACAATAATTACAACCCCCCTGTCATCTAGGTTCTGAAGAAATCATTTATATCAGCCTGGAAAACCACTAAAATGCGCGTTGGAAGGCCTTGAAACTACTTATTTAGTCCAAAGACGCGGAGACCTTGTATTGATGGGTCAAGGCTCCAGATAACGTACAATTGGCCTTCACCAATCCCCTCAAATAACCCAAATTTAAGACAAAAACCAGGTTCAAAATACAGTTCAACCTAACCAGACAGATTTATTGAGTGAATACAATACAGAATACACTCAGATACACCTAGTATTTATCAATTTTTAATCTAATTTAGCAGAATTCGATAGATGTGTAGAACTGTAGATTGTGCATTTTCTTAAATCTGATTCTGACCCTAATATTTGATATTGATGTGTTTTACCAGGATACCTTTATGGGGAGGTGTGATAATAACAATAGCAGATACGTTTACTTTCCTCTTCCTGGATAAATATGGCCTGCGGAAGCTAGAAGCCTTCTTCGGTGTACTTATCACTGTCATGGCCGGCACTTTTGGCTATCAGGTAAATATTGACTTCAACTATATTTATTTTTTCAAGTGCCTCAAAATCGTTGGCAGTCTAGGCCCAAAGTTGAGAGATCCCCTTCAGTACAAATATTTAGCAATATTTTTATCGAAAATTGCAAGAATGTTTCCACTAATATCATAGCTTGCATAAACGAGCTATAGAAAACAAATGCATGATGGGAAAGATAGAGGTTCGTTTTATGAGAACATGTACAATACATGGACATTGACATTAGAGCATCAATAAATAGTCCATGCTGAACATGGCATGTTTTCTATAGATTTTATACGGTACCATTAGTTTCATGTGAAACATGATTCAAGATGGCGGCTATGCAACTCCTCTATTGTCTGTATTTGTCTCCCCCAGTACATACTGTCAGCGCCTAACCAGGGTGAGTTGATCAAGGGTATGTTCGTGCCCTACTGTGAGAACTGTAACTCTAAGGCCTTGCTACAAGCTGTAGGTATCATCGGTGCAGTTATCATGCCGCACAATATCTACCTCCACTCCGCTCTAGTCAAGGTAAGCGCTTTCAGCTGTATGAATACCATATGGGTCAGATTTTCAGAAAATGTACAATTCGTCTTCACCAATCTTCTCAAATAACCCAAATTTCAGACGAAAATAAAGTTCAAAATACAGTTCAACCTAACCAAACAGATTGCTAGAATCAATGCAATGCCAAATATACTCGAATTTACCTAGTATTGCCCAAATTGCAGCCTAATTTAGCAGAATTTACTAAATGTGTACAGCTGCCAATTGTATATTCTCTGAAAATCTGACCCATATATCCCCGTTTATAAGCTGGGGGTTCAGCACGTCCTTATGTTAATATAAGCTGGGCCCCATTTATAAGCCGGGTGCCTGTACTGCCATATGTACCAACAATAACAATAATTAATCTAAGATGCTGAAGAGCTTTTAATGGATCATGAATGATAGTTTATATCCAAGAACTCAGTTGTTGTTGATTGATTGTGAACTCTGGTAGTGTTTTTTTTGTGTTAAATTGGAGTTTAAAACACGAAAACCAGAGTAATGAATGACGATAATGATAAACATGAGTTTCAGCTAAATCTACTGGTTTTCAGTTATTGTAATATAAGCCGGGCCCCAAATATAAGCCCACCCCTAATATAAGCCGGGTCTATTAACCATATGACATTAATTAAAGCCAGGGCTTATAAACGGGGAAATACGGTACGTGTAGCAAATTTCAATACAGGCTAACCCCGATGCTAACACTTAATCTTTTTAAAGAAGTCCAAATGATATTTCAACAAAATATCTTTATTTGCATTATAATTAATGTTTCTCTTGAATTCTCAATGTTTTCGAGATCATACTGTATCCTACTTGCTCTATTGCAGTCACGTGATGTAGACCGGAAGAAGAAGGAGGAGGTGCGCGAGGCGAACATGTACTACTTCACGGAGGCCACCATTGCGCTCTTCATTTCCTTCATTATCAACCTGTTCGTGGTGGCCGTCTTTGCTGAGGGCTTCTATGGCAAGAACCAAACAGAGCTGGTGCGTAGAATCTTTTTACTCAATAGGGGAGTTGCATCTGCCACTGCGCATGTCTGTTACAGTGCATCCTGGGATGGATTCTGATGGAATCTATCTGATATACAAATATTTGGCAACACTTTTGCAAGAATGTTTTCATCAATATCAGAGTTTGTAAAATGTTCTATGAAAACCAAATGCATGATGGGAACGATGGAGGCTTGTGTTATGGAACCATGTATATCACATGAATATTGATATTAGAGGACTGATAAATAGTGCATGCTGAACATGGCATGTTTTCTATAGATTTAATACTGTACCATTAATCCCATAATTCCATGCAAATCAAGATTCAAAATGGCGGCTATGCAACGCCCTTATTGGTTACAAAAACACGCTTGTCCACAATGTGGATGTATTCTAGCATCGCCTTTCTAAACTACTACAAATTGAACTTTATTTATTAGCCGTTTTCATATTACATGCAAAATATCACTACTTCCTCAATTTTTGTAACTTAATGTATTTTCTCTATTTCAGTACAATACATGTAACGCTAGTGACAACCCGTACAAAGATGTCTTTGGGGTAAGTGTGTTTGACTGTTCTTGCCATTCTGGTATTTACATCATCTAATGAATCAATATTCCTCAGGTCTTACAATAGATGCTGATGCAATAAAGACAATAAAGAAAAAGATGCTGATAAAATAAGATATGAGAAACGTCATTGAACGACAAAATGCGTCTTTTATTAACTATTGTACTTGTAATTTAATGACTTGGCCCTAAATGGAATAAAAAAAAATAAAAAAAAGATTAAGTCTCGTCCACCACGAGAAGTGAGAGCGAGAATAAATAAATTTATTAAAATTAAACAAAAATTAAACTTTTACTTTCCTACGGTAGGTCTCGTTTAATTTTTTTTTAAACAAGACTCTATCAAACAACAGATACTACAGTTGCAAAATACATATCAAAGTATACGCGATCAGTCAAACCTTTAACAAATGATATTAAATGGATGTAGGAGGAATGAAGGAAAGCATTAAGGATCAATTACTTACTCAATAACTCAAGGAATATTGGAATGTTCATATTCGTGATAGGAATGATGCCTTAAAAGCGTGATTATTTTTTTTTTTTTTTTTTAAAGCGTGATTAGTTGGGATTTATTTCATCTCTAATTATGTCTAAACATTTTTATTTTTTACCCCGTGGCTCATTACATGAGTAATACAGCTTGCATAATCATAATCAGAAAAAAAGGACAAGACCAAAAAAGAAAGTTTACGATTTAATTTCCAATTAATATAAATAATGTAGGTCCTTTATGAAAATGCATATCATGGAAACTGAAAATATATACAATATTATTCGGTGATGAAAGACTACCCTATATTAGTCAGCACATTGTTAAAATATCGAGTGGTGAAAGCGGATGCATGAATCATAGAATGTAATTTGATACACTGTATAGATTAAATGTCATCGTATTTCTATTTTCAGCCCGGCTGGGACATGTCAATCGATATATACCGAGGTGTAAGTATGCTTATTGTCATATTCTATTATTCACTTAGAGGATCGGGTGGTATGTCACCTGTTTGATGATAGATTAAACTTTGGTAACCATTTCTGAGTGCATTCTTCAATAGGGGTGGGTGTGTGGTGTGTGTGTGGGGGGGGGGGGGGGAGAACTGTCTGTATTCATTGTTATTTACTAAGCTGGGTTTGCTAGTGTCATACAACTCCAAAGTAGATATGGGACAGATTTTCAGAAAATGTACAATTGCCAGCTGTACACATTTAGTGAATTCTGCTCAGTTAGACTGCAATTTGGTCAACACTAGGTAAATTCGAGTATATTTGGCATTACATTGATTCTAGCAATCTGTTTGGCTAGGTTGGCTAGGTTGATCTTCATTTTCGTCTGAAATTTGGGTTATTTGAGAAGATTGGCGAAGTTGAATTTTACATTTTCTGAAAATCTGACCCATATATTGAATTGAATTGAATTGAAAAATACTTTAATTGTCTGAGGTTATACAGGTACAAGTATGGAAGTTTAGACAAATAGGTGACCAGGCTTCTGGATAAAATCCAGGTCTTCCAGCCGCCACCTCATAATAGAAAGACAAATACTAACAGGGCATAATACAAGTTAAAGTTGATTAAACTAATCCTTACATTATAAAGCAAACAGGGCATAACACAAGTTAAAGTTATTAAACAAATCCTTGCGTTATAAAGCATGTTATAAAACCTCTATCGTATATTAATCTCGCTCTAGTTCGAAATATTTGTTTTTATCAGTTCAATAAGAGCTTTACTATCACTATTTTCTATGAATATTGGAGAAAAAATTAAAAAAATGTTGTGTGCAAATACCTGATGCAGCTGGCAAATGCCTTGGAAATGTATTATTTTCTATACATAAGTGTCGTCAGGCGACCTTATCATAGTTGAAATTGTGTAGTGAGGTGATAACATAGGAATTATACCACCTGTTTTGTTTATATCATCTTGATTCGAGTAACTTTAAATACTTTCATTGATCTTTAAAAACTTAAATCACTATTAAAAATTATCTTTTTCACTTGAGCAGCATGAGATTTCGCATGGAAATGTTCTCAATAAAATTTCTTTTAAAAAAAAATAAAACATATGATATCAAAACTGTCTAGTAGCATTTATAATCCCAATACTAAGGTTTTTTCTTTATTAACTTATATATATAATATATATATACAATCCATTGTTATATTATTTGGTGAGGACAGGTTATTTTATTAGTGCATTTATCATTAAATTTCTTCAAGGAAATAAATTGAACAAAGGAAATTTGTATGTTCAATCTATCCACATGTCAGTAATTCATGAACAGCACATTTTATAATAAATCTTATAACCGTTTATCATTCATGATAATGTGTCTTGAAAAACAGAACAGCAAGACAGACTTTGAGCATGTTGTAACAGAACTATTTTCTCCCTTTTTATATGACCACAAAAAACCCCACTTAAATGTGTTATGTTAATGTAGTAATTAAGTTGAACGATGGTAATGTAAAATCAAAGTGAATAAAGGTAAAAGCAAAATCTAAGGCTTTTATCTAGAAATTTTGTATGTTATTTGTAATGAATATTTTGTATCGGTTCGAATTAGATACATGAAAGTATAACTTTCATGATTTTAAGATTTATATAAAAATCAAATCATATCTTCTAAAAGAGTCTTCGTGAGTATAATTAATAAATATTAATAAATCTTATTACCGGATACCTGATATAATCTGATTAAACTGAATGATGTCAAAAGCAAGATTTAAGACATGCATCTAGAAACTTTGTCTATTCTTGTAACGAATCATTTATATTGGTTTGAATTAAAACTATCCCTTGTATGATTGTGTGTTTAAATAATTATAAAATGATATTTTCACAGGGTGTGTTCCTGGGCTGTCAGTTCGGCATGGCGTCGCTGTATATCTGGGCTGTCGGGATACTTGCTGCCGGACAGAGCTCTACCATGACCGGTACATATGCCGGACAGTTTGCTATGGAGGTTAGTACTGGGAAACTATTATATTAGTGCAGACTCTTTATCTCTTGGACGCAGATGCTATTTCTGTAAGGGAGAATAGAAGACATTCCTCTCCATACAGTTCTTCTGGAGTGTGTCTGACCATTTACATTAGATGAAGTTCGTACCTCATGTTGGTTGTATGGGAGGGCATGTGTTACATAGATAGAACCTGATTGGAATGTGGTACAAGGGACATTATTGCACTGTCCGAGATGTTTGTTTAGGTTCTTTATTTACTCCTACATCGCTAGCACTTGGGGGGAGGGAGAGGGAATGGCAATGTACATACCTCACGCGTTGGATTCGGCGCAAATTACCACACTACTCCTGCCCACACAAATAGCATGTGGTACATACACTAACGTGCAGTAAAAGCCATGTGATAATGTTGTCATTACACCATGATGAAGTTAGAGACCACCCCTCTATGAAGACTAGTTTCTCTCAGTCCCAAATTGCTTTCCTCTTATTAGATTAGCCCCTCTAATGAGACCACCTCGCTATGAGACCACCAATCGTTCAGTCCCAAGGGTGGTCTCAATGGAGAGGTTCCACTGTATATGACATTCTATGAAAAATTAAAGTAACCTACGATGTGGCAACCAAATCATTCTACAACCATTTCCATTTATTTTTTGTTTTATTTTTTTTTTTACATTTTTCTGTGTCCTGCATATTTTCTTTTCTTTTTTTTTTGACAAGTTTTATTCATCATATCCTGCCTTCTTGGCGCATACAATACTAAAACATGTTATTAATTCAGCTTTTCATGAACTCTTTTTTATTTTATTTTTTATTTTCTTATTTTCGACCAACTATTTATCCCGCAGGGGTTCCTGGCGTTAAAGTGGAAGCGGTGGCAGCGGGTTCTGCTGACGCGGTCCATAGCTATCCTGCCCACGGTGCTGCTGGCTGTATTTAGTGGACTGGAGCGACTCACCAAGATGAACGACCTGCTCAATGTACTCATGAGTCTCCAGCTACCATTCGCACTCATCCCCATAATCACCTTCACCAGTTCTAAACACCTCATGAACGACTTCAAAAATGGATGGTAACTGATTTTTTGTTTAAGATTTTATTTAACCATGGGTTGCCGACTCCCCTTTTCGGGGTTAGTTCTGTCGGTCCAAGATGCAAACACATTTACATACAGAGAGAAAAAATTCTTGAACAACATTGAGAGTCAGAATAGATGATAGTAATCAACTGATGGCTTTATTGCTTTATTTGTTTATTTATTTATTGATTTATTTCCAGAGTAAATTATGGGTCAGATTTTCAGAAAATGCAATATCTCTGGGTGGACATTTACTAGTAATTATACTCTATGGGATGAGCCTTGAAATGCAAGGATATATATGGGTCAGATTTTCAGAACATGTCACAATCTACATTTCTACTCATTATCAAAATCTGCTAAATTAGAGTGAAAAATGATAAAAACTAGGTATATCTGAGTGTATTCTGTATTGTATTCATTCAATAAATCTGTCTGGTTATGTTGAACTGTATTTTGAACCTGATTTTCGTCTTAAATTTGGGTTATTTGAGTGATTGGTGAAGGCCAATTGTACGCTTTCTGGCGACTTGAACCTATTGCTTATGACACTAGAAGATTTATTTTTACACAGGCAACGTTTGAGAAACTCCCATAGTGGATAAAAACGTTTTCCAATGAACTGTTTAAAATGTATTTTGGTTTGAAAAATGTTTATTAGGCTCAAGATATTTAACATTTATATCAGAAATTTCCATGCGTCGCCTCATGGTACAAAATACATTATTAGTTAACATAGTAAATAGAAACAAAATACGTTGACAATAACAATAAATCATATACTGATACTACTGGCCTTTAATTAAATAAATAAAATTTCCATTGCAGGTTCTCCAAGATCACGGGTGTAGGGCTGACTATAGCAGTGATGGGAATCAACATGTACTTTGCTGTAGACACCATTAGTAACCTTACCGTCCGCCACTGGGCGCTCTACACATTCATTGCCCTTGTACTCTTCCTATACTTAATGTTTATTGCATATCTGGTGAGTTATCTATCTAAATTATATATTTTTTATATTCAATTCAAGGATTCTTTTATTTGTAGATCTTTTTTACATAGGTAATTCAATGTCTGGATAAACAGTGTCCCTGATCAACCAGGTCTTCCAAGGAGTGCCTAGAATCTTTTTTTTTTGTTTTAAAGGTGTTTATTCACAGTATCCTGCAGTCGAGGCTCTTACAATTCTAAGGCTTGGTCACATGAACCCTTTTCGTTTTCAAACTTTTTTTGGTATTTTCGTATTTTCTGACTGTCAATCCTTCAACCAGTACCATCATCCATGTACATACAAACAAGATTAATAATACCAGCGAACACTTCTCCTTAAATTCTCTTGTACTTTACATATTTCTTAATCGAGAGACAAAACTGACTGAGTTCTTACATACATTTTACACTCATCAATAAATCAGGACATATACATTTTGATGTTCTCGTTATTATATTACACAACGCACCTACCGGCGTCGTGTAGTGCCTAGAATCTTGATTTACTTTAAGTTTGTTTCCAACAATAACAACAAGAATAGGAGAAAATAAATTATAGTTTTACGACAGTGGATAATTATGAAGTTATGTGATGAATATATGAATTTAACAGACCATGAGAAGTGAAGTTAAGTTATATATTAAGATTAATTTATTTACATTATATACATTGTAGTAAGTTCTTAAAAATATTTAAATTATAAAGGCTCGTACACAAAGCTGAATCTCTTTGTGTGGCATAAATTTCAATCTGAATATATTTTCATTTAATGTAAATAATGTTTTTATAATTACAGTCTTGGTTCATGTTGATCACCCTCGGTGCCAAATTCCTTCTACGATTATCGGTAAGTACAACCGGAGTTTAACACGTAGTATACGGGTCCTGGCGACAGAAAATGTACAATTCACCTTCGAAAATCCTCTCAAATAACTCAAATTTAAGTTTACCAAGAACTGTCGTATATTAGTGTAGTAAGACACAGCAGTGGGCGGAAGGCCAGGGTTATTCTGCATAGAATTGCCCATTATCTTGTCATGCCAATGAACCTCTTTGATTGTTATGGCCAGTGTACTTAGTATCAGTCTATCTACGTTTCAATTGTCATTTGCAAAGATCTTTGCTGTATAAAAATTCTAAATAGAAATTTTTAAAAAAAACTATAGTTAATTAGTCTCTGTAATGAGGCACCCACAATCAAAATGCAAGTTCCTCTGCATTTTACTTATGGGTCAAGTCTCCAGAAAATGTACAATTGGCCTTCACCAATCCTCTCAGATAACCCAAATTCGAGACAGAAATCAGGTTCAAAATACAGGTCAACATAACCAGACAGATTTATTGAATGAATACAATACAGTACATTCAGATATACCTTGTATTTATCAATTTCCACTCTAATTTAGCAGAATTTGAGAGACTAGTAGAACTGTAGATTGTGCATCTTCTGAAAATCTGACACTCTTTAAAATTGTTTAAAACCTACTGCAAGGCTACATAGCCCCCACAATAGATGTGGTAACATGATATGTTAATTTAGATTTATTTTATACGTATTTCTCTTGTATGTCTTATAGAAACACTTATGTTCCTGTTGTAGTGAATTGGAGGGTTCTGTCGGAAGAACTGTCAAGAAATATGTGACCTATTTTTTCGAGTAAACCATATGTAAAAAAAAGAATTATATGTAAAAAAAGAATTTGGAAAAATAAAGTTTCAATATATATATTATGTTAAAAATATTTCCTATTTCTACCCTGTTTCAGTGCACGACCTACCTACAACCCAGCTATCAGCTGTACGAGGACTCTATAGAAACACGACCTCTGGATGAGGAGTATACCACCAGCTCCTCCTCCTCTGACCCCTCCCCCCTCACCTCCCCCACTAGAGACCCCCCTGAGGGGGAGGACATTGGGGGTGGGGGGGACGCAAGGGCCGTAAAGGAGGAACAGGACGTAAGGAATCGATACGGTTCTATTGACGGAGCTCACTGATACGTCAGCTCGAAGTAATGCGTGGTTGTTAGAGGTTTTAAAGGGTTTTTTTAAAGGGTTTGTTTTGTGTCAGGAGACGTAGCTAAAGTCCTTTTTTTCAAGGATGTAGCAAAATAATTGTACAGTTTTTTGGTGACGTAAGAAAGAGGTATGGCTGTACTAACGATTCGCACTGAAATGTAAGTGTCATTTCTTTTATCATTTGCATTTGTGATGTATTTCAGGTAAATGAGTCACAAGTCGCAAAAAGGATATTTTTCAAAGTGTCTTTTTTACAAGATTTCTTTATCAAAATGTTCTCATTTTTGCAGGGCTTAGCACCCTTAGTCATATGAATCCACGTATCAAATTTCAGGAATATCCAATATTCCCAGAAGTATTCCAAACTTTTTTTCAAAAATAAAAATATCAAACTTAAAATATAGATATACATATTATCTTATGTCCTACTGTTTACTATTATTGAAATCGGCTTCATCTCATCTTTTCAAATATGATGATATCTCAAAATCCAATCTTCGCGACTTGTGACTCATTTTCCTGAAACAGATCACATTTGCAGAGGGAAGATCGCGATAGCCAACGTCCAAATTAAAGTAAATGTAAGTGTACTTGTACATACAGTTGGGTTTTTATAACTGTCTTAGAAGGAAAGGCAAATTCTGACGAACTGCTTCATCATTTACAGCGTAAGAAATAGATTTGGCTCTATAAGCGAGTTTAGAGATTGCTTTCTTCCTGAAACATTTTAAAAGAGATTTTGTATATTTATCACCCTATACTTTCAGGGAAGAGAGAGTGAAATGAAACCCAAATTTTGTGGAATTATTTGTTGGGGGTCATCAAAATGTTTCTTTAAATCAGTCAGAAATGTTCTGTACGTGTACTAGAGGCCCTTGTAAACAATAATCACTCTTTCTTGGAAATCTTATTTTTGGTATGACCCGACTTGTCCAAGGAATACAATAGGGGATTTGCATGTCTCACTGCGCATGTCTACTGCAGTGCATTCTGGGATAGATTCTGTTCAAATATGACATACAAATATTTGGCAACATTTTTATTGAAAATTGCAAGAATGTTTTCACCAATATCAGTGCTTAAATAAATGATCTATGAAAACCAAATGCATGATGGGAAATATAGGGACTTGGGTCATAGAAACATGTATATCACATATATTGACATTAGAGCAGTGATAAATATCCCATGCTGAACATGGTATGTTTTCTATAGATTTTATACAGTACCATTAGTCCCATAATTCCATGCGAATCAAGATTCAAAATGGCGGCTATGCAAATCCCCTATTGTATCAGAGAGAGAAATCTTATGTAAAAACTAATGTGATAAAGAGGACAGTTTAAACGACGATGGTGAAGAAAATAATTGTGATAGTATAACTTGAATACGATGTGATGATTCGGATCACCAAAATGTGTACAATCTTACTTTACAAAGTCAAATATTTTTGGATTAAAATAGATTTTCTAAATTAATTTATATCAGCATTCTCAGATTTCTTCCTGTACCCAAGTGAATTTGTGTCTCAAAAATTCAGAAATTGTTTGGAAATTATTGCGAAATTTACAATTTCGAGTAGTGATTGTACATATGGGTCAGATTTTCAGAAAATGTACAATTGGCAGCTCTACACATTTAGGAAATTCTGCTAAATTAGGCTGAAAACTGAAGAATACCGGGTATATCATACCGGGTATATCTTGGTATATTTAGTATCACATTGATTTAAAGTATCAGTTCTGTTATATTAAACTGCATTTTGAAGCTCATTTTTGTCTTAAAAGTGGGTTATTTGAGAGGAGTGGTGAAGGTAAATTGTACATTTTCTGAAAATCTGACCCATATATTGGTGTGCCAACATGCTATGGGACCTGTATTTCCATGAATGAACAGGACTAAATCTATTATTTTCATAATTTTGTATTATAGAATATTACAGACTGTCACTGGACGTAGTGCAATGTTAGAAGCTTGTCAAACGGCAGCAATGTATCACCACATCTGCTATAGTTTGTATACCGTAAAATCTCCAGAAAACGCCAAAAATTGTAAAATTTGGATTTTTAACAATCAAAATTCTCCTGAAATCTTACAAGTCCACCTCCAGAATCTATTAGAGGTTTTTCCCCGAATTTTGACTAATATAGACGCAATTCAGAACCCAAAAGTTAAAGGGTGTCTTCTAATACACCCACGAATAATAGAGATTTTACGGTAGATGTTAGAATAATGCTTCTAGTCTTTAGTAAGATTATTACGGTATCATGCTTGACACCTAGGCCCAAATCTGTACTTCACTAGGACCGTTGAAAGATTTGATTTCTTGATTTTGATTTTCACATAACTCTTGTTATAAAAAAACACATGTGAGGATTTGGGTTTAAACTGTTCACGAATGTTATACAACTGAGCAGAGATTATGATTGGAGGTGTTTTGATAAATCTGTGTAGCATTTATTGATTAGTTTGCTGATAACTGATTGATATGTCACCTCCCCAGGTCTAACCACTTCTCTCCAGTGTAAACCTTTCCCCCCAGAATCTCTCCATTGGTTTGCGTTGCAAGGCGACCGCCTCTGGATCTTTACCATGGAAACCTTTACACTGGGGGTATAGCATGGTGTTTATTACACCCCTGTGATGTTGCTTCCTATACCTTCAGCATTGTATGTCACACTTGGTCAAAGTGGTGCATAACATGTGAGTTATGTCACCCTTGGCGCATACAACAAGTAGGTCCACCAAAAACTTAAACTACTTCTTTTATTTTCAATTAATTATATTTTTTATTTATTAATGGGGTGTAATAAATATGGAACAAAGCTCGGGTGAAGTCTGTACACTTGTTAGTGACCTCGGGAGCGCAGAAGATCTCGGGCTAACGCCCTCTATCTTCCCGCGCTCCCTCGGTAAATATCAAGCGTACAGACTTCCCCCTTGCTAGGTTCCATCTATGTATTATATAAGGGTCTAGTCCACTAAGCCGATTCTCATGCGATTCTCACAGAATTTAGTGCAAAAGAGTCCTCTGCGGCGCAAAATCGCATGAGAATCGGCTTAGTGGACTAGGCACATGTATATGGGGAACGTCGCCAGAAATTGTTCAACTGATCTTCACCAATTATCAAAATAAACTCAGATTTTCCTAGTATTTAACCAATTTACTAAATGTGTAGAGCTGGGAATTGGACATTTCTAGTCGATCGGACCCATATATAGGGTTAGGGCGTCAGAAATTGAACTCATTTATTTTACTAAAACTTGTGTTATTTGAGAGGATTGGTGAAGGTGAATTGTACATTTTCTGACGTCCTAACTCATTATTATCCATGTGACGCTATGTAAAATAAAAATTATTATGTCATTGAGATAGGCTACTCATAAAACTTAGACAAGTTTATCTATCATATTCGGACCGGGTTTAGAACAATCAAAGTACTGGTATTTCATGATTACAAAAATCGTAATTTTGTTTTAGATTTTTGTCGTGAATACAATGGGCAACAAAGAGCAATTTAGATTATTTGTTGAACATGTCTTTATCAAATGTTTTATTTGACAGTGAAATTGTCTTCTATCATACAAGAATCTCACTGAGGGAAGCGTTTAGAGAAAACCGCCTCAGGTTTAGAGTATCACTGTAAACTCGGGTTTAGAGTATCACTGTAAATTAGAGTATCACTGTAAACTCATGTTTAGAGTACCACTGTAAATTATAGTCTCACTTTAAACTCAGGTTTAGAGTACCACTGTAAATTAGAGTATCACTGTAAACTCACTGTAAATTACTCGTTTCGAGTATCACTGTAAATTACTCGTTTTCTGTATACAAAAATGTTTATATTATAAGTACTGGTTGGATAGACTGCTTCAATTGTTTCATGTTGGGAAACAAAGCTTTAAAGTTGCATTCTCATCTATTACGACAAAAGAAATCTTAACTAATTGACTCATTATTTGACCTATTTGAGTGACGTAATTATCAATAATCTCCTGTTATTGTTGATTTATTTAAATTTAGATTCAAGAATACAAGAATTTGAAATCGGAAAGAAAATGAGCGATAAGGTGAATGATAATAAGGGAAATCACTGCAACTGCATGAGTATTTGGGCGGGCCATCGAAATATAAATGTCATGCAGCCCAAAAATTACGCGGTACAAACCATTAAATAATTTGATCAAATGACTTTCAATTTTCAGAACTTTGATCAAATTATTTGTAGTTTTTGACCGGTGTGCGATGATGAGAATGCGACTTTAATTAAGAGATTTTGTTTAAGATTCTGATGTGATTATTATATCATCATCTCCCTGATAACAGTGAGTCGATGGTTGCCAAACTCTAGTACAAGTGACCGACATTTAGAATCGCACTTGATCCTATATAAAGAGTTTAAGATTGCATAGAATATGACATTAGTATGTAAAGATGCTGTGAGAAACGTTAATATCCAGATGGAGAAATAGTGTATATTTTACCTAGAGAATGTGCGGGTCGCATTCACAATACTCACGCCAGGGAGCGTAGTTGTGTATGTAATAAGACTGGATCATTTGTTTGACTTGGTGTTTTTATGAGGGATGGAAATGTTCAGTATTTCTACTGAAATCAGTATTTTTTTCGAAATGTTATAAAAATTGTCTAATTTCCTTCCCCTCCACCCCGCCCCCCAATGGCATCATTTTGAACCTAAAGTTTTTTTGTTTTTTTAAAAAAAAATTCTAAGTTTTCAAAAACATTCAACAGAATTGGATTTACTTTCCGTTGCAATTTCGAAAATTACTTGTGGGTGTGGATTCATACTGGAATACCCTATGGGTGCCTTTTCTTTTAATTGCCAGATATATTTCACTATTTTGCCATGGCCCCACTTACATCCCTGTTAAATTACATGGGGTCGAAATATAGACAGCTGTGAAAAAAAATATGATCCCCTAAATAATGACAAAATATTGCATAATAATAATCACTGGTTAAAATGTCATATTATATATATATACCTTTTGGAACATAATCACCTGGAACCAAATACACTATTTTCTACTGTATTTCGAAAATTTTTTGGGGGAAAGTGGTTAAAAACACGATTCGGTTACCTTGGTATAAGTTTATGAGAGAAACTAGTAAATTTCTCGAAATTTATAGCGAAAATCTGCAAGAATTGTTGCAAAAATGTACAGCTTTTTGCATCTATCACAGTCTTGCCATCCTGACCCTTGTAATTATTATGCCACGCCGGTTACATAATGTTTAGATGCTGTATTTTACCTTGTGCTTCAAGAGAACGTGTGCCATAATCCTATTGTCCTCCAAAGTGTATCTTGCCTGAATAGATTCACTCACAAATAAACTATATATTTTTAGAATGTAGTTTATATAGCACCAGGATATTTGTATGTGAAATCTCCCACTCACTCCCCTGCTCCCCACAACTCCTATACATATAAAATTGTCTTGAAGAAGTTTCTTGTTATCCCTGATTTGCTGGTAATTGAATGTTTATGTGAAGTGTTTCAGGAAAATGAGTCATAATTAACAAAAAAATGATATTTTTCTAATGTTTTTTCACGACAACCCTTTCTCGGAATGCCTTCCGTCTTAAGGTGTTCTGCGCTGTTTGTTGCATGAATACATGTGCCATATTTCAAGGCTGTAAATTGACTATCTGTGCGTTTCTGAGGTTATCCTAAGTAGTATATAACTACTTTACTAATAAGTTTTTTTTAATTTCATGTATACTAGGTAAAACAAATATTCCCTTCTCTGGGTTTTTCACCTGCCCCTAGTTGTTTGGGGTATATGAATGTACATAGAGGAGACAATGGCGATTATACAGAATACAATAAAAACAAAATGTGACCATTAAAAAATATTGCGAACTTTCTTTTCATACATATACATATATAGAAGTACTTATTTGATAGCCTAATGTTTACTATCATTGGAATCTGCTTGATCTCATCTTTTCAGATATGGTGATATCTCAAAATCCTTATTTTTGCGACTTGTGACTCATTTTTCTATGACACATCAAATATATGTAAATAGGTACTTCCTCCATTATCTGGATGTTTTTGCAGGATGTTGTATTCAAAGACATCCCCGATGGCAAAATGAAATAAATCAATATTTTCAAATCAATTTAGTGTTTCTTGGTATTTTCATGTTCATTTGTTGCCAACGTTCTACTTTTAACGTTATGTTTTAAGGGGAACTAATTTGTAAGTAAATATTCTCTTTGGTCTTTACATGAATACAAATAAATGTATTAATTGTCCGTGGAGACCACTAAGAGGCAAGGTGGATAAAAGCTAAACATCATTGTTTTGAGGATTATTACGAATAACATAGTATCAACTCCCATTAAACTGGAAGATATATGGAGTAGAAGGTCTCCGCGGGACCTGGAAAAGCCTTGAATTTGGAAAAATACATTCAATGCCTTGGAAAGTCTTGCTCGAAGGGCCTGGAAAATCATTATATGGGCCTTGAATTCTGTTGGAATCCACTAAATCGCCTTGAAATTTTTGAAGATTCTGTGTACAAACTGTGATGAAATATGAATATAAAACTTGTTAAATACATCATTGACCTATGAACAACAATAACTACAACCCCCAGGTCCCGTCATCTCTAGGTTCTGAAAATTCATTGATATTGCATGGCCTGGAAAATCACTTATTTAAATTAAATATTAAAACGTGCTTTGAAAAGCCTTGAATTTCGTTAGTGCAAGGTGCAGAGAACCTGTACTAGCATAGTAATTTAAAAACTGGTCAGAAGATCAGATGATAGGCATGTGTAATGCAAAGACCATCCAGAAAGCAAAAGACAAAAAAAGAAGGTAGGCCTAAGGTGATATCAGGCAATGCAGGTCTGGATCCCTATGTGGTCAATGGGCTCTGAACGTCTGAATCCTTCTAAAGATGCCTCTGCTTGACACCAGGTGGCATGTGTCCTCAGACTGCAAGGAAGAAATGTCCATTGCTGTGAACCGGGGGCCAAAGGGCGGGATGTCTGTCAGAAGGGTCAGCGAGGGGGGTTGGGCCACATCAACCAGTCATTTTCACGCATTTTCTGACAGGCCGGAACAGTGTTTTGTTCTCCCCCAAGTGCTGGGACGATGGAGCATTTGGTCACACCTTTTCCCTGCATTTCCTCTAGAGTAGGAGTATTGCTGCCAGACAAGGTTTGAGTCAACTCTGGTTTCTCTTCATTCCACGCATAAATCTTTCGCCTTTTACTAAAGATTTCCGTGGGGAGGAACAAGACAATGAGTCTATAGACCAATTTTTACAACCCTGTCCCTTGTGGCAGGGTGACTGATAACACCAAAAACATACCTGTACCTGTTGCTATCTCTCCCACCTCCACATCCCTTTGTTCCTCTCAAGAGAGAGGGTGCTGCCAATGCTTTCTGCCTCTAGTTAAGATGGTTGTCCCCTCTCCTCCCCTCCCCCCTACCTTGTGAGTGAGAGTAGAGCAAAGGCCAGGTGTGAGAAGGAAGCTTCCCCTGTTTGACACCAGGGCGGCAGCACTTTGAAAGTGGTGGTCTTATTGAAGGAAAAGAACTGCCAGTCGCTATGTTTGTGTGACCGGCAGGGTCTGGCGACGCTGGGAAGGGCTTTCGGAACAGTTCATCAGGCAGTTCATGTGGCATGGCTGGGGTGTTGGAAAGAGGGTAAGCTTCTCACGTCTGCCAGGGCATTGGGTGACAACATGGGCGGAAGAGATTGGAAAAAAATGCCAGGTGTGAGAAGGAAACTGCTGACATCAGGTCAGCAGGCAGCTATTATGGCAAACAAAATCTGACCAAATTTACTCATATTATGATTTATATAGGACTGATTTCATCAATATTATGCTGCTGTTTATAAAAGAATTTGAAGGTAAATCTGCCAAGAGAAAACAGCTGCCGGTCGGGCTGCGGGTGAGCGATAATAAGTGAAGTCTTCACAGGAAAGGAATGGGGCAGGCCTTCTGAATTAACTGAAAACGCTTTAGTCCTGTAGCAAAAACAAACTAAAAACTTCCTTCAAAGTTTTGGCCAAATGGCTTTTATATCAGTTGTAAAAAAATGGAACAAAAATGTTCTTTTTTTGACTGATTGAAGTGTGAAAATGAAATGATATAGTTGAATGTTGGTTGCTTTACATTGCTTTTTAGCCAGGCTGACGTACTTCGTCTCCTACCTTCGAGACACGTCCTTCATTTTATTCCTCTGAGTTGAATATTAAAAGAGGGTAAAACTAAGTAACACTTTTAAGTCTTCCATATATATGGAATTCCTTAGGATTTATTGACTGCAAATATATAATTTCCCTAACCATATATATCTGCTATTATTATACTACTAATTTTCTGTTGTTAGATTTTCTCATCACTATTAACATAATTTTAATGACCCTGGGTAGAAAAAACAAGCCTCCCTAGCCAGCACTCGAACCATGGACTTCAGAGGTGAGCCTGGCTAAAAAAAAAAGACAAGCAATACTAGGTGGGCCTCAAACCTCCAATCTAAGAGTTTCATTATAACCAATTCAAAATTGTCCTTAACCTATTGTCTCAATTATATGTGATGTGTTTCAGGAAAATGAGTCATAAGTCGCAAAATTGATATTTTTCAAAGTGTTTTTTTCACAAGATCACTTCATCAGAATGTTCTGATTGTTGGAGTATTTATCACTTATAGCTGTATCAATCGATGTATTAAATTTCAGGACAATCTATGTAATATATCATTTAGTTCTAAAGGTGCTCATGTGGACTACATTCAGTTACTTTACTGTTTATTGACCCCCAGAAATATTGGAAACTTTTTTTTTCAAAAACGAAAATATCAAACTTAAAATCTAGAAATACTTATTAGATTATTAGACTGTTTACTATCATTGGATTCGGCTTGATCTCATCTTTTTAAACATAATGGAATCTCAAAATCTTTTTTTTGCGACTTATGACTCATTTTCCTGAAACACATCACATATGTGAGCCAATAGTGTTGATTTCTAGTGAGAACAAGGCATGTCTCCTGATTTACCATGTACGTTGAAGACTATTGTTTGGATTAGACAGGGAATATTGAGTGGTTCAAGGAGGTAAAGTAATTTCCTATGTGTGCACCTCTGCTTGTTGGGAAGGAAAAGTTGTCGGATAAAGCAGTCCAGCCACTGTCGACGAAATCGTTGGCAATGCATTGGTGATGAGCCATAGTCAATAAGATTTTTGTCAAATTCATTGCATCGTCTTTGCATCGACTTGTCATTGCTATGGCTTCAGCACAACAAACGATGATGAGTGGACTGGCGATGAGTGGATGATGTGAAAATTGCATTGGCAAGTGTAGCGATGAAGATCAAACATGTTTGGTATTTCCCGCCGATGCCGATGCATCAGAGCATTGTCAATGGAGGTAATGGCCGTAGTGATGCGTTGGTGATGTCTAGTCGATGAGATTGCATATGTAAAAGCAAGAGAATTAGTTCTATAGTTGCCGATCTTATTCTGGTTGTCGATGCAAAGGCGATGCAGCTATACTGATAACCCTCTTTATCGATGTGCATCGCTGGCAAGTGCATATATATATATTGTATTTTTATTCTGAGTCGATCAGTTACATCATATTTCCAGAAAAGGATGCCAGCCTCTCCACTTGGAGGTCTTCCTGGGGTATCCTAGGTTATTAATATCAGTTATACATGATATCGGGATGTACATAATCCTGTCCGATTCCAAAAGGCAAAAATACTAATTTACTGTATGTTGACTACCAGCTCATTCTATAATACTTATAGTGCAATATTATACAGTCAATACATAAGATGTAGTTTACATTATTGAAATATATACCGACTTTTGTAAGTAAAAGTTCAAAGTCAATGTCCTGTCGGCCTTCAGTTATTATATTCTACTACCTTTTTCATACAATTTGATTATCCCATGAGCTGGGTCTAAATATTTATCCTCAAATTTTCAAACAACAGTAAACACACAATAACATTACATTAAAGTACAATAAAATGAGTCAAAAATAAATAATACCCTGTGGTTTCACTTTTTGAATTTTCAAATTCATCGATGTATCGATCATATAATAAGGACTTGCATGCCTTTTCTAACATTGTTGGTTTATCTATACAAGTAAATAATCCATGTTTTTAATCGTGAACATATCCAATATAATCAACTTGACTTTAGTTGCTTACCAGATGTTCATCATGTTCCGCAAAATACCTTGTTTTAAGGTACTGTCGTATCTGAATTCTGGTTTTTGTTAACTGATATATCATCCGGTAAATCATTCCATAGCTTTGTCATCGTATATACATAAAATTTCGTTTCTCGGCTGTGGCACCACTAGTTTTTTCCCACCTGTTAATCTCCTCAATCCAATTTTTCTCCTATCTAAGTTATCTTCATCTCTCGTTCTCATAAATGCCAGTTCTAACAAATGGCTATCTCTCCTGGACGAAAGAGTCGGAAGATTAATTTCTCTATGAATTTCCTTAGTACTCAATAATTTTGGCAGTTTAAGGATGATTTTAAATGCCGAATTTAAATCTAATTTTGCATCATCTTTGCATTGACACCATTTTGTTGACAGTGGCCAGACCGCTTAGTTCCCAGAGAAGCATAACTGAAACTGTTGTTTTGTCCCCAATCAGTAAGGATATCAATGTGTAATAGTAAATATCTAACATATCTGACACTTTTCTTTTTCGAATATCCCTTTCCTTTCTAAGATATTTCATCACATAATCAACATAACTTATGGATATCTTAAGGATGTCTGAATTTAGAGATATTCTATCTGTTACAAAGATATCTCAAATAAGATAAGATAAGATAAGATAATTATTTATTTGCCATAGAGTATTTCAACAAACAGGTTACAATCTTCTCAAAAGAGGTCTTCCGGATCATGCCTTTCTTGTTATCTTTTTTCTTGGTTACAGTTCTACATTTGACTAAACTAGCTACGTTCACAGTAAACAGTAATCAGAGTATAATCATGAAAATTTTATGTTCTAATGTTGTTAACAACTGGTAGAATTATGTAAAGTTATTATGAAATATCAATGCGAAATGAGAAATAAGCTGAATTACAATCCTGATGTCGTCTCCTCAAACTACATCATTATGAATCATTGTTTTTTTGTTAACATGCTTAATAAAGGCAAACCTGTCCTCAATTTTGTGTGCCTCAGTCTTGAGGTTGTTCCACCCAATTTGTCACTTATATATAATAGAATTTTGAATTTCTTTTGTTCTTGGGGCCATAGACTTTAGATTTCTGCGATCTCTTGCGTGACTTCTAGTTACGAGTTTTCTGTTGTCTAGATTATCCTGATTTTTTGCTAAGTGGTAAGCAATTTCAATGAAGTGTCTTTCTCTTCTGTCACTCAGAGGCAGAATGTTTAGAAGATTATCTTCATTTCTAACATTGGCAAGTTTATTTTTGTCAAAGATAATACGCAATGCCGAATTCTGTAGTATTTGTAATTTTTGTAGTAGATGCTTAGGTCCAGAATCATAGATAAAGTCACAGTAATCCAAGTGGGGTAAAATTGCCATCTTGTAAAGGTCTTGACATGCTTTTCTGGTTAGTGAATTTTTTGCTATGTAAAGTAATCTAATTTTGAGTGACACCTTTTTGATTAGGTTTTGTAATTAAGTGAGGTTTGCAAGAGAGCGAATTGTCTAGTAAAAAGCCCAAGTATTTGTATTCGGTAACTTTCATAAGATTGGATGTTCCAAGTTTGAAGGAGGAGACACAGTCGCTCTTGTACATAGGAGTAATAGCAAAGTTAATCACACTGCATATGTCCACATTTAACGAAATTTTGTTATGATGACACCATGCACTGGTGTTATGAAGGTCTTCTTGGATTTTTGAATTTGTTTCACATTCCTCTGTATGATTCATAAAGACAACCGTGTCTGCGTAATGTTGAAATTTGGAATACTTTACTGACTTGTATAGATCATTTATATAGTTCGAGAATAAAATTGGGCCAAGAATTGTGCCTTGAGGCACTCCACAGTTGACCATACCAGTGTCTGATTTGTATCCATTTATGCAGACTGATTGTTGTCTGTCCGACAAATAGTCCTGAAACCACGATAGCTCCACATCTCTGATACCATTATGTATAAAGTTTATCTGATAACATTTGATGGTGCACAGCAACGAAGGCCTTTCTAAAATCAAGGAATACCGTTGTATTGAATTGTTTATTATTTAGGCTGTTATATATGTCATTAAGGAAATCTATATGTGCTTGTTGAATCGAGTGGTTCTTTCTAAAGCTGTATTGTTTTTCATAGAATAAGTTATTGTTTTCAAAAAAGTTCGAGAGTTGTGTGCACCACTTTTTCCAGAATTTTGGATGGTAAAGAGATACAGGACATTGGTCTGTAGTTATTTACAGAACTTTTGGAACCATTTTTGTGTAGTGGCGTTACTTTTGCCTCCTTAAATGTTCCGGGACCTTTCCCGATGTGAGGGAGAGGTTTACAATAAATGCTAAAAATATGCCTGAGTGACTTGCTCATTTCTATATACTACTAAGTGGGGTTTGATTATTAGCTAGTAGACTAGCACTAAGTCCCTTGGCTATTCTTATAGACCAGAAATCGGACTAAAGTTAAGTTGGTTAGTATATGATACATTTCATTTCTGTTAAAAGATAATTAGTTTAACAATTGTTTTGTAGGTAATGCCCAAGGAATGGTGGTTGTGTGTGGATAAATTGCATTTCTTAGTATATAATTGATATTTTTTAAATTATAGAAATAATCAAGGTGTGCAAGTCTATCCATTATGATTAGGAAAGAGGCAAAAAGGAGCCAGTCCTAATTGTAATAGTTGAAAAGGAGCAGCTGAGATCTGTCATAACAGCGATGACATAGGAATAGGAAAAGGCGTAATATGTGAAAAAAAAGAGGAAAGGTCTGTAATATTACATATATTGTACAGATTAGGACTATTGGACACAATAACTGTATGGGACTTCCCACGTGAGCAACTACTTTTCCTTGCTTAGCAGCTGGTAAGGAATGGTTTAGGGAAGGAATAGCCTAGCTAGCTGTACATACAATGCATTTTACCATAGGAATTTCCCACCATAGTAAGGGAAAGAATAAAGGAATTCCCACAAAAAAAATTCCTTCCGTTAGTCTGTACAACAGGGTAGAGGATATCCCTCACATTTTATGCTTGATGTGGTGAGACGGTAGCCCAGGGCACAGGAACAGATGTAGGAGCCTAAAGTGTTGATACACTCGTGCTTGATATCTCCACATGGTGGCACGCTCCTTTCACACTCATTCACATCTGAAGAAGAAATTGGTTTCATTTATTTCTACCTAATAAATGGAACAACAAACAACTTTATTACATCAATCTCATCATTTCATCACGCTTACCTACGCCCCAACACCACCCTACACCGAAAGTGCAAAAATGTGCAGAAAAGTGACACCGCAACAACACGGTGCGGTGTTACACCGTGCTACACTCTACCGAGTATATAAACAGCTGGATCTGAGTAATGTATCAACAGTCCCCTGAAGAAGGCAACCCTATGCCGAAACTAGTCGGGAAATAAAACACTGACAAAATGTACATACCGGGTTATCATTTGTAGGAAATATCTACTCTACATATCTTCATTTATTTTTTCTTATTGCTGGAATTAGATGTATTCAATTTTCGTTCAAATCTAGAAATGATTTTCGGTCGTTTAAGGGATTCAAATTTTTAGTGTATTTTAAAACCAGGTTTTACTTTAATATTTTTCATCAAGGAATATAATAATATGGCGAGTTATTATGGTATGCCCGCTTGTTGATTTCTATCTATGCAATAATACGCTGAAACCTGTCGCTCACAGGATCGAGGACAAAAAAGCATTTAGAAAATACACTCAACAACTTCTTGCACCATTTTGAAATGACCGGAAATTTATTATGGTATATTTTGACAAATATATTTTGATAAATAAATTAGCCTACTGCTGCGCCAAAAAGTGCTCATTGTCATTAAGTATTTCTAGCCACGTTCTTCGCCAAATATGCTTCGGCTACAATGTTTGAATGATGATCTTTGATTACTTAGTATGTGTCTGATATGTCAGTTGGTATTGTAACTGTATAACAACCACATAATGTCCTTCAATGTAATTACTCATCTCATCCCCATGTTAGTATTAAGAACCAAGTTCTGAACTTTCAACTGTAACAACTTTCAAAAACAAAAACTCAAGTCGGCAGTCATAGGAAGACCTGTCTGACAAGGTACAGAATTGACCGACCTATTGTAGCAAAATCCGCAATAAAGAATTTTTTAAATTTGAATTTGAATTTTTGAATCAAGGTGTGCAAGTGAATGTATTTACCTTGGCAGTGCTGCATCACAGACCATGTTCCATCAGCCTGACATGTGCGTGAGAAGGCCTGAGGACTTCTTGGATCACCAGTACTGAATCCATCCTTACAGGTATAGGTGATGACATCATTGACTAAGCCTCGTCCTCCAGAACAATCAGCATTTGCTAGCAATGCGGGCATTCCACAACTGACTCCTGCATTAAACATCAAGTAATTAGCATGCAGATTTTGACCTTCTCTCCATATTATGTTGAATCTAGGTACAATATTTCCATATTATGTTTCTCACATATAAGTTGACACATATTTAAACTTCGATGTTTAATCAGACTAAAGGCCGATTCTCATGCGATTCTCACAGAATGTAGTAAGAAAGAGTCCCCTGCGGCACACAATTGCATAGAGAATCAGCTTTGTGGACTATAGGCTCTTTAGCATGTTTTATGATAACATTGCTGCACAGTCGCATAGGTGGTCAAAATGTTTAGTCATACTCACTGTTGCAGCTAATCCCATCTCCAGTGTATCCCTTGTGACACACGCAACGGTATGAGCCAGGCGTAGAGTAACATTCAGCGTGTCTATCACATGGTTTGGTATCACATAGGTTGATAACTGAATAAGTAAATAAGTGAAACGTGGACCCTATTCATCATCTCGTTTCTTCTTTTAAGCATTCTATTAGTCAAAAAGTACACCTGTCACAACCAGGACAGAGTATGTTCTTTTACATAAGAATATTAGAATAAGCTAGAATATTGTTTTGTCCCAAATAGGTCAGGATATCTATATGTAATAGGAAATATAAAAAAAAAAATTAAAAATATCTATTTCTTTTTCCAAGATATTTCAACACATTTTCAATGGAACTAATGGCTATTTTATTATCTAGACACAAACTATCTTGGATTTGGGAAATTCTTTCTTAAACCAAGATATCTCAAATGTTCCGCCGAGTTGTTTTCTCATTTTCATATACTACTATGTGGTGTTTGAGTAGTGGCAAGTAGACTAGCACTGAGTCCCTTAGGCTATACTCATAGACCAGAAATCCGACCAAAGTGAAGTTGGTTATTATATGATACATTTCAATTCTGTTAAAGAATAATTAGTTTAATAATTGTTTTGTAGGTAATGCCCAAGAAATAGTGGTTGTGTGTGGATAAATTGCATTTCTTTGTATATAATTGATATTTTTTAGATCATAAAAATAATCAAGGTGCGCAAGTCTATCCATGATGATTAAGAAAGAAGCCAAAGGAAGCAATCCTAACTGTCATATTTGAAAAGAAGCAACTCCGATGTGTCATGACAGCAGATGACACAGGTCATAAGTAATAGGGGAGTGGTAATAGTAAAAAGACTCCTTGAAAAGATCTCAATTATGAAGAAATAGTTAGTGTCATGAAACTATTTGTTCCACATATAGGAATATCTGGTCGGTAATAGAAAAATGTGTCTTAATAATGTATTACTATGTGTAATATGTGAAAAAAAAGAGGAAAAGTCTGCATTTATTACATATATTGTACAGATTACGACTCTGGGACACAACAAAATTTGATATCCCTGTATCTGATTTATTAAGGAGCTATACTTACAGAGCTCTTTCAGTAGAAATGATTTGGTTTCACAAATACACTATATATTTATATAGTATTAGATTTATTAAGCAGATATAATACATTGCTCACATTGCTGGTGGACACATTATATCTGTGTGCAGCAAAAAATAAAAGGACAACATATGATTTGAAACAGAGATGTGACAGGGGGAGAGGGAGGCTCATTTAGTTATGTAACCTGTAAGTAGGCCAACAACATCTATGACATTATTTCATGAAACTGACCTTCACATTCATCATATGCATCATCTGGGTTGTTGTCGAAAAGTTTTGACAGCTCGCAAACACATATATATGAGCCAATTGTGTTTTGGCAGGTATGCTCAGCACCACAGATGGTAGGATTACTCCCACACTCATTAATATCTACAAACATCACATCACAATGACATGATTTGTCGTGTTATTCCACATATTGAGGGTAGGTGTGTTAAGGTATGATGGAAGAATACAAACGAACGTGTGGTCTTCGTGAGAAGAGGTATTGGAATCACAGTGGTAGAAATATATGATAAAGTACATATAAAATGAGGTCTATCCATATTGAGAAGGTTCACCTGCTTGTGTGAGAGTATTAAGTGTCCACCGAGATGTATAATAATAGTCTGAATGCAGCTCCATATATATATATCTCACCTTTACAACCGCTCCCTAGGTAATATTTGTCATCAGTATTTGTTGCGTTGAATCCTTGTGTACATTCACAAGTAAATCCAGTCTGTGTGTTGGTGCACTCGGCATTTGGAGCACATGGTTTGACAAGCGAGCAACTCTCATCATAGTGGTCTGTACAGTCCACGAATAGACCTTGCACGCACTCATTACGATCTGCATTATTGTTTGCACATCATTATAAACAATGTTTTGTGGATGTTAATGTTTAAATAATTGAAATCTATTTTGTATTTTGCATTAGGGCTTTCGGTGGATTTGCATAAATTATTGATAATAGCAGCATGTATTATGTAGGTCTATGTAGAAGTGAATAACTTTGGTATTGTTATTTTTTCTCTCCCTTGCACAAAGTAAACAACAATTTCTTACAGCTTTTACAGGTACTGGTTTGGTGTCATTCATCTACTTACTATTAATGTAGGTATTGTATTTAATGCTATAGCCCTGTGTTTGCTATGGAGATGTGGGGGGAGATAGTGCTATCATCATGCCAAGACTCACCAAAACAAACTACAGCAGCGAGAGCTCTATCACCATTTGTGACACCCGTGCCTCTTTCACAATCGTTTGCAACTGGAGTAACAGGAAGGGAAGCAGCCATTGGTGTGAAGGCACTTGCGTAACAAGTGTCAAAACAATCTTCTTGGCAATCATACTTGTTCGCGAGAAATGCTGATAATGTAGCGCTATTGATATTAATGTAATCAGGACCATTGACAATTGCCTTTCCTTGGTGGGCAACACACCTAAAATTCAAATATATCCAAAGAATTAGGTGAATGCATGGTGAACAGATTTGAGAAAGACCTTTTTTTTTACCCCTGTGACATATGATTTGTTTCCCCTTAAGTCTGTAGCACATGACCTCAAATACATGTGTAGATAATTTGGGGGAAAAGTCAGTGGACAGTTTCTTTTATATAGTAAGGGATAATCCCTGAAAGTTTTGTGAAAATATTGGTGGACACTATTTTTTCATTGAACACTGTTATACCACTAGGTGGCGCAGCACTCACTATAGGCCATAGCAATAAAGGATGAGTGATGGGTAACGCCCCTCACTCTAGATTTGCAACTCAACTGACTTTGAAGTGTTTCTTTGTAGCTCCCCAGGATCTTTGATATAATTTAGGAACATTTATAGATTATACCCCCCAGGGTTTAACACTGGTGGAGAACCCAGGCATACCTTTAAAGAGAGAACACCCCTTTGGTATACATGATGTACACAGTGTTAATGATATCTCATTAGCATAATTAAATTAGATGGAAAAGGTAGATATGTCTCAATATCTACAACTCCGGGGGGACATTTGGGTTTTGTTTTATTGTAGTGATGTTACATGTCCTGACATGTTTCGACTAACTGTATAGTCTTCATCAGAGGATGGGTTTTGGAGGGTTGGCACTACCCCTTAGGTGCAAATTAGAATAATATAGTGTTACTCATTGTGACGTCATAATACAAAGTTAGCAATAATGGGTTCAGCAAATAGTTTCGTAAATAGTAATTTTTATTCTATTTTTAGGTAGAGGAAGGGAAGGGGTGGGGGTGTTCAGGTTGCCCTGGCGTTCCGTCAGTGGTGGCGTTTTTCGTAGGTCCCTTTATGGTAGTTCCACCTATTTGTGCATGGGGCGTGGTCCTTTCTGCAATAGGAAGGTTTCGCATGGATGAGTCTAAAGCGTACATTAGAGGGGCGCCACTTCGGATCATCATATGAAGTGTCGGGCTTAGGCTGAATAGAGGTTATAACGCTGGTGGGCCTTCTAGTCTGGGAGGGTTCATCAGATACGACAGGTATAGGGGAGGTCATAGCTGTAGAATGTATCAATTTCATATGGCAGGCCAAGTTGAATTTGCGAGTGTAGAGCTTTTCACAGACAAAACACCTGTACCTACCAGGTTTAGCATTATTCCCATGTTGCTTGTTCAAGTGTCGTAGTAGCTGATCAGTGTTCTTATACCAATGGAAGCATGTTGTGCATTGCTGCGGTTGAACTGAGGCTTCGGATATCATGTTCAAGTGTCAACATGTGGCTGTGTTGTTGTTGTTGTGATCGATATGTAGATTCGAGTGTGGTTGTTTACCGTGCGCGTCATCACTATGTGTGTAGTGGTGACGTCACCACTTCTGGTTGAGGCCATGTGGAGTGAAGGTGTCCACGATCCTAATCCATGCTTCTTCAAGTCTCAGTCGTGTGTTTTTGTCCTGTCCTGAGTTATCTAGGATGGTTATGAGGATGTCTTGTGGCAAAACATCATGATCCAGCATGTGTTGTGGTACCGGTAGGTCTCACCTTGTGGTAATGTCATACTTGTGTTTCCTGATCCTTTCATGCTTGGTCCGGCCGGTTTCGCCGATGTTTAATAATTAAATGTTTTGAAATATGATATTAATATTGAATCAAATTAGCTTAGATATTTTTATGCAATGTTACATAACATCATTACCACAGACATAAGCCTGAAAGACTTACTTGGCAAGACGGTAGTTTCTGGTTGAATCAAGGTTGACACCAGCATGCCAGCAAGCGCGTTCAGCCGCCTGGTCTGTCATCACTGCACACACAGGGTCACTGCCACCCGACCCATCACTCTTGGCTATCAACCCAGTGCACCGTTCCACAGCCTCTGGATAGTCTGCCGAGAAGTCAGTTTCATCGAAGACATATTCTGAAATGGAATCGATCTCAACACATTCAAGTGAAACTTATTCAAAAGAATTTTGAAGTTTGACCTGACTGGATTGGGTCTGAGAGAATACACTTAAAACCCTTTTCAGAGGGCCAGATTTCCTGGAGGTATCTTTTGCATTCTGTAAAAGTGTTCTTTCTTAAAATAAGGCATGAGGAAGATTTAAACCCCAAATTAATATGATTGTGACACATATGAATTATAATTGAAAACAGATTTCAGTAGAACTAAACACATCAGCTGACAGAAAGTGTGATTATGCTGGCCCCCTGCAGAGCCACATAGTATTTAAATTTTGGAGGATGGGAGTTTAACATATTCACCATAATTGCTATACTGTTGCGTAGCGTGTATGTGTCTAATAGGCCAAGGTCATCTACTCTGCATTAGTCAAGCCTTGGGGCTACAACGCCCTTAGGCCGAGGCTAAAATGATTAATAACTTCAATTTAGGGCCTGCTTGTGCACTTTTGCCCGGGTACTATGTGCCAAACAGTGCACCAGGTCCTCGATGTTGGTCTTATTCCTTACAGTAGTTACTTCTTCACCACTCATTTTGGTGATACATATGTTATCCAATTTCAAGTAGTCAACCAGGGATTATGGAAGAAGACAACCAGGGGCGATATCCCAGAATCACATCTATTAAAGGATTAATGACCAAGGCATGGTGGACACCAGGGATCAGTCCATCAGAACAACTGAAGGCGAATCCGAAGGATGTTTTGACAGACTGTAAATCTAGAACGTCCATCATGCTGAGATTATTAATCGTTTTAGTCTCCCCCTACCCTAATTGCCTAATTAGGTCAAGTAACCAATCTAGGTCACTATTAACAGCACTTGAATCTGGGCGTTATAAACTCAATTGTGCAATCTGTCAATGCTTTATAGCTGTCCATGCATGTTCCAAAGAGGCAGAAACAATGTAGGGTGGTTCCGATTCTGAGCAACAAAATTATGGTGCTTAGCTAGATGAGTATGCGGTAACAAGTGACTGCTGCCGTCACCCACTCTTAACCACAAACAGATGCTTGGAGCATGAGGCTCTCTGAGGGATTAGTCCCCGTTGGTTGGTCTGAGCTGGCCCGTTATAGACGCATAGAGGGCCAGTGGTCACTACCGGTCCCGCTGGCCCTCTATGCCTAGAGAACTTCCGGTAAACAGCCCAACCAACGGGGACTAAAGCCATTAGAGCCTGAGTTTATTGTCCTCGCTGGCCCTCTATGCCTTCGGGAACCTGTCTCGGCCTCCGGCCTCGACAGGATTCCCGTCAGGCATAGAGGGCCAGCTCGGACAATAAACTCAGGCTCTAATTGCCCACTAGACAGGCAACATATTAAATTTGAATAAATGCTCACTATAGTCTAGTATTGATGTAAAACTTCAAATAGGATTTGAAAATCATTATAAATATTAAGAACATTGGTTCACATTGAATTGATATATATAGGAGTTTCCCTTGCCAATCTATTAAGAAAGAAGCACCCAGTGAGTAGGGTGAAACTTCAAGAGCCCCAGGTATTCGAAATCACCAAAGAACACATGAGAAAGAAAACTGTCATTAACCTTTATAGGCCTCCACAGGGAAGCCTCTTAATAGCCCTTGATGAATTAGAGGGAATCCTCAACAATATCAATACAAGAAATGATATTCTGCTAATATCACTCACCTGAACTGTTGCATTCATTTCCTCTGAAATATGTTGAATTGTCTGTGTTTGGGGCTTGAGCTAATGCAGAACTGATTAATGGCAGAATAATCAGCAATAGTCTCATTGTTGCTGCCATTGCCTTGCCTTGCAACCTGTCTTAATTGCTATAATGAAAGATACAAATCCATACAATTGTTTATCTTATGGATATGGTTAATATTATAGTTGTTGTTTTTTAAACTGTTTTCGTTGTAATTTCATGAATATTTTGATTTTCCTGAGTAAATATGTGTTTAATTTTACACTAAATTCGGGTTTTGTTTATACATTTTCAAGTCAAACCGCTAGGCTTATATCAATTCGCGCTTTGCCTGATGTCCCACATTATATACAAATACAATCCTAAATTTTGCTTTACATAACTTCATGCAACCATCAAGATTGTGCATCAAATATTAACAGAAAATGGTTTTCTTGTAGTATATCACCGTAAGTAGCCACGGCAGCTATACTCACACTACTGTAGCAGTTTTATTATGCTAGGAGTCTAAAAAAAAAACTACATATGTACATCTAAACCTAGTACATATTCTATTTTTTCAGTTTTCCATTTATTTATTAATCAAAAAAGTAATCCTTAAGTTTAACCAAGTAACCAAGTTTAAATAAAATCTTAAAAAAAAAATATTACGTTGGGAGGTGTTTTAAGGTGTGCACCTATGAAATCAGTGGGTGGTGGTGTGAACGACCATGGGCAACATCCCAATGTCTTTGCTATAAGGGTCAGATTTTCAGAAAATGTACAATTAGCAGCTGTACGCATTTAGTAAAATCTGCTAAATTAGGCTGCAATTTGGTCAACACTAGGTAAATTCGAGTAGATGCGGCATTGCATTGATTCTAGCAATCTGTTTGGTTAGGTTGAACTGTATTTTGAACTTTATTTTCGTCTGAAATTTGGGTTATTTGGGAAGATTGGCGAAGTTAAATTGTATACATTGTATACATACAAGATCTGACCCACCTATGAAATCAGAGGGTGGTGGTGTGAACGACCATGGACAACACCCCAATGTCTTTGCTATAAGTATAGTGAGAAGCATATATGATATAATAACTTTTATTCAGTATCAGCTTACATGTCATCACTATTACAATCATATACCGAATGGGAATGAAAACTCTGTGAAGCAGATCTTCCGTAGTATCCGATAAATTATTTGTTATTTCAATTAGGTATTGTCCGATTGTTCTTTCCGAGCGATACTTGATTTCCAAGTACGAGTGTTCTCTTTTAAAGCCTGTCGATCAAGCCAAGTGTCATATTATTTTCCCAATAAGGACTTTGCTCATGTAGAAACAGAGGCAAAGAGGCATTTCATACAGTTTCAATTTTCCCTCCCCTGTCGATATAAGTCGACCATTAGACTCACAGATCTTACATGTCTGTTTACTTCCCCCCTAAATCCCCCCATGTACATGTCAAAGTAAAACATTAAACATTTTCTGGTAACAGGTAGGGGTCAAATTCATGAGGGTAAACCTGTTTCAAATATTTCCTAAAGCCTTCTCTAGTTTTGATATCTCTGGTATTTCTTGGTAGATCATTCCAAAGACTGGTCATTTTGAATAAATAAGACTTTTTGAATGCCTCATTATGAGGGTGTGGAACCCTAAGTTTTTTACCATCATTTAGGCTGCGAAGATTTATATCTCTAGCATCCAAATGTTCTGGTTTTAGAGAGCGTCTAAAAGCTACCTCTAATAAATGACTATTCCTTCTAGTTTGTAGGGAGGGCATTTGCACTAATTTATGTATGTCTTTTGTACCTGTGTACTTGGGCAATTTAGCCATTTTAATGGCAGAATTCTGCAGTGACTGGATCCTGTCCAGGTAGTTTTGAGGGGCACTATGGTAAAAAATATCTCCGTAGTCTAAGATAGGTAATATTGTAGTTTTATAAATCGTCATAAGTGTTTCGGAATCACATATACCATATAATTTTGACATTGCTTTGATTTTTGATCTAGCGCTATTTATTTTCTTCCCCAGGAAAGTCTTAAAATGTAGTCTACTATCAATCTCCACCCCCAAGAATTTGTAAAATTCCACCTGTTCCAGATTTTCGGAGCCAATAACATATTTAGGCCCCTCACAGTTTCTCTTAATATTAACAGTCATAGCTTTATATTTTTTTATGTTCAAAGAAATCTTGTTTTTTGCACACCATTCTTCGACATTATTCAAATCTTCCTGAAGTTCAGGAGCATTTAGTAGTTTCCTATCTCTATTACAATATAAGATGGTGTCGTCTGCAAAATGTTGCAACATGCTATGTTTCACTACCTTATTTAAATCGTTGATATAAAGAATGAATAATAGTGGGCCAAGAGAGGTTCCTTGTGGTACGCCACAAGTCACCACAGGTGCCCATCAATGACAACTCTCTGATACCTTCCTGTGAGGTAATTTTGAAACCATTTCCAAGTATTATTTTTTATACCATAGTCTTTTAATTTTGATAAGAGTAATTCGTGATTCACCGTGTCAAAGGCTTTTTTAAAGTCCAGAAACACCATGTCAGTTAATTTTTTATTATTTATATTTTCATAAGTAAAATGGAAAAGGTTATCAAGAGTGTCATTTATCGACTTTCCCGGTCTAAACCCATACTGTACATCCGTTAAAAATTTGTTAGACTCCATATAATCCGATAATTGTTTCTGTATACAACTTTCCAACAATTTGGCAGGCAGTGTAATACAAGATACTGGCCTATAATTGCCAGCCGTCTGTTTACTTCCTTCCTTATATAGTGGTGTGACTATAGCACTTTTAAAATCCTTTGGTATAGTAGAGGTATGTATAGACAAATTAAAGAGATGTGCAAATTGTTGGCTCAATACTTTTATACAAGGTTTCAGAATTCTGTTAGGCATGAGTTTAAGACCAGAGGCCTTATAATTCTCTATTTTTCCCAAAGCTAGTTCCACTGGTACGTGATTTATTTCTTTAAAAGTAAATTCATAAATATCGTCCCTTGCCAAGGCTATTTTCTCATTACTGGTGCCCTTGTCATTAGTTTGTTTAATTTGGCTCGCTAAATCGGGCCCCACATTCACAAAGAATTCATTAAATATTTCAGCTGCTGCCTTCCCAGTAGCCTTTTCTCCGGTTTTTTCACTGATATATTACTGTCAGCGTTTTTACTTTTCCCTTTTGACAAAAGCAGTTTGATCAATTCCCAAAACTTATGGGGATTTGCTTTATTTTCTTGTATCTGGTTTTTAAAAAAGTCATTCAATTTCGAACTGTAATTTGCGAAGTTTCATCTAATGGTGTAAAGTGAGAAGTCATTTGATTCGAACGACATGAAAAATAATAGTTATCAATAGGGAGATTTAGCAACCACAACGCATCCGCTAACTATTTGTACCTTAAAGGGTGGTCTCCACTGGCTGCAGTAAGCTCTGCGGTAGGCTCTGCGGTAAGCCTTGCGATGGTGCTGTGATGGTGAGGAGTGGTGAGGTCTTGCCTACATGGCCAGTGAACCATGTAGGCAGGACCTCTTCATTCCCCTCCATCTACAGAGCCAGCACAAACCATCGCAAGGTTTACCGCAGAGCTTACCGCAGCCAGTTTGGTCTACGATTGGTCTGCGTTTCAAACTCGGCGATTCCATCAATATTATACTGCAGCCACAGATCAAACACAGTGATTACCGCAGTGACATTAAAAGGTCTCATGATTGCGATAGAGACTGCGGCTGGATATGATTCCCGCGCTTGGTCAACGTGACGCAAGGAGCAGACAGCATTTATAACGGTACCTCCCTGTGTCTACCACGTCAGTTTATTACTTTTTCAGAGGCACTGGAACCTAATTTGAATTCGGTGGACAATACATAAGTTTGTATTTACATTCACGGTCGTTGACTTTATATCCAGAAATGATTTTTTTTTATCTCAACATCATTGATCGATTTGTTTTGGAGTTCTGGACATATTATTGTGTGAACTTTATATAATTATTCTGATGTTTTCTGAGCATTTCTCCAGACCATTTGGAATCGTGGACATTACTAATACCTCCAATCTATCTCTCCCTCCCTCCTCTCTCCCCTCTCCCCCGTTGTAAGTCCTAATCACGTCGCAGAGGTGCTTCAGTCGCAGAAAATATTCAACATGTTGAAAAATTCCTGTGACAGTCACACCACAAGAAACTTACATTTTTAGCCGCAATCCAGATAGTGTACCGCTTGAAAGATATAGTTATTTTAGACTTATTTCAGGAGATCTGAACGCCGAATATTGTTTTTATATATACAAACTCCCCTCCACCTCCACCCAGCCGTCCCGTGAATATGCCCACCGTCCCCCCCCCCCCCCCCCCCCCCCCCCCCCGCCATCACCACCCGCCTGGGAGCCAACTGCAGAGCCGGGGGCCGGCTACACTTCGCCAACTTGATTGTCTGGACTCGGTGTTTTGCTTGAGGAGGTCTGCAGGCGTCCTTATGGCAGCCGCCATAATCCACCTGCAGACAAAGAATCTATATTCGTTACCTTTTTAATGTAATAATCGCGGAGTTTCTACCTTGAATATGACAGCCAAATTCCGTCATTGTTTTTCTCCTGGACCATGGCCATGCCCGGCCATGCATGGGGGTTTTCTCGCTATGACGTCATAGCTGTAGATCATGTGACAGCTCTTGGCTCTTCCATGCTGTTTCCCTGCCGCTGTGCCATGAACCTTATAGCTTCCCATCTACTTCTTGTTTTAATATGGCGGCCATTGTTGACAGCGCTCGATTTGAATATGCGGTTAGCGATAACTTTTTATTTTATCAGTAAGTGACAAATGTTCCCCTTTGAACATGGCTGCCCTGGGGTCAGTCTAGCTTCTGGGATCGGGAAAGTTCCGAAAAAAATAAAGCACTAAAAAAGGCCTTCGGAAGACAGTGTCGGTAGAGTACCGTTCCCCCTTCGGTCTGGGCCCCGGCCACGTGACTTGAGTATCATAGCAAAGCTATTCCTGCTTAGGAATAGCGGTAGGGGGCTGCTCGTCCAGCTGCAGATACAACCGCAGAACAGGTCTCCACTGCTACCCAGTGGGCACAGAAGCTACTAGTAAACGACTAGTAAACACTGCACGCCAGTGCTTAGTAGCCACTTAGTGAAGTACTAGGTTGATATTACTAGTAAACGCTGCATTTGCAGTGATTAGTAGTCACTGCATTTGCAACAACTACTAGTCACTGCAAATGCAGTGACTTCTAGTTGTTGCAAATGCAGTGACTACTAGTAATATCAACCTAGTACTTCGCTAGTTGACTACTAAGCCCTGGTCTGCAACGTTTACTAGTAGTTTTTACACCGTGGTTACAGCAACTAGTAGTATGGCATATGCAGCGTCTAATAATCATTGCAAATGCTCTTGCTACTAGTCCCTTTTTGGGGGGGGGGGGAGGGGCGGGGGAGGGGGCAGGGGCAGGGGCAGGCAGGAGTTGCTTTTATTCATCAAACAATTCATATTCATCATTTTATTGCATTCCCACAGATTATGTCAAATCTGTTCGTCAATCCTTAGTTATTCTTTGTGTATCCTGTAGGCTACTTGTCTACTACTTGTCCCCTATAGTAGCTGTATTGTTCAACATTGAGACCTAAAATGAAATGAGAAAGGAATATACACATAAAATATATGCCACATGCAAATCACATATTTAAAAATAGTAATAACCAAAGATACGTTATGGGGCGCTGTGTCGCCAAATCTCAACCGATTTGAGAAATAAAAATGTCCATCTGATGGGGACATCGTGGCGATTCGTCTCGTGTATCTCATGATCCGATCCGTATGAGTATTTATTATGCTAGGGGGTTTTGAGCCAGTGGCTAGAAAGCGTTTAGGAATCGTTTTGTATCTATTAACAAGATATCATCGACTTGAAAAGACATCTTTCCATATGAAGGAGGTAACATAACTTTCTTCATATACCATCTAGGCTACTATCCTAATGCACAATATGAAACATGGCTGAGAAGCTGAGCTAATACTAGGCGCCCTACACATGTGTAGCCTACATCTCTTGGTCGGCGCTCCTGCCCTCCACTCATTGTCCATGTGGTGGTTACCATATCCCTGCTCTGCTGTAATCTGTCTAAGAGAGTAAAATAATGAATTCATCATATACACATGTAATGTATTGAAAGAACAAGTAATATTCACCTTCAATCCTTAGTGTTTTCTTCTGTAACAGTGAGTCCACTTCAAGTGTTCCTATATCTATAGCTCTGGTGACCACAAACGATGTTGCCTCATCGGCGACCCACGCGCAAGTGAAAGCCACGTGCAGGATGACTCATACTCAAAGACCAAGTAGTGATTAACCCTGTCACTCCAGAGGGCGTTTCAATCGATGCTTTTTTATTAAACTTTATTTCTAGCCTTATATGTCAATGGTAAACTGCTATGGGGCATATGAATCTTTGGCAGTTGTGACAGATCCATGCATAGCCTACTACTACCATTCAATTGAAATTATAACGAAAATATAACAAAAGTGAACTTCTTGTGAAAATGTCCCTATAAGTGCCTGATGTTGGTTGATTGAATATGCCGAAAGTAGCCAGATTTATTTAGTTGATTTGCTGGAGACCCTAATTCTTTTACATCCTTTCATTTATATCCATATCACATTTGTCTCAGTGAAGGCTTTACTGGGGTATATATGCTTTTAATAAAATTGGTCCTGTATAAATATTTACTAAAATATGGATAATTATATTGTAGGGCTAGGCCTATTTTGGGGTGTTCGACTTAAAAAGAAATAAAAATGAAATGAAATATCCTTAAGTAACCAAGTATCGAAATTAGACATCTATAGTCTTAATTAAAACGAAAAATGTCTACAGTCTAATTGAACAAGGAAGTTCATTCCCTGCTTAAGTATTGGCAATTATATAGGCTTGGTATCACTGAGCGCAACATATTCTCTACCATAATTATCTCCATGAGATGAAAATATGAATAGCATTATTTTTGTCGTGCTGAAAAAATGTAGCATGAATCATATCCTGATTATTTGAATCCCGCGATAATATGACTAGATACAGGTTCTTAGATTTGACTAGTGACTAGCGACTAGCTGACTAGTAACTGTTGATTAAACGCTTAAAAAATTGAAACTGATCTATTATATGGTTGATTCACTGATTTGTAAATGTTTTAACTTGAAAATGGGAGGTTTCTCTTTTGATGTGGGCCTGCCCTCTTTTCTGTATTCTGTAGATATCCGCCAGCATTGATTACGTATTTGGAGGAATGTTTTCCATGCAGTGGCTAGGATATGTTTAATCATCGTTTTCTACCATGCAGTCCCTAGGAAGCGTTTAGGATTTGTTTTTTTAGCTATCTAAAATATATTCCTCTGAATGAACTAACTAGCCAAAATCTTAATGTGAATGTGGGTTCCATTGCCATGCTACTTCTCCTGCTAAGATCGTGGTAGGCCTACAGTACCTCTTCTGTTACCTCCACAAAGCATTGGTAATTTGATTAACTGATCAGGTGATTAAAATATTCTAACTACAAGATGTAAGGTTTCTATGTAAATGATGAGGGTTTTCTCTCTTCTTTTCTGTACATTCTGTCAAGATATGGCTCTGTGTTAAGGTGCTTTCACTGAAAAACCAGTTTTTACCATGCAGTGGCTAGGAAACGTTTAATCACCGATTTTGTCATGCAGTAGCTAGGAAGCGTTGAGGATTTGTGTTGTAGCTATTGGCAAAATATGACTCTAAGATACATTCCCCTTTTCACCACTTTCCAAAATCGTAATGTATAGAATTTACTCAACCAAGGCCATGCAAAAATAGGTCGTACAACCTAATATGACTAGATATATAAAGTGTTAAATGCAGTGACTAGTAGCCGTTGATTAAACGTTTAAAAACATATTATTTCGCACACATACACAAATTGTTTTTATGCAAAATACAAGTTGACATGATGTATTTAAAGACTACAAGTATAAATAAATGACAATGCGTTATAAAATTCATTCCAAAACTTGAAATCTTTGAACACTGCCCGAATAGCTTCTGACCAACTAAAAGTCACTGCACTCCTGAAGTCACTCATCAACGTTTACTAAAAAGAGCTGAATGGCTAATAAGCCCTGCAATACCGCTAGCCACTCAGGCAACGTTTACTAAACAGTGCGTGCCCACTGGGTATGGTTGGTCTGCACATGAACTGCGCTTGAATATAATTTCCTGTTTTTCAATCGCAATGCTTACCACAGAGCGCAGGCAGTGGAGACCCCACTTAAAAGTAGTAACTTCACCAATGCGGTTTTCACCTTAAGGCTGGTCTTTCAAGTTTGGGGCTAATAGTGTAACTTCACCAAGAGATTTTTCATTACAGCCCATCCGGTTTTCACCTTACGGCTAATGGTAAACCAATGGTGCCGGATTGGAGAACCGTATCTGCTGCAAGGATGAAAACCTTGGTGTAGCCCTAGCATAATGGCTGATGGAAAACCAATGATGTCGGAATAGAGAACCGTATCTGCCGCAAGGGCGAAAACCTTAGTGTAGCCCTAGCATAATGGCTGATAGAAAACCAATGATGTCGGAATAGAGAACCGTATCTGCCGCAAGGGCGAAAACCTTGATGAAGATCTAGTATCACTACCTCTGTATATAAGGATATATCTTGCGAGGCGCTAGGTCCAGAGGGTGACTGGCACAAGGTTACACTATCGTCACAACAACTCTTAAATTAACTAGGATATTATAGTTTTTGGCAGATAATATAGGATATTTTGTTTCTCCTGCCTTTCCAATCACCACAAATCATCAAACCCCGCCACCGTCCCCGCCACCGTCCCGTCCCCGCCGTGTAGAGGTACAGCTCTACACGGCCCAACAAGTAGAGGATGAAAAAAAAATATGTAATGCCCAGGCAAGCCTTGAACTCCCAACCCTCAGGTATGGAGGCGAGTTCGTTACCACTGCGCTATGTGCGGTAGTCGAGAGAGTGTGGTTTCATTCTATGAGTCATCCCACATGGCCATACGCAGGGTAAAATGTCTGTTCATGCTTAAGCATAGGGGTCAGGGAATCGGTGATTACTCTGTTGTGATACCAGAAAGACCTTGATATATTGGAGGTAATCGCAGTCTATATTATTTCTCTAGGCGTGGGGACATTGTTTTGGTGGCTTGGAAGTCGGGAAATATGATTTTCGGCGGATCGGCAGACCATCGGGTTATCTGTTGGTAGTGTCGATATGTAAGATGGCGTGGGTCAAATCGTCGGTAATGCTTGAGGCATATGAATATGCCAGTGACGCCGGTCGGTCCAGGGGGGTGACTGGCACTAGGGTAGAATCGTCACAACAGATAACTCTTTAACTAGGATATTATACCGTTTGCCCGATAATACTTTAGGCTATTTAAAAAGGCTTTGCCCACCGCCGACTGCCCACCGCCACCCAGATAGTCCCGGCCGTGTAGAGACTGATAGCTCTACACGGCCCAACAAGTAGAGGATGAAAAAAAAATATGTAATGTCCAGGCAAGCCTTGAACTCCCAACCCTCAGGTATGGAGGCGAGTTCGTTACCACTGCGCTATGTGCGGTAGTCGAGAGAGTGGGGTTTCATTCTATGAGTCATCCCACGTGGCCATACGCAGGGTAAAATGTCCGTTCTTGCTTAAGCATAGGGGTCGGGGAATCGGTGATTACTCGGTTGTGATACCAGAAAGACCTTGATATATTGGAGGTAATCGCAGTCTATATTATTTCTCTAGGCGTGGGGACATTGTTTTGGTGGCTTGGAGATCGGGAAATATGATTTTCGGCGGATCGGCGGACCATCGGGTTATCTGTTAGTAGTGTCAATAAGTAAGATGGCGTGGGTCAAATCTTCGGTAATGCTTGAGGCATATGAATATGCCAGTGACGCCGGTCGGTCGAGGGCATCTATCTGCTTTGCAGGCCTTTCGAGTTATCCCCACAGCGGTAATAATGTACTGATATTTAATGTATGCGTTAGTGTTGTGTTGGTGCATTGTGGTTGCTAACTCTCCCGATTGTAAGACAGTACCTCCCTGTTCCAATGAAAACACGCATGTCATTTCATGTTCCAACTGTACAACTTTAGCAAAGTGTCATATAATGTATGTAATGGTGTAAAGTGTGTCATAACACTATTAAAAAAACGATTACTTGTACCTCCAATACCTATCACAGTAGATTTGTTTAAGTCAAGTTTACTTACAGTAAAGTTAATCTGTCGGCTGCCCCTTCAGATGCTCTTCTGCATCCGATGTGGACAAGGCTCCTTATTATCTAGAGGCTAAAGGGGTCAGATTTTCTGAAAATGTACAATTGGCCTTCACCAATCCTCTCAAATAACCCAGATTTAAGACAAAAATCAGGTTCAAAATACAGTCCACCATAACAGACAGATTTATTCAATGAATACAATACAGAATACACTCAGATATACCGAGTATTTATCAATTTTCACTCTAATTTAGCAGAATTTGATATATGTGTAGAACTGTAGATTGTGCATTTTCTGAAAATCTGACGCAAAGATGCATTCCTGGATTCTATGTAAATTATGCAAATGTCGGAGTTGGTTGATATCCAATCTCTAAGGTGATATTCATATATTTAAAAGCTTTTTTACAACACGCCCCGTCAGTCACCTAGGGCAGACCATACATGGGTAAGGTTTTAGGAAAATGTATAATTGGCAGCTGTACACATTTAGTAGAATCCGCTAAATTAGGCTGAAAAATAATGAAAACCGGGTATAGGCTATCTGCGTAAATTTGGTATTGTGTTGCTTTAAGATATCTGTTCTGCAATGTTAAACTGCATTTTGAAGCTCATTTTTGTCATAAATGTGGGTTATTGGAGAGGATTGGTGAAGGCGAATTGTACATTTTCTGGAAATCTGACCCACATGTATAGCCTCCACGAGACACACTCTAGGTCCAAACCCTCCGATCAGATAGTAGAAGAATGGTATGTCAGCCAACTTCACTAATCCAGTTGAGGCCCAAAGTTGAGAGTCCCTTCAAACGAAGGGAGAGCCTCTCGCCTCAAACCGCAAAGTGCCATTATAATTCCATTAAGACCGCAAGATGTCATTATAATCCCATTAAAACGCTAGCCCTAGCCTAGGAAACCCATTAGCGAAGTAGGCGTCTTACCACTGACATACCATTCTTATCTGATCGGAGGGTTTGGTCCTAGAGTGAATCGGCTTCCTGGCCTAGGACTCGGCGTTTTAATGGGAATATAATGACGTTTGCGGTCTTAATGGAATTATAATGGCACTTTGCGGTTTGAGGAGAGAGGCTTTTCCTTCATTTGAAGGAACCCTCACAAGTTTGGGCCTAGACTGGACATGCATTACCATCTCATTTTGTGGATCTTTATTACTGAAATCTCTTTTGCTCTAACCTAGGATCAAATATTGCATCTATCTATTTGTTAAATTGGTATTTCATAGTTGATAAAATTGTACTTTATATCACCTTATTGCAATGTCAGACTCTACATCGGGGTCAGATTTTCAGAAAATGTACAATTGCTAGCTCTACACATCTAGGAAACTCTGCTAAATTATGCCGTAAAATGATGAATACCAGGTATATCTGAGTATATTTGGGATCGTATTTATTTAAAGTATCAGTTCTGTTATGTTAAACTGCATTTCGAGGTAATTTTTGTCTAAAATTTGGGTTATTCGAGAGGATTGGTGAAGGCGAATTGGACATTTTCTGAAAATCTGACCCATATATATTATACTATATCTTACCCTTCTACATTGTGATGCTCAATCTCAGCAGACTTTTACTTGTAATTTTGAGATTTCCAGTAATATTTCAAATCTCCAAAATATTATAAATATCTGAATCCGAGAAGTCCGAAGTCTATAGTCTTTGGTGCTTTCTATAGTCTTTGGTGCTTTCGTGCTTTCGTGCTTTAATTGTTGTATCCCTGTTACGTAACAAATGACTTTATTTCTTCTTACTTGCTACTTACTGTAAACGTATTTATTTTCGCGCAGATAAATTTTCGCGCGCTAAGTACATAGACACATTTTCGCGCAGATTTGTATTCGCGCAGCAAGGAAGGCTCACACCTTGTTTATGCAATAATTATACCTTTCGCGCAGGATTTATTTTCGCGCACAAAGGTGGGTGCGCGAAAATAAATACTGCGCGAACATTAATACGTTTACAGTATACACTGTGTGTATATATACCCTTCTTCTCACCAATCCTCGAAACATGATTATCCTAAGCAAAGTGTCTAAGTTGGAATGCAATCGCAACCAAAATCTCCCTACGGTTATGTTTCAAATATCAGCCAGGAATTTTCACCAATCATCTCATATGGGTCAGATTTTCAGAAAATGTACAATTGGCAGCTGTACGCATTTAGTAAATTCTGCTAAATTAGGCTGCAATTTGGTCAATACTAGGTAAATTCAAGTATATTCGGCATTGCATTGACTATACCAATCTGTTTGGTTAGGTTAAACTGTATTTTGATCTATATTTTCGTCTGAAATTTGGGTTATTTGAGAAGATTGGCGAAGTTGAATTGTAGATATTCTGATAATCTGACCCATATATCATCCACCCCATCTCTTCCTTGTCACCTATACATTTTCGACGCATTAGTCTTAGCTAGTCCTCTATACACTTTATTAGATGAGTATCTTTTCTTGGCAATCGTTTTTGGCAATTAAAACTCTCAAACTCTAGGAAACTTATGTTTATTATAACTATACATCAATTGAATGAATGAAACTTGCAGCCTACTGTATAATACTGCACGTTTCATGGCACAAAACACTCTATCTGAGTGAGCGTGGCGCATTTATTTCTATGAATACAAAGGTTTACGACAATAAAAGAGTATGAGGCCGTAATAGAATATGACTTTTATAGCATTCCTCCCCACTCAGTTTACAGACAAGTGCTATATAATGGCCCATGACTCTGTCCCTTTATATACATGTATGAATAAAGTAAACTAGTCCAGGTCCAATCACTGACAAACCATTCTTATCTGGTCTGAGAGGCAGTGAGCCTAGACTGCCTATAGAAGTGTTTGGGGAGTTTACATTACCATTTTCTTCAACATTACATTGTACTACGTTGACGTTCGTGTTGACGTGCGTTGGATCATGCCATGTCTCCTGAAGAGTAGGCCTACTTGATGCCTGTAACTCTTGGAGCTCGATATATATATCGGTCAGATTTTCATAAAATGTACAATCAGCAGTTCTACACATTTAGGAAATTCTGCTAAATTAGGCTGAAAAATGATGAATACCGAGTATATCTGAGTATATTTGGTATCGCATTGATTTAAAGTATCAGTTCTGTTATGTTAAACTGCATTTTGAAGCTCATTTTTGTCTAAAATGTGGGTTATTTGAGAGGATTGGTGAAGGAGAATTGTAGATTTTCTGAAAATCTGACCCATATGTATAGGTGACAGTCTTCAATTTCCAAGCTTCGGTCACAGGGCTGTAAGACCGGAAATCCCAGGGATAAGCATCCTGATATTTGTAATTCTCCTTGGTTACTAAAGGGATAACCACCAAAACCACCAAAAATGCCTGACCACAAAACACCTTGCTACTCTATATCACTATGGTGGGGGCAAGAGTGATTTTAATGCAGTAGTGTTTCAATACAAAATAAACAAAACAGGAAATGTAGAACTTGTTTTCCGGCAGGGTGATACAACACTATCATGTTCCTAACTCGTTCTACATTTCCCACCCACTCCGAACTTGGTTCCATAAGTGGTTATTAAAGACTTGGACAAGTCTACTAATAGACCTTTCGAATCTGGACCAGCCAGCCTTAATCAATATCTACGACCGTTCAATCTGTTTTTTTTTGCAAATGGAAAGGGCCGCAGGGATCATTTGGCTAAATCATACATCCAAACATCTTGTATCACTGGGTTGACAAAATGGAGGTGAGTTTTAAGATATGCACAGGCAAAATTATTGTTTAAATCAGGCATGCATTATTGAAAGAAACAATTATTAACTATATATGGGTCAGATTTTCAGAAAATGTACAATTGGCAGCTGTACACATTTAGTAAATTCTGCTAAATTAGGCTGCAATTTGGTCAATACTATGTAAATTTGAGTATATTTGCCATTGCATAGATTCTAGCAACCTGTTTGGTTAGGTTAAACTGTATTTTGAACTTTATTTTCGTCTGAAATTTGGGTAATTTGAAAAAATTGGCGAAGTTGAATTGTACATTTTCTGAAAATCTGACCCATATACACACCCTGTATGAATTTCATCAACCATCTTAGGTGAGTCAACACAAGTTTTGATTGAAATAATGATTGATTCTAATGATTCTATATATATTCTAAATCCCCTATTGTATTGTTCATGCACATTCACAAATCTTCATCTATAGTCGCAGATACGGTTTTGCTGTCTAAAGTTTGGAATAGAACTAAAGTTGGTAACAAAAGAAACAATCATATTATTGTATTGAACAGTTATACTCTCTGTTAGGTAGTTATTATATATTATTCAACTAAGCCTACCCTTAAAGAAACAGCTAAACATAGACAGGTAGAAAATAGCCCTTGAATACCAAATTAAATAGCCATGAAATTGATATCGGAGTATTTTATTGTAAATCGGTTTTGGCAATAACCAACCACCAGGAACCCACTGGAAGACTTGAAACCTAGGTTTCAAAACTGGGCCTTCCTTTTTGTAGTCATCATCTATGCAAATAAAAAATGTCTTGAATTGAATTGAATTGAATCCAATCCTTATATAATACAAATTATTCACATCACATCGGTTCTGACTTGATAGAGCTGCTTCTATGTGTATTAATGGATTTTTTCCACTAGCCATCCCCAAAGAAGCTAGTAATTGACTGCGATGCTGGTACTGATGATGCCCAGGCCATCATGATTGCCCTGGCAAACAAAGACAAGTGTAAGATTGTGGCCATCACAACAGTGTTTGGAAATGGACCACTGGAAAATACAACAAGGAATGTTCTCAGATTACTCAATTTCTGTAATCGTACAGATGTAAGTAGTTGAACACATATAGTCATAGTTTGTTAGTAGTTTCTCACTATACAAACTCACTATACTCGCTGTATATGGGTCAGATTTTCAGAAAATGTACAATTCAACTTCGCCAATCTTCTCAAATAACCCAAATTTCAGACGAAAATAAAGTTCAAAATACAGTTCAATCTAACCAAACAGATCGATAGAATCAATGCAATGCCAAATATTCTCGAATTTACCTAGTATTGACCAAATTGCAGCCGAATTTAGTAGAATTGACTAAATGAGTACATCTGCCAATTGTACATTTTCTGCAAATCTGACCCATATAATCTAGAAGTCAGTATACCTGTTTGTCTATATGTCATATGTCATTATTTACGGTTCAAACTTTGGATGAATAAATTAGTTTCTTATCTTATCTTATCTTGCCCTTCCCTTTTACTTAATTTCTATCAATTTGAAAGAATTATCTGGATGTACCTGTTTATGTTATGCTCTACTGACCATTGTGGCCTCTAAAAGTGAAATAATAAAAAAGAGATTTGGTATATTGTCCCAATGCCACATCTGGTATTTAAGTATAAGTAAGATTGTATCTCACTTTAGAGTTGGATAAACCATTTTCATTTGTTAATAAATTTTCTTTTCAGGAGCTTCACAGAAATTAATAAAAACCAGTGACACATTTCTTTGAATCTTAATACTTGACATGTGCTGTAAATAAATCCCTGGGTCCTCAGAAAGAGGTCCAATACAATGAGACTCTCAGACGCGGAGATAAGATTAGTCACACACAATGTTTTTAGGCTTCTGCATGTTATCTCCAAGTATAATCGCATAGGATATTGAACCATTACATTTATTGATGTTTTACTCATCTACTAATATACTTGACAATGTTTGTTTCCCTCATGAGATTTAATACCAAGAACCCACAGAAAGCCAGGGGGTGATCGAAATCCCTCTTCTGGGGCTACTAATTGCCTGGTGTGAATGGCATAGAACCAGAAAGTTTTTGACATCATTTTGTTTTTGTGTGTAAGGTAGTGTTTCATAACCCTATCAAATGATAATATCATTTTGATAATTTTCATTTTGTACATATGGAGATATACTAAATGTGAGATTATATGAATTGTATGAATAATGTGATAACATTTATACCACAATCTCATATTTTAAACTAAAATGCATAAACAAACTATTTACTTACATCACTTCGCTCCAATGACCTGCCATATTGATTTTTGATACCAAAGCGCGAGACAAGCGTATAGCTGATTGGCTAATGAATGACGTCAGGGCTGTGTATGACGTCACAAATGGATGTGACATCCTGAGCGAGCGTAATTTGATCAACCAATAGGGAGCCTGCTTATAATTAGGCTTACAAAAACGTCATATATTGTCCCACATGGTAACTCTGCGACAATATATAATAGTGTAGTGGTCGTGTATTTTACGGGTTCCGAAATAGTACAGTCCGGGAGTCCGAGACTGTCCGCTGGTTGATTCCAGTCCTTTCGGACTGACGCCAGGGGGCAGTTGAGGGCTCTCGGATCTATCCGAAGCGCAGACCCTGGAAGAGTGGTCTGTGGCTTATTACTATTATTTGTATTTATCTCTTTATATTGTGTCTTCTCCTTGTATATTGCCATTTTATACTATTCAAATGTTCCTTTATGTGTTCTTACCCGATCTCTGGTTTAATTATTGTTAACTTTGCTCTTATGAGAATATGTGATATGTGAATATTCTCCACACCCTGTTTTATACTGTTTTACGACGTATATGTTTCCTTTGTGGCTGGTCCACAAAGGTTGGTCTGTTAGGGTTGTGTGGCAATAAAACCAGAGTACGAGAGTAATCCTTGTTCCGTTTTATTCCTAAGCTAAGAGTCCCAAACCGAGTTCACTACAATAGCATGTATCCACTCATTTGTAGTGTGTACAACCCACGATCGTGGTATAAAACATCTTTTTATGTAGACGGTTTCTTTGGACAAGTCACCCACTTGTGTATGAGTCAAACAAATCAGAAATAAGAATTAGGATACTTGTGGGATTACGCTTAATATAATGGGGAATCATTTGCCTTTTTGTCATAGCCATAAAAATAATCAATTTCCCAAAAGGTGTCTATGTATCTGGTCTGTAAAGACATTTGGAGACAAGCTCTAAAGTGACCCATAGTTCAAAATGATAATTGTCAGGCTAAGAAAATAAATTGATAGGATACTTGCTATATACTTTAATATTATTACATACATGGGTATTCAGGAATCCAACACAGTATCACTTTTCAATGTTTAAATGTTCGAATTTGTATTTAATTATATTGCAACTGATGTCGTACCTGCTTTAAAAAAAATTGAAATACCTCTTGAATACTTGTAACAAAGACGAGAATAGAGAATAGCATGAATTTGTAACTTGACCTAATAAAATTTATTTGAAAAAACGCATACTGTACTCATTCCTTATGAGTTAGTTACTAGAAGAGCTCTCAGCATGGAAATAGTTGTATTTCTTTCACAGCTTTTACCAGTTCTGTTGTGTGAGTGGTTGTTATAAAAGTACCAATTTATGTACGTATGTGGGATGCTCGCTGTGCTGGGGGCGGGTGCTCATTCAAGGAAATAAGGTAGTCTCTGAAAGCTATAATTCACCAGGAAAATGTGGCATAGAATGTTTGAGTATTATCTGTTTGTAGTGTTTTTCCGTCTCACACTACCTAAGTTCGATATATCTATTCTCGCGAAGGGAAAGAAGACCAGACACACAGCTCTTTAGGTATCACAGGCTTTATTCTCCACACAAACCATGTCCGATAGTGTTTATCAGACCCAACAGAGGTGACCAGGTATTGGCCTCAGAGGACAAGTGCCAATTATGGTACACAATCATTGCAGGTGTTGAGAGTCAAACGGTTAACATGGTTTTACATAGGAGTAACACAGTGAAACAACACGGAGTCTTACCAGAGCATCCGGAAGCACTCTAAGACACATTATGGTAAAAGAGTTGACTAGATTTAAGTTACCTTTGATAATGGTTTACTGGAACTCTGTCCAAGTAAGAAAAGGCGGGAATCCGAAAGGCCATTTCTGAGCCGGGAGCGCGTTCAGTTGAGGCGCGTGCACCCAATTATAGCAACACCCGGTCAGACCAATTATCTCGGATCTATTTAAAACCGTATTCACTACATGTTTATCTTTTATTTTTTCCTAATATTTCTATTGCTTTGTATGACTTAGATCTACAGCTGTATCTGAGAAGAGTGTGTAACTACACAATGTTTGGCTGAATAAAAATATTTAAATACAAAATACAATGTGGCATAGAATAGGGGACACACGAAAATATCGACCACGTTGACATGCGTCTTTATTATTATGATTAAATTTATGGCCTTCGTTTTTAATTAAAAGAAAAAAAAATGAGATGTTTCACCCCTCTTCCTCTAGATACCAGTTCAGCGTGGCAGTAGGGCCTCATTGAATGGTACTCCTAGTCTTAGTGGAGACTATCATGGCCAGGATGGATTAGGGGATGTTGCTGAGAAGTATCCTACTGGTAAATCCCACGAAGAAGAGGAAAGCGGGTCTTCTGCCCTTGTTAGATTGGCCAGAATATACAAAGGTACCTATGCAGGAGTTGAGGTAAAGAGAAGAGGCAAATGTCACTCATGGCATTTGGGTTCTGGAAAATAATTGATTGCACCACAGAATTTAAGTATTTCCTTCACTTAACTAACATATTATAAGATTTAATTTACCATATAATTGTATACGCACCCTCTATTCCTTCCTGAAATTGGTATCAGATGAAAAATCAATTCAGATGAAAAAGGAGACCAAAAGAAAATAATATTGAACATTAGTTCATGATCTAAACTGTGGATTTCTAGACATAACGTATAAAGATATTAACAAACACACATAATATATGTATACTATAATATGGTATACAAAATTGATTTTCACATTATGAGTAATGTATATCTGACACTTTTATCTAAAAGCTATCAATAATAATTGTTATTATATGCGCATTACATATGAGGGGTGCAATAAATGGGGTGCAATAAAAATATTCATATATAGTCAGGTTCACTATGTATTTTCGTTGGCATTTTTTGGAGATTAGTAAAACTATACATTTTTGGAAACGTCAAAACGTCAGCAATCAGAAAATGGATGATGTCATTTGCGCCGAAGTCTATTTTTGCGAATTATCAATATTTTTGTTAAAAAAGTGAAAAATATGATTTTTAATTAATAAAAAATTCTAAATTATTAAGAGATTAGTAAAACTATACATTTTTGGAAACGTCAGAACGTCAACAATTTTAAAATGGATGATGTCATTTGGATCGAAGCATATTTTTGCAAATTATCAATGTTTTTGTAAAAAAAGGGAAAATATGATTTTTAATTAATAAAAACTTCTAAATCGTTTAAATCATAAAGAGATTAGTAAAACTATATATTTTTGGAAACATCAGAACATCAGCAATCTTAAAATGGATGATGTCATTTGAACCGAAGTGTATTTTTCCAAATTATCAATGTTTTTGTAAAAAAAGTGAAAAATAAGATTTTTAAATAATAAAAAATTCTAAATCATTAAGAGATTAGTAAAACTATATATTTTTGGAAACGTCAGAATGTCAGCAATCTTAAAATGGATGATGTCATTTGGACTGAAGCGTATTTTTGCAAATTATCAATGTTTTTGTAAAAAAAGTGAAAAATGATTTTTAATTAATAAAAAATTCTAAATCTGGGTACAAAACTAATATTTTCATGGCATTTGGACTTTATAATGCAGTGGCATGGTGGACTTAATTATACATTGATATCTTGTAAGATATTAAGGTCAAATGAGGTCACCACATAAAGATTACCCATATAAACTAAGGTACCATATTTGTTAAAGATTACAATAAAGTTACAAATTATTGGCATTGTGCTATATATAGGTACGCTTGTGTAATTAAAACCTATATGGGTAGTATACTCCCCCTTCTTAGCATCTTGGGTAGTATCCCCCCTACTATTGGAGATTGCCAACCAGCGCATGCGCGCTAGGTCGCGTGGGACGCGCCCACGCTCTATGACTAAATAAACTAGTTAACATCAACAAGCCGCCGTGTTCACTTGCTTTTCCCTTACATTATATTCAATAATATAACATACTGGTGGAGAACTAAACGGTCCAAATGATACCTAAAAGGAGCGGAAGAATTTCCGATCCAGCTTATAAAGGGACTACAGATTACAGAAAAGTTTTAGGACATAGGGAAAAAAGCATTTTTAAAAGCAAAGAACGCGAATTGGTAAAGGCATCCAAGCCCTCAACGCAGGAAAAAGGCAAGCCTCAACAGAAATCTGCGGAAAAGAAAGATTTACCAATAGCAGAATCACCTGTTTTTGCTAAAAAGGTGGCGGATCAAAAGAAGGAATTACAAGCGTTTCTGAGCACGGGAGGAATAAAACCGACAGTAATTCCAAACTATTCTCAGGACGATAGTTTTATCAACTACAGATCGGCTGTGGAAGACACAGGTAGTAGTTCCTCTACCATTTCTACGCTAGCAGAAACCACTGAGAGATTCAGACTATACGATTTCCAAGCCTTGACTGATATGCAAAAGGAAGAGGAAGCGAGGCAACAAGAGCACGAAGCTTTACAAGCGAAAGAAAAGTCAAGGTGGGAAACGATCAGAGCAGAGGACGCGAAAAAGAAGAAAGAGTACGCTGAGGCCTTACAAAGGGACAAACAAAAAGCTTGGGAAATCAGGGCTGAAGAGAAGCGAAGACACGAGGCTCAAATCGCAGAGGAAGAAAGAAGAAAAGCTTTAGCCCTAGAAAACGAACGAAAAATCGAATCAGCTAGATTAGAAAGAGAACGAGCCCAGCAGGCCCACGAAAAGTGGCAACGCGAGGAAAAAGTAAGGATAGACGAGGAAAAAGCTCAGCAGGCTCACGAAAAGTGGCAACGCCAAGAAGAATTAAGGTGGAAAAAGGAACAAGAAAGAAAGGAACACGTTGCCGAAATCCTCAAGGAACAAAAGAGACAAAGAAGAGTAGAGGAAGAGGGCCGCAGAATTAAACAGGAAAAAATGGCGGCCGCAGCTAGACAAAACAAGGAGAAATCCACTGACTCAGAGACTTATCAGCAAGAATTCCAACCGTGGATGAAAGAAGCCATGGAATATATGGCCAGAGGTCCACAGAAGGAATATTCTAACGATAGAGAAGAGAAAAGGGATAGAGTCCTCGGAGATTTAGCCGCATTAATTCAACAAATGATGGTGACCCAGGATAGAATAATTACAAAAAACACAGATCTTCACAAGGAGGTGCTTAGAACTCACGAAGACATAGCTGGGAGAAGTAATGCCCATCAAGACGAGAAAATAGAACGGTTAACCTCTACATTATCGGGGGTTGTCGATAAATTGGATGAAATCAAACCGGTGCTAGGAGATGGAGGAACGAGAAAAATGTTAGTACAACCTCCAAAAGAATTCTCTTACCCAACCGCTCTAATGTCTGCCCAGAACTTCATGACAGAATACGACGAATTTACCAATAGCTTAAAGGCCGACGATGAACTGAAAATGTCAGGTCTGGCGAAATACTTGGATGGGGAGGCAAAGGCATATTTCGATCAGTTTAAGGTAATTATGCCAAGAGCAGACTTCTACACTTTCAGAAGAGCATTTGAGACTAAATTCGAGTCGCTAAGCTATGATGAACGACTGAAAGATTATAGTAATAGAAAACAAGGAAAGGACGAGAGAGTGAGGACCTACGACAGGGAGAAAAAGGTTCTTCTAATAAGGTCTCCACTGCCGGAGATAGCAAAGGTTGATTTATATGTGAATGGACTAAAAGAAAGCCTCAGCAAGCTAGTGTTAGCAGATGTGCCGACAACCTTGGAACAAGCCTCACAGTTAGCCAGAAAAGCAGAAGTTTGGCTGGCAACCCAGAATGGAGAGAAAAAGGTGGAAATCGCGGAGGTAAATTACATGAACTATAATAACCCAAACGCCAATTACACACCACACCAGAGTAGGGATCCATCAAAAGGGTCTAATACTAGCAGAGAATCATCAAAAACCAGGGATTCTTCACGAGGAAGACAAGGGTATCAGGAGGCTCGAGATAAAAGCAAGGAGAGAAGGGACAAGAGCATGGAGAGACGCCAGGGATATCAACCCTATTTCCAGCAATATAACCCTTACCCTTACCAGCCGTACCCGCAACCTTACTATCCGTATCAACAGCAATTCCAGCCACAATTCCCCCAACATTTCCAACAGTTCCAGCCCTACCCGTATTTCGCTCAGCAAGCTTCTAGATCGAGCAGCAAGGAGAGAGGCAGAAGTAAAGAGAGAAAGTTCGACAGTACTTCTACCACTACAGGTAGTTCGTCAAGATCTTCAAGCAAAGATAAAAGGCGAAAATCGCAGGAGGACAAGAACAGACCCCCAACTCCTCATCCAAATGGGACGAAGGAAAACTAGAGCCTGGCAGCGATGGGAGCAATCACTGTCAGACAAATAGCCTAGAGAACAATAAGGAAATGTCCACGGATGTGAATTATGAACAATGTGAAACAGAGCTAGACGGCCAGCTAACGCTGAAGAAAGGTAAGGAAAGTCCCATAATTCTAAATGTCAGCAAAGGTTGTATTAATATTGAAATGGAAACATTTAAATTACCAGTGTTGATAGATACGGGAGCTAACTATTCCTTTATTTCAGGCAGTTTTTTTAGGGCTTTAAGAGCAAAATTAAAAGCTATGAAGATTAAAAATTGTCACGTTAGAGTCTATGTGGCGGACGGCTCTGCACAGACCGCTAGAAAAAAGGTTATTATTTCGTTTGTCTCAGAAGGAAATACATTTATTAACACCTTCATAGTAGTACCTAAATTAAAGAGATCTGTGATTTTGGGTACAGATTTCCTCAAGAACTACAGAGCAAACATTGACTTTGATATTTATAAGAGGAGACATATTATTAGGGCGACCAAGAAATACGTGTTGGAGCCCTCGACAGAACTGATTTGTACTAATCAGGTAGTCGCACATATGAATCTATCCGAAACGATTGGTATAACAGAAAATATGTTCAGAAAAAGACCAGTAAAATACTTGGTAAAAAGAGTTCTAACCAAACCAAAGGGTCACTCAAACAGAATAGCAATGTGTATATTTAACGGTTCAACCGACAGATTGGTTATACCCCAAGGGTCTATTGTAGGATTATATTCTATCTGCGACGAGAAAGACTTTGTGGAGGTAAACTCGATAGAGGAATCTAAAGTAACTGAATCAGATGGTAATTCGAAGCAAACCTCGTACCAATTGGGAGAGAATTTGAACGAAAATCAGAAAGAAGATGTGAATAAATTACTACAAGAATACGGGGATCTGTTTGTAGGTAAAGATAAAGCCCTGGGGAGGACAACTATTTATGAACACCCAATCGATTTAAAAGAAAATTACCAGTCGAAACAATTCAAGTCTTATAGGGTAAACCCAGTGATTAGGCAAGAAATGAAGAAAGCCTTGGACACCCAGGTAAACCAGGGGGTTATTGAAAAAACCGACGAGATTTTGGAATTTACATCTCCAGCCTTTTTGGTGGCTAAACCAGGGTCAACTAGAGGGAATAGAGCTTATCGTCTTGTCGTGGACTTTAGGTTCCTGAATAATCAGATCCGCGACCAGAGTAAGCTATTTCCCTCAGCAGAGGAAACCCTAGAAAAAGTGGGAGAGCTAAAAGGTAAATATTTCTCAAAGATGGACTGTCATTCTGGCTTCCACCAAATTCCCATTAGAAAAGGGGACGAGAAACTCACCGGTTTTTCAACACCTTACGGTAATTATGTATACAAAGTGATGCCCATGGGCTTGAAAACTTGTCCAAGAGCCTTTCACGGGGTGGTAGATACTCTGCTATCGGATTTGAAGTCGGCAGTATTTTACATTGACGATATTCTCATTGCAAACAGCAGTTGGGAAGATCACGTCAGGGACCTGGAAAGATTGTTTAAAATTTTCAGGAAAGCAAACATAAAATTCAAGGAGGAAAAATGTGTATTTGGGGTAACACAGGTCCCATTCTTGGGTTTTATGGTTAATGAAGAAGGGATATCGCCAGATCCAGAAAAGGTAGAGCCTATACGAACACACCCAAGACCGAAAAAGTTAAAGGATGTGAGGGCTTTCAATGGATTGGCAAATTATTATAGATCATTTATCCCAAATTTTAGTGACATTATGAGACCGTTGTACGCTTTAACAAAAGCGAAAAACAAATTTGTGTGGACCAAGGAGTGTGAAGGTTCGTTCCAAAGAATAAAAGATTTGATCTGTAAGAAAGTAACCCTACGATATCCAGATTACTCTAAAGAAATGGTCATCAGTTCAGATGCTAGCGATTTTGCGATCGGGGCAGTAATCGCCCAGCTACATAAGGGCAACGTATTGAGACCAATAGCTTTTGCAGGTAGATCACTAAACTCAGCCGAACAGAAGTACTCTACGACTGATCGGGAACTTTTATCCACGAAATTTGGCTTAGAGAAGTTTGGTCACTACGTACATGGAACGAAGTTCAAAATTCTGACGGACCATGCAGCCCTACTGGCTTTAAAATCGAAGCAAAATTTACAGGGTAGAATGGCCAGGTATCTGGAATATTTCAATCAATTTGATTACGAGATCGAACACGTGAAAGGGAAATTAAATTCAGTAGCTGATTGTCTTAGTAGAAGAGACTATAAACAACCTAAGATTATTCCAGAACACATAGAAAGTTCGGAAAAAGGCGTTTCTTTTCACCCAATCGATGCAGTCAAACCTTTTGAGGAGTCAGATGCCCTCGAGAACTATCCTATCTTGAAGTACAAACATCACTCGATTCTGAAGGCAGGGTCACCAACAGAAAAAACGATCCTCCACGAGGCTGACGTAGACATAATTTCAGCATCTTGCGAGCCAGTACAGACTCGAGCTGCAAGTAAAGCAGAAATACTAGATAAATCAGCAAAAATCCCAAAATCGAGAGATAAAGAATTTTATGGTGAAGGTAATACAGTCGAGAATCCTTTAAATAATGAAGAGATTATCAAACTCCAAGCAGAGGATGAGTTCTGCTCGGAAATGAGCGATTTTATTTGCCATAATAAACTACCAAAAGACGATAAAAGATCTAGAGAAATCCTCCTAACAAATGATAAATTCTTTATTGAGGGGGATGTTCTATATAGGGTCCCAACAAGGGTTAAAGGAGACCCACAATTAGTCCAGACCGTCGTCCCAGGAAGCTATGTGAAAACATTACTGAAGATATTACATAGCAGGCCGCTGGGCGGACACGTAGGATCAACTAAATTATTAAAGTTGATACAACCAAGGTATTTCTGGAAAAGAATGTCAAGAGATATAGTGGATTTTGTGGGCTCTTGTGATATTTGTCTACAAGCTAAGAAGATGAAACACCCCATAAACCCTCCTTTGACAATTAGGGACAGAGCACCCTACCCATTTTCACACCTTGTGATAGATAGCATGGGACCAATGACACAGTCGTCAACGGGTTTCCGCTATATTCAAGTATGTGTGGATTATTTTTCCAGATTCGTTTTTGCTTGGCCAACCAGAGCAATAGATTCAGGACACCTTAAACACGAATTCTATGAGAAGGTAATATGCCAGGTAGGGGTCCCACAGGTTCTCCATTCGGATAACGGGCCATGCTTTGCAAGCACAGAGTTTGGCGATTTCTGTAAATCAATGGGAATAAAACAGGTATTCGGGGCAAGTTGGAGACCCAGCTGCCAGGGTTTAGTGGAAAAAAATAATTCCACGATCATAGAACACCTAAAAACTTTTATTTCAGCCAATCAGAAAAATTGGGATCGCTACCTACAAAGCGTGATTTTTGCCTTAAACACAACAGATTCGTATAGTTTGGGGTATAGCCCTTTTATCTTAGCAACAGGGAGATCAGTAAAAACACCCCCAGACGCAGCTCTGGCAGGCCCAGACACGAACGACACAGTGTTAAATACACTGGCAAAAATAGTAAAGGTCCAGAAAGAATTAGCAATTACCGCCTCTAGAAACTTAGAAAAATCCCAAGAAAAAATGAAGGATCGACATGATTCAAAATCTAGGGAGGTTGAGCTAGAAGCAGGTAGAATTGTGTATGTAAAAATACACAGATTGCTAGATAACATGACTAGTAAGAAATTACAAATGGCTTTCTGCGGCCCGATGCTGATTACTGAAAGGTTTAGCCCAACGACAGTAAAGCTGAGGGACTTAAAGAACAATAAAGATTTGCCAAAGCCAGTTCACATCGCCCACATAAAGCCTTTAAGGGCTGAGCTATCAAAGGAGCTGGTAAACAATTTATCTATCGATTTATCAGACAAAGAGTGGGAGGCTTTGGAAAATGCCAGCGTCAGTAATTAAAGAGTCGATAAGGCCACTCATACGGGACCAGGCCTGTAAAGATTTTAACAGCTGGTATCAACAGGATTAGTAATCGTAGCTTTACCAAAGGGGCTAGCGGGTTGGCAGCTTGGCTTACACAAATAAGAGGCCACGCTAAAATACCCAAGCCGACCTTTGTCCCGGCTTTGACGCCACTAACAACTCGCAATCAGTCAACCCCACTAATTAAAACCTTTGTCTAAAGGGGGACGCGACAAACAAAGCGACCGGGGAGGCGAACCTTAAAAATAAAGCTAAAAGGTTGCATTAACAAAGGTCAGGAAGGTAATTTAAAGGAGATAGACCATTCTAAGCAAGACACTCGAGGGAAGAACTACCTAGAGAAAAAAAATATTATATCACAATGGCTATCACCAGACTCCAACAGGAAATTTCTGAAGAGGAGAAGAAAGAGCTAGAATTAGAACAGATTACTAATGACTTTACTAGGACCTACTGGTATAACGTAACGATAGGATTTCAACCAGTACAGGAACCAGAGAATAATGGCTCAGCGTGGGAAGCTGAAGACTGGGAGAGTGAATTATTAGAAGAACAAAAGGAAAAGCCGGGGAGTATAAAGAACTTCAAACTGACAAAATTTTTGGACGAGGAGAAGTTATTAAGGGAAGCGAACAGGTTCAAGCTCATCTAGATTGGGTAATTATATTTTTCCAAGACATTTCTTTGTTTATGCTATCCATAAGATAAGCCTGGGAAAGGCGGTGGCAAGCTACCCGATTAATAAATAAGGATTACAGGATAGAGATAAAATAAGTACGACGTGACTAACTAGGGGCGGGCTTAGAAAAATAAATCAAGGATAAATACTTTATAGATACAAAACCCAGGGGAAGGGGATTAGTTTAGGCAGCCTCAGATACAGTCGCCGATTCATGAAAACCCTGGACTGCATAATTAAGCAGCAGGTTGCTAGGGACTGGTTGTTAACACATACTCCAATGTTTGGCGTCAGGAGAGTTTGGTGGGATGTGCGTAGACTCACACTTGGGCTGCAGCGGCTTGGCCAGAGCTGGCTAGGTTACACACCTAGGACTGGTATAAGGGGGCGTGTCACTTCATCGGCTAAGTAGCGTCCCTGGTCACCCACGCTGTAGTTATATAGGTCACACTTGAAGTGACGCTATCCTAGAGTCGGACACTTCCACCCTGGACTCCGAACTTTACAGAAGTAAACCTGCACGTCTCCTGTGGAGAAAAGACAACAGTCTCACGATGAGAAGTTCAACCATATTTTTATGGTGAGTCATTCAAAACTAGCATTTTCTTGTGCCTATACCCTGTTCCAAGGATAGGAACTGTGAGGTTTGCAATTGTATCATGGATTACATTTTGGCTATTTGTATGAAATTATGTTAAAATGTTAAGATGGGAAAAAGTTTATCTGCTAGGGTTAACCAAAATCTTTTCTTTTACCATTTATTCTAGGTTATGCCTTATGGCGACCAGCGCCATTAGTTCAGAAGTATTACGACAGAACTATGGGGTTATGTTCAGAAAGGTTGAGGAAATGTTAGATACCCAGACAAATCTGCATTTTGTGAGAATTACGATACCTATAACCGTGCCGCAACAAGTCTATAAAATTTCAGAATTTAGATCGGAGTATGTTTACTTTAACCGATTTTTGGAAGATTCAAAGAAGCTCCAAGCAGTGCTCGGCGCACAGAATAATAGAACCTACGATAGGATTATTCACGTTTTAGATAGTATGACTATTACCAGACCAAAAAGAAGAGGTTTTCAGTTCATCGGTAATGCTCTAAACTTAGCGGTAGGAACGGCCACAGAACCAGAGTTTCAGGCGATGTCGTCCGATCTGTCCAGAGTAATAGAGGCCATGCGAGAAACCGAGCTATCTGAAATAGAAAGAGATGAATTAACTTTGGATATAGCGGAAAATGCAGATGTTATGGCACAGTTCGCTAATAAACTAAGAGGTCAGACCATTAGACAATTCTCTAAGGCAGACCACGATTTGCAAATCCTAGTAAAGGAATTCGACGACAGAGTAAACTTTACAGACGCAAACGTAGCAGGTATTTTGACTATGGAAGAACAACTGTCTAATATTGACGTCCAGTTGCAATATAAGCAAGCTGCAGATACTCTCTTAAGAGCACTTGACGATTTACAGTCATCTTATCTGCCTATGGTTGTATTATCTAAGCAACAGGTACAATATGCGGTAAACCTTCTCACACGAAAATTAAAACAGCAAACTCCAAACGCTAAACCTTTAGGAGATTATAACGAGTGGAGAAGAAATATCGATGCTTCCTATAGAGGACATTTATTAACAGTAACGATAAAAATCAAATTTAGCTACGCCCCCCATCGCTATAACCTTTACAAACCAGTCATTTTTCCAATTCCGATCCACGCCCATACCCATCAAGCTCTCGGTTATACTATGCTACAACACGATGAGAACATCCTTCTAGGCATCAGTAGTAACGAAAATTTCTTTGTAGAACTTGGGGAGGATATGCAGGAGGTATGTGGTCTGGAGGAATCGAGTTATTTCTGCAAAAAGAGTATAATGGAATTTAGCGTGAGGGAACCGTCATGTTTAGTATCAATTTTTGCGGATAACAAGGAGGCGATTATGAAGTTGTGTCATTTCAAAACATTTTTTGACCTTGGCAACGCCTTCAATCCATATTCCGTTAGATAATTACAAACATATTCTTATAAATAACGGAGACACAGGAATGGTATCGTGCAGGGGAGAACCTAGCAATACAATTAAACTAGCAATTTTCTCTATTGTATCATTACCATGCGGATGTGAGATTCAGTTTAAGTTTGCAACGATAGCAGCAAAAACAAATGGCTGCAGCGACAGACATAATGTTCTCGAAGTTAGAGCAGGCTTTAATATGCCCATAGCCATGGCTTTCCATCTGGATATAAAAGACTTGGAGGCAAATTCTATGCATAATCATTTGATTAAATTACATTTACCAAACGAGATCGACTTACAAAAGGCTTTCAGCCAAGTGCCTCAAGAGATACTTGATAACGGTTTAAATGTAGTAGAAATGGCGAAGGAAATGTTAAAAAACGACACCTTACATCTGTCGCAGTGGAACAAACTGCATCTCACTTTCAAAGATTTAGGAAAGGTTTCACCGATCACTTGGATTTCGTTAATATTGTCTAGTATATCTTTGGCAATGGTGATAATTCTTGTGTACAAATTGAACAGGTACATAGGCTTCCTGTGCATTGCACCGGCGACAAATGGCCTCAACATTTCGCGCCTAAGCCTGAAGCCGTACCGTATCGGCAAATACCTCAGGAAAGCCCCTACCATCCCGACCTTTGACAAGCTCCCACGATTCAAGATCGAGGAGATGGATCATACGGACTGGGCAACAATCATCTTAGCTTGCATTGTGGCCATATTCATCATAAAGTTAATTTGGAAACATTGTGGCTGCCTAAGGGATAAGTGCATGAAATGTTGTATTTGTAATAATTGCTGCTCGACCTCAGTAGGCTGCGAATACTGCGCCTGGGTCAGCCTCAAATTCCAGTGGTTAGATGAGGCATGCACTGTGAAAATACAGCAAGTCGCTGAGGAAATCAACGCTATTTCTGACACCATCGCCCCTATACTTCTGCAGACATCCATCGAGTCTAGGTGGTGCAGGCCTAATCTGTTAAAGATGACTTGGGCAGGAAGGCTCACGTTCAAGTGCTGGGGGCTCCCTAAAAAGTACAAATTGAAAGAAGAGGTTAAGCTATCTAGAAAACAATCGAACATTTTAGAAGGTTTAGTGAACAACCCTTGTGTATCAATTCTCCTGGTACTTATCTACCCCAACGGAGAAAGAGTTCAGCTGAAGTGGAACCGAAAGAGCCCACAACAGCTAAGAAAAAACGAGGGGTAGGTAAAACACGCCACTAATATTTATTACTAACAAATTTAGCCTTGGTTTCTATGTTGGTAAGCGTGGTGTTGGGTTACGCCCAGTTACTCAGGATTCTTATGAATTAATAGAATGATATTTGCTTTGGAAAACAATTGCTGACATTTTTATAGGGATTTTCCTTGTCTTTAATTATTTATGGATATGTGTGAAGAAGAATCGTACCTATCTTTGATGCATGTGAATTATGTTCCTCTACTTACAACAGACTGTCAGACTCAGAGGAGGAAGTAATTGCGTGCGCCCCTGGATTACCCGACTTCAGCGACTAAAGGCTAGGTCGCATAGCTCCACGTCGACACCAGGAGGAAAAATTCAAAGATCAGAACATTATTAATTATAGCAAGGCGGGAATCCACTCGGGATCCAAAATGGCGGAACCGCGAGAGAGTGTCGGACGATTGTTGTGTTTTCCAAGTATTTTAGCAGTAGAAGTAACTTTAACCATGTTTTATATTCGTATTTTATCGATGACTAATATCGAAGGGTACAAATTTCTATTTAAAAGAGAGAGTTGTTTCATTATTTACTAATTTCTAGTTGTCATACTTACGTGTCTTGCGAAAGCATCAATTGCGGAAGCAGAGTGGCGCCATCTGGCGTTTATTCCTAGTATTATGTTTTTGCTCAGTTTTTACGACAGAGGGCGTATCTGGTCGCCAGGGATAAACACCAGAACCTAACACGAGCACGACAGCAGTTTAAAAAATAAGAAGTTTAATCTGCGCTGTTAGACTCGGATAAAAGTGATTTATTGTTTGTATTTAGTCGCCTAGAAATTTTTTTGGATTTTCTTAAGGTATTAGTTATCACCTAGCGAGCTAAGAAATACGGCATTCATGATAGCGAAAGTTGTGATTTTTGCGGAAGCATAGTGGCGCCACCAGGCGTTTATTCCCGATTACAACGGTATTTTCGTAAACCTAGCTATTTCTTCGACTTTTAGTTTAGTAGTATTAAATGTCGAGGCTTTTAATCGCTCAAAGCTTGCATTTTATGTCATTTATTTGTGAGTTGTTTTATTTTTTGCCGTCACTTTTACTTTTATTCATGTCTGAAAAATAAAAAAGGAGAGATTGTGTGGATTATGTAAGAGAAATATCCAAACATCAAAAAATGAGAAGATGTAAGGATAAGATGGCGACCATTTGAGCGTCTAAAAGTATTTAAGGTATATTAGAAGATTTTAGAGATATGTAGTAAGCTATCGCCAGTACAGGCTTGGAATGTCTTTCGCCGAACCAGAGCGCGTCGAATCGACGAAAGATTTAGCTCTGCTAAGCATATCGATATATTATTTTCTATTCACCGCGAGAGGAGCAGAACTCCGAGCCTGTTTATGAGGCGCTATATTTGTAAACGCAAACGAATTGTAGTAGGATTATCGGTATTTAGATTAAGTTTTGCTACTATATATTGTACGATTAGTTAAGGAAATCAAAAGATTGTTTGATTTGAAAAGAGGGGAGGGGACTATGCTATATATAGGTACGCTTGTGTAATTAAAACCTATATGGGTAGTATACTCCCCCTTCTTAGCATCTTGGGTAGTATCCCCCCTACTATTGGAGATTGCCAACCAGCGCATGCGCGCTAGGTCGCGTGGGACGCGCCCACGCTCTATGACTAAATAAACTAGTTAACATCAACAAGCCGCCGTGTTCACTTGCTTTTCCCTTACATTATATTCAATAATATAACAATTGGTGTCAAAGAAAATTAATATTAGATATTATAGAAAACATGCAATAATAGTTTTCCATGTATAAATGACGGTTCTGTCTTCAATTTCTGCTGGATTTTATTATATATCAACCTGTGAATGCATGGAACACTGGCAAAGCCTTTGCACCTTCCATACCAAGACATGTCCATCCTGGCTTTATTTCCACAACCCCAGATGCCAATGAAATGAATGTATTTCTAAGCAAGAGTTCATAATTGGCTATAACTAATATTAATATTCTGTGTCTGGGGAGAAGAACATCAGTGGTGCGTCCAAGGGGTTTCTCTGAGATGCCTACACTGCCTGGTGGATCAACAATGTGTCTGCTTTTTCAAGGCTGTTGTCTTCAAAATGTAATGGATGGTTGCTTTTAGTACATCCTGAGGCAGAAAAATTACTACTTTGTGTGAGTCTTTGTTATATTTAAGGATCTTGGTAACAAGATATCCAGTAAGGTCAGCATTTGTTTGGTCATGAGAAAGGAATCAACTCATTGGAATGTATTTGATGCTTGTATCATCTTTTACCTGATACTGGATCCTTTCCCTGTCTTCTCTTCTCTCTTGTGGCAAGCTTTAGGGAATCAGCCCTGTAGGTGTCAAACACCAGAATTATCTCATCAAAGTCTCTTGTTAGAGACATCAGTTGGTCATTAAACTATTCACTGAGGTCCTTTACTGTCACAACTTAGTTAACTTCTGGACAACTACTATACCAAAACTACTATACCATCCACCAGAGCAATCTTGCGACTTGGATATCCATCATCTGTAGGAATTGCTTAAATTGAGTCTGTAGTTACAGGGCAGTATAGCAGGAATCTAGAATTTTGATGTGGGCTATCTACACTTGTCTAATTTTTCAGTGCATTGATTAACTTTGATTTGTCAGTGCATGGCAGCATTGCTCCATCAAGGGAAAATAGTGCCCTTTGGGTTAAAGTGAACTTATAGTTTTCTATGGCATAATTCTGGTTGATTTCTCGGTTGGATCTTGCAAGGACCATCAACCTGCCATAAATCCAACTCTCTTGAGAGGCAGGACATTTCTGGTGAAGCCATGAAAAATCGCTGTCTAGGGGCCATCCACAAATGACGTCATGCTTTTTTTGGCCATTTTTTACCCCCCCTCCCCCCAATGTCATGTTTTGTCACACTGTGCCAGACCCCCCCTTAAAAATGATAAAAAATGACGTCATGTTTGCAGCACCCCCCCCCCCCCCCCCCACAACCCAACTTCCCCTTTTAAAATAGCTTATAATCAATTAGGTATAACATTTCAATAAAATATGCAGACCCCATTATTAGAACTATGATCCACAACATTGAAATCTCCATATTAAAAAACTAAGCCCCTGAACTTGAATGCGCTACTTCACAAATTCACTTAGTACCACAGCAACTATGGTGACCTAAATCTTGGCTTGGTGTGAAGGCTGGCACTTTTCCTGGACCCTGATACTTTCACTATAGATGTCAAACTTTGCCAATTTATACCAGCAATAAATTTTGCTTTGTGTCCAACAAATAAGGCAAGATTATTGACCACTATGTTAAGATTAGTTTTCTACTCACCGATGTATGTGGGTCTAATGAGTTGCACATGTGCACAGAGATAGGGGTTAATCATGCACTCACTGAATTATGTGAAGTGGCCTATTAATCACTGGGGCTGGACAAAATGTGACCAGATGGTGGCACTAGTTGCCATCAGGAAACCCCCTTGATTCTTAAGCTGTTACAAGGGTTTGGCAGTGGTATAATACCCAAACCCATTAAATCTGACTTGCATATTGTGCCAAGTTATGGAGGCTATATTTTAGTAATGGAACATACCACATCATAGGCTTTTACACAAGATAAAGTCAGTGTAGTCCCACAGGGGTCAGTTCCATGACCACTTCTCTTCATAATATATATTATTGACCTTGGTTCCTGGACCAAGTACCCCATCTACCTGTTCACTAACAACACCAAGTAATGTAATTCAGAATCTCTGCCTCAATAAAAAAATGTTTCAACAAAAATCCATGAATGGAGCGATTGAGTGCCAAATGTCATGCATCAGGGAAACTCATCTTTGTGCCAGGCTTACACCATTGCAAGTGGGAACATGAGAGTACCAGAGGAAATCACCATGGAAAAAGATTTAGGTGCCTCGTTGGTAACTATCTGAAATTTACGGAAGAGGTAAATGTTCATACATGTAGCCAAATTTAACAGGATTATGGGCATAATCAGAAGGACTGGGACACAGGTAATTCCAGCAACCTTTGCTAAGGGTTGATCAGGCCACATTTAGAACATGGTGCACCAGTCTGGAACCCTGAGTATATGGTTAATATCAATACTCTGGAGAACCTTCAAAGGAGAGTGACAAAGTCCTTACATATATACATAAGGGAACTTGACTTGCCTACCCTTCACTTTGAAAGATTAACCCTATCCATACTGCACAATGCCTTGAGTCATTCCCAGGTGAATAACGCCACAGTGCCTTGACGCACTTCCAGGTCAAGTGCGCCACAATGCCCCGAAACACTCCCAGGCTCACAACACCATGATACCTCAGGTCAGTCCCTGTGAATAACGCCACAATGCCTTGAGGCATCTTTTTACTTATTATTATTCAAAACCACTTTTCTATAGAAAATAATAACTTGTTTACATTTTTTTGTTTATATATTAAATAAAGAATATTTCTCACCATATTTTTGCAACATTCTAATTTGATATCCATAGCAACATTCACATTATGCCTCAAAACATGGCCTAGTACCCCCCCAATCAGCCCCACTCCAAGTGGTCTATTTTCCCTAAACATGTCAAATTCAGACTGCTGCAACTTGTGTTTCATCACAATGACATATGTTTTTTCTTCCTTTTATGTGTAGCATATAACCTCCAGTATATGTGCAGAAAATCTTCTGATATTTGAGTCAGTCGTTTTTGTTTCATTCAGTAACACGTGAACAGATATAACATTTCTGTATGGACTCCCATATTAAAGTAGCGTTGTATTTGGCGGCGCAACTTGGTATTGAGCTGCCGTTCTTCGCTGTGCTTATCTAAGCAATGGCATCATCATAAGAAATGTGCCCTACTGACAGGGCCAGCATAGTTGGGCCACTGTTTTCCAGTGCACTTGGCATATGGAGAGTTAAGAGATGATGTGTACACACTACTGGACTTGGTTGTTACAGCACTTAGTGTCAACTGCCTCAAGAATGGCACGGAAATACCAGCCTTGGCATTGGGACTGGTGGGCCAAAGGGTGTGGTACCAGTCATTGTGTTGCTACCTTTTGCTATGTATAAAATGCATGGGTCTATATCACAACAAGATTGCATGACGTCCAACACCAAGGAGGAAATGAATGCATAGAAATGAATGCTGCTAGAGATGTTGTTCTATATTACTTATTTAAAAAATGCAGTGTAAGGCTACCAATCAAGTTTCATTACACCAGTTTCTATTCATTTATTTTTAAAGTTAAATTTAAGGCCAATACATTTTTAAAAGTATTATAGACAAAAGCAATATCCACAGGGTTGTTTTCACATGGTGCCATTATTGAAATTTGATTTTCAAGAAAACCGAAATGATCTGGATATATCTAGATATAGAGGCCATAGAAGCATACATACAGTAATTTTCTATTCGAAGGTGTACAAATGAATTTTTCTTAGAGCACAAGTTTCCCCATTAGGGTAGTCTTTTGATTGAAAAAATATAAAAACATGATGTCATACATGAGTTGACCCCCCCTCCCCCCATTGTCATACCTTGTCATAAAAACTCAACCCCCCCTCCCCCCCTAGGGCATGACGTCATTTATGGATGGCCCCCTAGCATTTGCATCGTTAGAAATGCCAACCAGTCCAGAGCTAACCTTCATTAGCTTGTTCAGGTGTTCACATGCATGATCTGCACCAATAGACAAAAATGGAATGTCACCCTTGGATACTGAAAGTTTGCCTACTTGAAGTTCCCTCCAAGTCTCAGGATGATTGATTCTCAAGTCCCACATGTCTGCAATGTATCAGGGGAAATACTCAACTATTCAGGGGACAGACACCAATAAGTATATTAATTTAGCCCAGTTTAAGCAGATTTTCATAGTTTTTGTTAATTTAAAGAGATAAATTTGATGAGACCTGCAGATTTTTCAATTGAAACTTATCATGCAACATACCTCCTGATCTATTTTGGTCATATATTTGAATATTGGTCATAATATTAACTCTGACATTAAAAGAAGTGAAAAAAAGAAAGACAATCTTAACGATGCCAAATTTGAGTGGCAGCCTTTTTGGTTTTGCGTATTTTTGTACTTTCCATGCTCCGATTTTTTCCAACTTTTGATATGTTGTTCAGAACATCTGAAATTACTTGAAACACTCATAAATAGGCTGTTTAACATGAAACCTTTAACTGAATTGCATGATTATTTTTCATTAAAATATTATTTTTCACTTTTTTTTTTCTTTTTTTTTTACAAAAACATCAATAATTTGCAAAAATACGCTTTGGCGCAAATAGTACTATGCATTTTGAGATTGATGACGTTCTGATGTTTCCAAAAATATATAGTTTTACTAATCTCCTAATGATTTAAATTTTTTTATTCATTAAAATCATATTTTTCACTTTTTTTTACAAAAATATTGATAATTCGCAAAATAGGCTTCAGCGCAAATGGCATCATTCATTTTTGGATTGTTGATGTTATGACGTTTCCAAAAATGTATAGTTTTACTAGTCTCCTAATGATTTAAAATTTGTTATTAATTAAAAATCATATTTTTCACTTTTTTTTACAAAAATATTGATAATTCGCAAAATAGTCTTCGTTGCAAATGATATCATCCATTTTTGGATTGCTGACGTTCTGAAGTTTCCAAAAATGTATAGTTTTACTAATCTCCTAATGATTTAAATTTTTTTATTAATTAAAATCATATTTTTTACTTTTTTTTACAAAAATATTGATAATTTGCAAAATAGGCTTTGGTGCAAATGACATCATCCACTTTTGGATTGCGAACGTTCTGACGTTTCCAAAAATGTATAGTTTTACTAATCTCCAAAAAATGCCAACGAAAGTTAAAAAATGAACACAGTGAACCTGACTAATAGCACGCATACTATATGAACTATTTTGTCACCAAGTTGGCAACTTTTTTCAGATTTACACATGATACATTTGTGATTACACATCAAGTTTTATGTCCATATAATAAATATAGAAAGGAACTCGCCTGCAATAATCGAAAATGTATTGGAATTGATTCATCCTCATAAGCACTCTGCCTATGGCATCGTGCTCATGAGGACGAATCAAGTCCAATAAATTTTCAATTATTGCCGGCTCGTTCCATTCTCTCTATTTATATCTGATTGATCGAAGGTGAGCTGACAGTGGTAGCTCTGGGACCACTGACAAACATTGCTCTGGCAATTCAGATGGATTCTGACTTCCTCAATAATTTGAAGGACTTTTTTATAATGGGTGGAAACACCACAGGTATGTGTACCTTTTTTCTTGCAACATCCTGGTGTTACATCATGTTACGCAATAATGACGTAACAATGGGTAACCACTTTATGACTATAATTATCATTAATTATTATTATTATATTTAATATCTCAATGGAGTAACATGTCCATAACCCATTAAAGTACCATTACCCAGGAATTTATTGCAGTATTTACGGTAGCATGTAAAGGCTCAGGTAGCACCCTCACCTACTTTAATATTCCTCTAATGACCAATAGCCACATGGACCAAGCACCTACCTGTATGTTAGACTACAATAAACATTCATTCTAGATCTTAGGATCAAAGCCTTTAGACTTCTTCATTATACTTCTTATTTCTATACAATAATTCTACAACTATTTCATATCCAAGATAGACCAAATCTTCATATAACACTATTTATTAGAGGTATCTATATCTTACTTGGTTTCAATTTGAAGTTCCTTTTTTATAATTAATATAGTAACAGGAAGGCAATTGATTGTACCACACATGTATCATTTTTTACCACTCCTCTTGAGTCATTGAAGCTTCATATTTGGAATTTAGGACGAGGAAATATTACAGCAACAGCAGAATTCAACTTCTTCAGTGACCCAGAAGCTGCAAAATATGTTTTCCAATTTACAAAAGAGCCTACATATGTGGTTCCCATGGAATTGTGTCAAGAAAATTCGTTTGAATGGGTAGGTTTAGTTGTCTTCTTACATAGCCTTTGATATGAGAATCATTAGTACACAAAACCATAAAATAATTATATAAAGAAGCCTAATGTATTTATAAATGCCTGTGAGGATATAACAACATTATACTATTCTTTCCTTTGTATACATACTGCATACATGTACGTAAAATGTAAATCTTTTGATGTAGTTACTGCTTTTTCATAGACATGGTACAACAACTTCTGCAAGATTGCCACACCAAAAGCCAAGTTTGTTGAGGATATTACAGCTTTTATGGTGACAGCAGCTAGGAAATCTTGTATTCCTATTAAAATACACGACATACGATCAACTTGCCATGTCCGTGGCTTTAGATCAAAGCATTATAATAGAATCCAGAGATGTCACAGCTACTGTGGAAACAAAAGGTGAATTCACCAGAGGCCAAATTTAATGGTCGTCGATTGGAGGAATCGTGCAAAGTAAAGGGAAAATATAAAACTTGTCACCAAGGTTGATATGGATAAATATGAAAAGTTAATACATTCTGCAGTGACATGAGTAAAGAACATTTGAGGAAAGTAAAAAGTACTTAAGAAATGATATAAGGAATAAGTAGAAATATGTGAAACGATCAGGGAAGAAAACACTTGCTCCGGAAAAATTGTGTTGCCAAACTTGTGTCGCCAAACTTGCATTGCCAAACTTGCATCAGCATGAAAACTTGAAATATCCTTGCATACTTAACTGTCGAAACTACTACAAATATATCTTTAAAAGAGGAGACGTAAATAAATTAAAATGATTTTATTATATTATTGGGGAAAAAGATATGAGTGATCCAGCGATGAACATGATTTGTAGATAAGAACATTTGTGTTGAATAAATAAATAATAAAGCAAATTAAGGCCTACAGTGTTACCATGAATCGGTTGGATTTTTATATTAAAAGCGTTGAAATGTTTAGTACTGTCCTTGATGTGAACTGTATGAAGTGTAATGATCCTAGTTGTAACTTACGATAAATATGTCATGACTTCATTATATTATGATCAGTATAAAAAAATAACAAGAGAAGTTATTTCTCGATGGTAAATTGCTCTGGTGAGAGGCGAGATTTTGTTGATAGATTGAATAAAGATCGTTTTGTAAAGAAAAAAAAAGAAAAAAAAGGATAACCTATGTTGAATAGGGAGTGGAATAACTGGGAATTTATTCTGAATATAATTTAAACATTAAACTTGATAGACAACCTTTTGGTGGTCTGGGACCAGCTTATCAAGTTAGATAAATGTGATGTGTTTTACAGGAAAATGAGTCATAAGTCGAAAAAAATAGATTTTGACATACCATTATATTTGAATAGATGAGATCAAGTCGATTCCAATGATAGTAAACAGTCTAATAATCTAATAAGTATTCCTAGATTTTAAGTTTGATATTTTCGTTTTTGAAAAAAAAAGTTTTCAATATTTCTTGGGGTCAATAAACAGTAAAGTAACTAAATGTAGTCCATATGAGGACCTTAAAACGAAAGGATATATTACATAGATTGTCCTGAAATTTGATACTTACATTGATTGATATAGCTATAAGTGATAACCCTCCAACAATTAGAACATTCCAACAATGTGATCGTGTGAAAAAAACACTTTGAAAAATATCAATTTTGCGACTTTTGACTCATTTTCCTAAAACACGTCACAAATAATGAAGGCAATAGAAGGCACATGACAGTAGTCTTGCTGGTCGCAAACGCCAAATGGTGCTGCCATCTAGGTTTGTCATATAACTTTCCGGCACGGAGAGGAATACGCAGAACAGGCGAGGAATACATACTGGTCTGTGAGTGGCTAATTTACTGATGAGATCTTAGAGGATATTCAAGCAAAAATTAAGGAGCGATGCAAGAGGGATTTGCAAATACATGTAAATGATATAAATAAAGAATAATCGTTATGAAGATTAAATTTTACAGAGTTTTGAATATGGGGCTGTTTTCTTGTGCTTTAGGTAATAAAGACCTGCAAGCGTGCATGGCGGTATCTTAACAAAATGAGATTAACTTTAACCTAGCCTGAAAATCTGATATATTACTCATATAGGATGGGGATAGAGGATTTAGGGCCTGAAATAATTCTCGCCATCCCAGTTAGCCCTATTTGAGCATCACGCCACTTAGTGTTTCAATATTTGACGCTAATCAGGCCGGAAAAACTGTTCTATGCCCCATTGCACAGAATCAACCAAGGTGTTTATGTTGCTGTATTTAAAGCTTAAAACAACCCTTATACATATCCCTTCATGATGGGAGGTATATTGGGCGATTAGATCAGGAGGTTGTGTTGCTGAGGCCGGTCTACAGGCCCAGCAACTTGTTCCTGCCGGTCACACAAACGTAGCGACTGGCAGTTCTTTTCCTTCAATAAGACCACCACTTTCAAAGTGCTGCCGCCCTGGTGTCAAACAGGGGAAGCTTCCTTCTCACACCTGGCCTTTGCTCTGCTCTCACTCACAAGGTAGGGGGCAGGGGAGGAGAGGGGCCAACCATCTTAACTAGAGGCAGAAAGCATTGGCAGCACCCAATCTCTCTCTTGAGAGAAACAAAGGGATGTGGAGGTGGGAGAGATAGCAACAGGTGCAGGTATGTTTTTGGTGTTATCAGTCACCCTGCCACAAGGGACAGGGTTGTAAAAATTGGTCTATAGACTCATTGTCTTGTTCCTCCCCACGGAAATCTTTAGTAAAAGGCGAAAGATTTATGCGTGGAATGAAGAGAAACCAGAGTTGACTCTAACCTTGTCTGGCAGCAATACTCCTACTCTAGAGGAAATGCAGGGAAAAGGTGTGACCAAAAGCTCCATCGTCCCAGCACTTGGGGGAGAACAAAACCCTGCCCCGGCCTGTCAGAAAATGGGTGGAAATGACTGGTTGCCGTGCCCCAACCACTCTCTCTGACCCTTCTGGCAGACATCCCGCCCTTTGGCCCCCGGTTCACAGCAATGGACATTTCATCCTTGCAGTCTGAGGACACCTGCCACCTGGTGTCAAGCAGAGGCATCTAAGCATACAGGGACTCCCAGTTCTTTCCCTGGTGGCTAGCCACTGCACTGCCAACCGCAGGTCTAACTACCGGACAGGAGATGCCATGGCAGAGGGTGTGGGAACGCACGGCGCGGATAAAGGATTAAAGACCGACATTGAGGGGCAGCCATATTAATTTGGCTTCGCCTTGGGACTATGCACGTAACAGTGCACCAGCAGCCCTGAAAGTGAGGTTAGTAATCCTTTTAATCTCTGCCCTTTGGTGGTTATAGTCCCAAGACGTTCGGGGCGCTGATTAACAACTCCGATTCTTTTTTTCCAATCGAGAAAGGGACTGCCGGTCAATTGTCACTAGGTCAGCTAGCGGGGACTGGGGAGACGCTGCCAGAAGGTTAGGGCAGTGAGCGGGGAAGGGAGGGAGGGCAAGGCAGCCCGTTGACTTTTGAATTCGATCTCGAGGGATAGCGCGAACGCAGTCCCCCACTAACAGAAATTACGCACCCGAGTCATCCACATTTGGGATGATCGCAAGCGTCAACCCAACCGTAGTGCAATGGAGGGGCCTCAGCCTGGGGGAACCGCCTCGCCGATCACGGTCTCCCCTGTGCCAGGTAAGTATGCTTGTGGTGTGGCCTGGCAGGAGACCCATGGTGAACTGGCCACAGCCGAAAGCGGTGTCTCTTCCGCAGACGTGGCAGACGTGAGACGCTTGCCCTCTTTCCAACACCCCGACCATGCCACATGAACTGCCTGATGCTTCTCTATGTTCCGAAAGCCCTTCCCAGCGTCGCCGGACCCTGCCGGTCACACAAACGTAGCGACTGGCAGTTCTTTTCCTTCAATAAGACCACCACTTTCAAAGTGCTGCCGCCCTGGTGTCAAACAGGGGAAGCTTCCTTCTCACACCTGGCCTTTGCTCTGCTCTCACTCACAAGGTAGGGGGCAGGGGAGGAGAGGGGCCAACCATCTTAACTAGAGGCAGAAAGCATTGGCAGCACCCAATCTCTCTCTTGAGAGAAACAAAGGGATGTGGAGGTGGGAGAGATAGCAACAGGTGCAGGTATGTTTTTGGTGTTATCAGTCACCCTGCCACAAGGGACAGGGTTGTAAAAATTGGTCTATAGACTCATTGTCTTGTTCCTCCCCACGGAAATCTTTAGTAAAAGGCGAAAGATTTATGCGTGGAATGAAGAGAAACCAGAGTTGACTCTAACCTTGTCTGGCAGCAATACTCCTACTCTAGAGGAAATGCAGGGAAAAGGTGTGACCAAAAGCTCCATCGTCCCAGCACTTGGGGGAGAACAAAACCCTGCCCCGGCCTGTCAGAAAATGGGTGGAAATGACTGGTTGCCGTGCCCCAACCACTCTCTCTGACCCTTCTGGCAGACATCCCGCCCTTTGGCCCCCGGTTCACAGCAATGGACATTTCATCCTTGCAGTCTGAGGACACCTGCCACCTGGTGTCAAGCAGAGGCATCTAAGCATACAGGGACTCCCAGTTCTTTCCCTGGTGGCTAGCCACTGCACTGCCAACCGCAGGTCTAACTACCGGACAGGAGATGCCATGGCAGAGGGTGTGGGAACGCACGGCGCGGATAAAGGATTAAAGACCGACATTGAGGGGCAGCCATATTAATTTGGCTTCGCCTTGGGACTATGCACGTAACAGTGCACCAGCAGCCCTGAAAGTGAGGTTAGTAATCCTTTTAATCTCTGCCCTTTGGTGGTTATAGTCCCAAGACGTTCGGGGCGCTGATTAACAACTCCGATTCTTTTTTTCCAATCGAGAAAGGGACTGCCGGTCAATTGTCACTAGGTCAGCTAGCGGGGACTGGGGAGACGCTGCCAGAAGGTTAGGGCAGTGAGCGGGGAAGGGAGGGAGGGCAAGGCAGCCCGTTGACTTTTGAATTCGATCTCGAGGGATAGCGCGAACGCAGTCCCCCACTAACAGAAATTACGCACCCGAGTCATCCACATTTGGGATGATCGCAAGCGTCAACCCAACCGTAGTGCAATGGAGGGGCCTCAGCCTGGGGGAACCGCCTCGCCGATCACGGTCTCCCCTGTGCCAGGTAAGTATGCTTGTGGTGTGGCCTGGCAGGAGACCCATGGTGAACTGGCCACAGCCGAAAGCGGTGTCTCTTCCGCAGACGTGGCAGACGTGAGACGCTTGCCCTCTTTCCAACACCCCGACCATGCCACATGAACTGCCTGATGCTTCTCTATGTTCCGAAAGCCCTTCCCAGCGTCGCCGGACCCTGCCGGTCACACAAACGTAGCGACTGGCAGTTCTTTTCCTTCAATAAGACCACCACTTTCAAAGTGCTGCCGCCCTGGTGTCAAACAGGGGAAGCTTCCTTCTCACACCTGGCCTTTGCTCTGCTCTCACTCACAAGGTAGGGGGCAGGGGAGGAGAGGGGCCAACCATCTTAACTAGAGGCAGAAAGCATTGGCAGCACCCAATCTCTCTCTTGAGAGAAACAAAGGGATGTGGAGGTGGGAGAGATAGCAACAGGTGCAGGTATGTTTTTGGTGTTATCAGTCACCCTGCCACAAGGGACAGGGTTGTAAAAATTGGTCTATAGACTCATTGTCTTGTTCCTCCCCACGGAAATCTTTAGTAAAAGGCGAAAGATTTATGCGTGGAATGAAGAGAAACCAGAGTTGACTCTAACCTTGTCTGGCAGCAATACTCCTACTCTAGAGGAAATGCAGGGAAAAGGTGTGACCAAAAGCTCCATCGTCCCAGCACTTGGGGGAGAACAAAACCCTGCCCCGGCCTGTCAGAAAATGGGTGGAAATGACTGGTTGCCGTGCCCCAACCACTCTCTCTGACCCTTCTGGCAGACATCCCGCCCTTTGGCCCCCGGTTCACAGCAATGGACATTTCATCCTTGCAGTCTGAGGACACCTGCCACCTGGTGTCAAGCAGAGGCATCTAAGCATACAGGGACTCCCAGTTCTTTCCCTGGTGGCTAGCCACTGCACTGCCAACCGCAGGTCTAACTACCGGACAGGAGATGCCATGGCAGAGGGTGTGGGAACGCACGGCGCGGATAAAGGATTAAAGACCGACATTGAGGGGCAGCCATATTAATTTGGCTTCGCCTTGGGACTATGCACGTAACAGTGCACCAGCAGCCCTGAAAGTGAGGTTAGTAATCCTTTTAATCTCTGCCCTTTGGTGGTTATAGTCCCAAGACGTTCGGGGCGCTGATTAACAACTCCGATTCTTTTTTTCCAATCGAGAAAGGGACTGCCGGTCAATTGTCACTAGGTCAGCTAGCGGGGACTGGGGAGACGCTGCCAGAAGGTTAGGGCAGTGAGCGGGGAAGGGAGGGAGGGCAAGGCAGCCCGTTGACTTTTGAATTCGATCTCGAGGGATAGCGCGAACGCAGTCCCCCACTAACAGAAATTACGCACCCGAGTCATCCACATTTGGGATGATCGCAAGCGTCAACCCAACCGTAGTGCAATGGAGGGGCCTCAGCCTGGGGGAACCGCCTCGCCGATCACGGTCTCCCCTGTGCCAGGTAAGTATGCTTGTGGTGTGGCCTGGCAGGAGACCCATGGTGAACTGGCCACAGCCGAAAGCGGTGTCTCTTCCGCAGACGTGGCAGACGTGAGACGCTTGCCCTCTTTCCAACACCCCGACCATGCCACATGAACTGCCTGATGCTTCTCTATGTTCCGAAAGCCCTTCCCAGCGTCGCCGGACCCTGCCGGTCACACAAACGTAGCGACTGGCAGTTCTTTTCCTTCAATAAGACCACCACTTTCAAAGTGCTGCCGCCCTGGTGTCAAACAGGGGAAGCTTCCTTCTCACACCTGGCCTTTGCTCTGCTCTCACTCACAAGGTAGGGGGCAGGGGAGGAGAGGGGCCAACCATCTTAACTAGAGGCAGAAAGCATTGGCAGCACCCAATCTCTCTCTTGAGAGAAACAAAGGGATGTGGAGGTGGGAGAGATAGCAACAGGTGCAGGTATGTTTTTGGTGTTATCAGTCACCCTGCCACAAGGGACAGGGTTGTAAAAATTGGTCTATAGACTCATTGTCTTGTTCCTCCCCACGGAAATCTTTAGTAAAAGGCGAAAGATTTATGCGTGGAATGAAGAGAAACCAGAGTTGACTCTAACCTTGTCTGGCAGCAATACTCCTACTCTAGAGGAAATGCAGGGAAAAGGTGTGACCAAAAGCTCCATCGTCCCAGCACTTGGGGGAGAACAAAACCCTGCCCCGGCCTGTCAGAAAATGGGTGGAAATGATTGGTTGCCGTGCCCCAACCACTCTCTCTGACCCTTCTGGCAGACATCCCGCCCTTTGGCCCCCGGTTCACAGCAATGGACATTTCATCCTTGCAGTCTGAGGACACCTGCCACCTGGTGTCAAGCAGAGGCATCTAAGCATACAGGGACTCCCAGTTCTTTCCCTGGTGGCTAGCCACTGCACTGCCAACCGCAGGTCTAACTACCGGACAGGAGATGCCATGGCAGAGGGTGTGGGAACGCACGGCGCGGATAAAGGATTAAAGACCGACATTGAGGGGCAGCCATATTAATTTGGCTTCGCCTTGGGACTATGCACGTAACAGTGCACCAGCAGCCCTGAAAGTGAGGTTAGTAATCCTTTTAATCTCTGCCCTTTGGTGGTTATAGTCCCAAGACGTTCGGGGCGCTGATTAACAACTCCGATTCTTTTTTTCCAATCGAGAAAGGGACTGCCGGTCAATTGTCACTAGGTCAGCTAGCGGGGACTGGGGAGACGCTGCCAGAAGGTTAGGGCAGTGAGCGGGGAAGGGAGGGAGGGCAAGGCAGCCCGTTGACTTTTGAATTCGATCTCGAGGGATAGCGCGAACGCAGTCCCCCACTAACAGAAATTACGCACCCGAGTCATCCACATTTGGGATGATCGCAAGCGTCAACCCAACCGTAGTGCAATGGAGGGGCCTCAGCCTGGGGGAACCGCCTCGCCGATCACGGTCTCCCCTGTGCCAGGTAAGTATGCTTGTGGTGTGGCCTGGCAGGAGACCCATGGTGAACTGGCCACAGCCGAAAGCGGTGTCTCTTCCGCAGACGTGGCAGACGTGAGACGCTTGCCCTCTTTCCAACACCCCGACCATGCCACATGAACTGCCTGATGCTTCTCTATGTTCCGAAAGCCCTTCCCAGCGTCGCCGGACCCTGCCGGTCACACAAACGTAGCGACTGGCAGTTCTTTTCCTTCAATAAGACCACCACTTTCAAAGTGCTGCCGCCCTGGTGTCAAACAGGGGAAGCTTCCTTCTCACACCTGGCCTTTGCTCTGCTCTCACTCACAAGGTAGGGGGCAGGGGAGGAGAGGGGCCAACCATCTTAACTAGAGGCAGAAAGCATTGGCAGCACCCAATCTCTCTCTTGAGAGAAACAAAGGGATGTGGAGGTGGGAGAGATAGCAACAGGTGCAGGTATGTTTTTGGTGTTATCAGTCACCCTGCCACAAGGGACAGGGTTGTAAAAATTGGTCTATAGACTCATTGTCTTGTTCCTCCCCACGGAAATCTTTAGTAAAAGGCGAAAGATTTATGCGTGGAATGAAGAGAAACCAGAGTTGACTCTAACCTTGTCTGGCAGCAATACTCCTACTCTAGAGGAAATGCAGGGAAAAGGTGTGACCAAAAGCTCCATCGTCCCAGCACTTGGGGGAGAACAAAACCCTGCCCCGGCCTGTCAGAAAATGGGTGGAAATGACTGGTTGCCGTGCCCCAACCACTCTCTCTGACCCTTCTGGCAGACATCCCGCCCTTTGGCCCCCGGTTCACAGCAATGGACATTTCATCCTTGCAGTCTGAGGACACCTGCCACCTGGTGTCAAGCAGAGGCATCTAAGCATACAGGGACTCCCAGTTCTTTCCCTGGTGGCTAGCCACTGCACTGCCAACCGCAGGTCTAACTACCGGACAGGAGATGCCATGGCAGAGGGTGTGGGAACGCACGGCGCGGATAAAGGATTAAAGACCGACATTGAGGGGCAGCCATATTAATTTGGCTTCGCCTTGGGACTATGCACGTAACAGTGCACCAGCAGCCCTGAAAGTGAGGTTAGTAATCCTTTTAATCTCTGCCCTTTGGTGGTTATAGTCCCAAGACGTTCGGGGCGCTGATTAACAACTCCGATTCTTTTTTTCCAATCGAGAAAGGGACTGCCGGTCAATTGTCACTAGGTCAGCTAGCGGGGACTGGGGAGACGCTGCCAGAAGGTTAGGGCAGTGAGCGGGGAAGGGAGGGAGGGCAAGGCAGCCCGTTGACTTTTGAATTCGATCTCGAGGGATAGCGCGAACGCAGTCCCCCACTAACAGAAATTACGCACCCGAGTCATCCACATTTGGGATGATCGCAAGCGTCAACCCAACCGTAGTGCAATGGAGGGGCCTCAGCCTGGGGGAACCGCCTCGCCGATCACGGTCTCCCCTGTGCCAGGTAAGTATGCTTGTGGTGTGGCCTGGCAGGAGACCCATGGTGAACTGGCCACAGCCGAAAGCGGTGTCTCTTCCGCAGACGTGGCAGACGTGAGACGCTTGCCCTCTTTCCAACACCCCGACCATGCCACATGAACTGCCTGATGCTTCTCTATGTTCCGAAAGCCCTTCCCAGCGTCGCCGGACCCTGCCGGTCACACAAACGTAGCGACTGGCAGTTCTTTTCCTTCAATAAGACCACCACTTTCAAAGTGCTGCCGCCCTGGTGTCAAACAGGGGAAGCTTCCTTCTCACACCTGGCCTTTGCTCTGCTCTCACTCACAAGGTAGGGGGCAGGGGAGGAGAGGGGCCAACCATCTTAACTAGAGGCAGAAAGCATTGGCAGCACCCAATCTCTCTCTTGAGAGAAACAAAGGGATGTGGAGGTGGGAGAGATAGCAACAGGTGCAGGTATGTTTTTGGTGTTATCAGTCACCCTGCCACAAGGGACAGGGTTGTAAAAATTGGTCTATAGACTCATTGTCTTGTTCCTCCCCACGGAAATCTTTAGTAAAAGGCGAAAGATTTATGCGTGGAATGAAGAGAAACCAGAGTTGACTCTAACCTTGTCTGGCAGCAATACTCCTACTCTAGAGGAAATGCAGGGAAAAGGTGTGACCAAAAGCTCCATCGTCCCAGCACTTGGGGGAGAACAAAACCCTGCCCCGGCCTGTCAGAAAATGGGTGGAAATGACTGGTTGCCGTGCCCCAACCACTCTCTCTGACCCTTCTGGCAGACATCCCGCCCTTTGGCCCCCGGTTCACAGCAATGGACATTTCATCCTTGCAGTCTGAGGACACCTGCCACCTGGTGTCAAGCAGAGGCATCTAAGCATACAGGGACTCCCAGTTCTTTCCCTGGTGGCTAGCCACTGCACTGCCAACCGCAGGTCTAACTACCGGACAGGAGATGCCATGGCAGAGGGTGTGGGAACGCACGGCGCGGATAAAGGATTAAAGACCGACATTGAGGGGCAGCCATATTAATTTGGCTTCGCCTTGGGACTATGCACGTAACAGTGCACCAGCAGCCCTGAAAGTGAGGTTAGTAATCCTTTTAATCTCTGCCCTTTGGTGGTTATAGTCCCAAGACGTTCGGGGCGCTGATTAACAACTCCGATTCTTTTTTTCCAATCGAGAAAGGGACTGCCGGTCAATTGTCACTAGGTCAGCTAGCGGGGACTGGGGAGACGCTGCCAGAAGGTTAGGGCAGTGAGCGGGGAAGGGAGGGAGGGCAAGGCAGCCCGTTGACTTTTGAATTCGATCTCGAGGGATAGCGCGAACGCAGTCCCCCACTAACAGAAATTACGCACCCGAGTCATCCACATTTGGGATGATCGCAAGCGTCAACCCAACCGTAGTGCAATGGAGGGGCCTCAGCCTGGGGGAACCGCCTCGCCGATCACGGTCTCCCCTGTGCCAGGTAAGTATGCTTGTGGTGTGGCCTGGCAGGAGACCCATGGTGAACTGGCCACAGCCGAAAGCGGTGTCTCTTCCGCAGACGTGGCAGACGTGAGACGCTTGCCCTCTTTCCAACACCCCGACCATGCCACATGAACTGCCTGATGCTTCTCTATGTTCCGAAAGCCCTTCCCAGCGTCGCCGGACCCTGCCGGTCACACAAACGTAGCGACTGGCAGTTCTTTTCCTTCAATAAGACCACCACTTTCAAAGTGCTGCCGCCCTGGTGTCAAACAGGGGAAGCTTCCTTCTCACACCTGGCCTTTGCTCTGCTCTCACTCACAAGGTAGGGGGCAGGGGAGGAGAGGGGCCAACCATCTTAACTAGAGGCAGAAAGCATTGGCAGCACCCAATCTCTCTCTTGAGAGAAACAAAGGGATGTGGAGGTGGGAGAGATAGCAACAGGTGCAGGTATGTTTTTGGTGTTATCAGTCACCCTGCCACAAGGGACAGGGTTGTAAAAATTGGTCTATAGACTCATTGTCTTGTTCCTCCCCACGGAAATCTTTAGTAAAAGGCGAAAGATTTATGCGTGGAATGAAGAGAAACCAGAGTTGACTCTAACCTTGTCTGGCAGCAATACTCCTACTCTAGAGGAAATGCAGGGAAAAGGTGTGACCAAAAGCTCCATCGTCCCAGCACTTGGGGGAGAACAAAACCCTGCCCCGGCCTGTCAGAAAATGGGTGGAAATGACTGGTTGCCGTGCCCCAACCACTCTCTCTGACCCTTCTGGCAGACATCCCGCCCTTTGGCCCCCGGTTCACAGCAATGGACATTTCATCCTTGCAGTCTGAGGACACCTGCCACCTGGTGTCAAGCAGAGGCATCTAAGCATACAGGGACTCCCAGTTCTTTCCCTGGTGGCTAGCCACTGCACTGCCAACCGCAGGTCTAACTACCGGACAGGAGATGCCATGGCAGAGGGTGTGGGAACGCACGGCGCGGATAAAGGATTAAAGACCGACATTGAGGGGCAGCCATATTAATTTGGCTTCGCCTTGGGACTATGCACGTAACAGTGCACCAGCAGCCCTGAAAGTGAGGTTAGTAATCCTTTTAATCTCTGCCCTTTGGTGGTTATAGTCCCAAGACGTTCGGGGCGCTGATTAACAACTCCGATTCTTTTTTTCCAATCGAGAAAGGGACTGCCGGTCAATTGTCACTAGGTCAGCTAGCGGGGACTGGGGAGACGCTGCCAGAAGGTTAGGGCAGTGAGCGGGGAAGGGAGGGAGGGCAAGGCAGCCCGTTGACTTTTGAATTCGATCTCGAGGGATAGCGCGAACGCAGTCCCCCACTAACAGAAATTACGCACCCGAGTCATCCACATTTGGGATGATCGCAAGCGTCAACCCAACCGTAGTGCAATGGAGGGGCCTCAGCCTGGGGGAACCGCCTCGCCGATCACGGTCTCCCCTGTGCCAGGTAAGTATGCTTGTGGTGTGGCCTGGCAGGAGACCCATGGTGAACTGGCCACAGCCGAAAGCGGTGTCTCTTCCGCAGACGTGGCAGACGTGAGACGCTTGCCCTCTTTCCAACACCCCGACCATGCCACATGAACTGCCTGATGCTTCTCTATGTTCCGAAAGCCCTTCCCAGCGTCGCCGGACCCTGCCGGTCACACAAACGTTGCGACTGGCAGTTCTTTTCCTTCAATAAGACCACCACTTTCAAAGTGCTGCCGCCCTGGTGTCAAACAGGGGAAGCTTCCTTCTCACACCTGGCCTTTGCTCTGCTCTCACTCACAAGGTAGGGGGCAGGGGAGGAGAGGGGCCAACCATCTTAACTAGAGGCAGAAAGCATTGGCAGCACCCAATCTCTCTCTTGAGAGAAACAAAGGGATGTGGAGGTGGGAGAGATAGCAACAGGTGCAGGTATGTTTTTGGTGTTATCAGTCACCCTGCCACAAGGGACAGGGTTGTAAAAATTGGTCTATAGACTCATTGTCTTGTTCCTCCCCACGGAAATCTTTAGTAAAAGGCGAAAGATTTATGCGTGGAATGAAGAGAAACCAGAGTTGACTCTAACCTTGTCTGGCAGCAATACTCCTACTCTAGAGGAAATGCAGGGAAAAGGTGTGACCAAAAGCTCCATCGTCCCAGCACTTGGGGGAGAACAAAACCCTGCCCCGGCCTGTCAGAAAATGGGTGGAAATGACTGGTTGCCGTGCCCCAACCACTCTCTCTGACCCTTCTGGCAGACATCCCGCCCTTTGGCCCCCGGTTCACAGCAATGGACATTTCATCCTTGCAGTCTGAGGACACCTGCCACCTGGTGTCAAGCAGAGGCATCTAAGCATACAGGGACTCCCAGTTCTTTCCCTGGTGGCTAGCCACTGCACTGCCAACCGCAGGTCTAACTACCGGACAGGAGATGCCATGGCAGAGGGTGTGGGAACGCACGGCGCGGATAAAGGATTAAAGACCGACATTGAGGGGCAGCCATATTAATTTGGCTTCGCCTTGGGACTATGCACGTAACAGTGCACCAGCAGCCCTGAAAGTGAGGTTAGTAATCCTTTTAATCTCTGCCCTTTGGTGGTTATAGTCCCAAGACGTTCGGGGCGCTGATTAACAACTCCGATTCTTTTTTTCCAATCGAGAAAGGGACTGCCGGTCAATTGTCACTAGGTCAGCTAGCGGGGACTGGGGAGACGCTGCCAGAAGGTTAGGGCAGTGAGCGGGGAAGGGAGGGAGGGCAAGGCAGCCCGTTGACTTTTGAATTCGATCTCGAGGGATAGCGCGAACGCAGTCCCCCACTAACAGAAATTACGCACCCGAGTCATCCACATTTGGGATGATTGCAAGCGTCAACCCAACCGTAGTGCAATGGAGGGGCCTCAGCCTGGGGGAACCGCCTCGCCGATCACGGTCTCCCCTGTGCCAGGTAAGTATGCTTGTGGTGTGGCCTGGCAGGAGACCCATGGTGAACTGGCCACAGCCGAAAGCGGTGTCTCTTCCGCAGACGTGGCAGACGTGAGACGCTTGCCCTCTTTCCAACACCCCGACCATGCCACATGAACTGCCTGATGCTTCTCTATGTTCCGAAAGCCCTTCCCAGCGTCGCCGGACCCTGCCGGTCACACAAACGTAGCGACTGGCAGTTCTTTTCCTTCAATAAGACCACCACTTTCAAAGTGCTGCCGCCCTGGTGTCAAACAGGGGAAGCTTCCTTCTCACACCTGGCCTTTGCTCTGCTCTCACTCACAAGGTAGGGGGCAGGGGAGGAGAGGGGCCAACCATCTTAACTAGAGGCAGAAAGCATTGGCAGCACCCAATCTCTCTCTTGAGAGAAACAAAGGGATGTGGAGGTGGGAGAGATAGCAACAGGTGCAGGTATGTTTTTGGTGTTATCAGTCACCCTGCCACAAGGGACAGGGTTGTAAAAATTGGTCTATAGACTCATTGTCTTGTTCCTCCCCACGGAAATCTTTAGTAAAAGGCGAAAGATTTATGCGTGGAATGAAGAGAAACCAGAGTTGACTCTAACCTTGTCTGGCAGCAATACTCCTACTCTAGAGGAAATGCAGGGAAAAGGTGTGACCAAAAGCTCCATCGTCCCAGCACTTGGGGGAGAACAAAACCCTGCCCCGGCCTGTCAGAAAATGGGTGGAAATGACTGGTTGCCGTGCCCCAACCACTCTCTCTGACCCTTCTGGCAGACATCCCGCCCTTTGGCCCCCGGTTCACAGCAATGGACATTTCATCCTTGCAGTCTGAGGACACCTGCCACCTGGTGTCAAGCAGAGGCATCTAAGCATACAGGGACTCCCAGTTCTTTCCCTGGTGGCTAGCCACTGCACTGCCAACCGCAGGTCTAACTACCGGACAGGAGATGCCATGGCAGAGGGTGTGGGAACGCACGGCGCAGATAAAGGATTAAAGACCGACATTGAGGGGCAGCCATATTAATTTGGCTTCGCCTTGGGACTATGCACGTAACAGTGCACCAGCAGCCCTGAAAGTGAGGTTAGTAATCCTTTTAATCTCTGCCCTTTGGTGGTTATAGTCCCAAGACGTTCGGGGCGCTGATTAACAACTCCGATTCTTTTTTTCCAATCGAGAAAGGGACTGCCGGTCAATTGTCACTAGGTCAGCTAGCGGGGACTGGGGAGACGCTGCCAGAAGGTTAGGGCAGTGAGCGGGGAAGGGAGGGAGGGCAAGGCAGCCCGTTGACTTTTGAATTCGATCTCGAGGGATAGCGCGAACGCAGTCCCCCACTAACAGAAATTACGCACCCGAGTCATCCACATTTGGGATGATCGCAAGCGTCAACCCAACCGTAGTGCAATGGAGGGGCCTCAGCCTGGGGGAACCGCCTCGCCGATCACGGTCTCCCCTGTGCCAGGTAAGTATGCTTGTGGTGTGGCCTGGCAGGAGACCCATGGTGAACTGGCCACAGCCGAAAGCGGTGTCTCTTCCGCAGACGTGGCAGACGTGAGACGCTTGCCCTCTTTCCAACACCCCGACCATGCCACATGAACTGCCTGATGCTTCTCTATGTTCCGAAAGCCCTTCCCAGCGTCGCCGGACCCTGCCGGTCACACAAACGTAGCGACTGGCAGTTCTTTTCCTTCAATAAGACCACCACTTTCAAAGTGCTGCCGCCCTGGTGTCAAACAGGGGAAGCTTCCTTCTCACACCTGGCCTTTGCTCTGCTCTCACTCACAAGGTAGGGGGCAGGGGAGGAGAGGGGCCAACCATCTTAACTAGAGGCAGAAAGCATTGGCAGCACCCAATCTCTCTCTTGAGAGAAACAAAGGGATGTGGAGGTGGGAGAGATAGCAACAGGTGCAGGTATGTTTTTGGTGTTATCAGTCACCCTGCCACAAGGGACAGGGTTGTAAAAATTGGTCTATAGACTCATTGTCTTGTTCCTCCCCACGGAAATCTTTAGTAAAAGGCGAAAGATTTATGCGTGGAATGAAGAGAAACCAGAGTTGACTCTAACCTTGTCTGGCAGCAATACTCCTACTCTAGAGGAAATGCAGGGAAAAGGTGTGACCAAAAGCTCCATCGTCCCAGCACTTGGGGGAGAACAAAACCCTGCCCCGGCCTGTCAGAAAATGGGTGGAAATGACTGGTTGCCGTGCCCCAACCACTCTCTCTGACCCTTCTGGCAGACATCCCGCCCTTTGGCCCCCGGTTCACAGCAATGGACATTTCATCCTTGCAGTCTGAGGACACCTGCCACCTGGTGTCAAGCAGAGGCATCTAAGCATACAGGGACTCCCAGTTCTTTCCCTGGTGGCTAGCCACTGCACTGCCAACCGCAGGTCTAACTACCGGACAGGAGATGCCATGGCAGAGGGTGTGGGAACGCACGGCGCGGATAAAGGATTAAAGACCGACATTGAGGGGCAGCCATATTAATTTGGCTTCGCCTTGGGACTATGCACGTAACAGTGCACCAGCAGCCCTGAAAGTGAGGTTAGTAATCCTTTTAATCTCTGCCCTTTGGTGGTTATAGTCCCAAGACGTTCGGGGCGCTGATTAACAACTCCGATTCTTTTTTTCCAATCGAGAAAGGGACTGCCGGTCAATTGTCACTAGGTCAGCTAGCGGGGACTGGGGAGACGCTGCCAGAAGGTTAGGGCAGTGAGCGGGGAAGGGAGGGAGGGCAAGGCAGCCCGTTGACTTTTGAATTCGATCTCGAGGGATAGCGCGAACGCAGTCCCCCACTAACAGAAATTACGCACCCGAGTCATCCACATTTGGGATGATCGCAAGCGTCAACCCAACCGTAGTGCAATGGAGGGGCCTCAGCCTGGGGGAACCGCCTCGCCGATCACGGTCTCCCCTGTGCCAGGTAAGTATGCTTGTGGTGTGGCCTGGCAGGAGACCCATGGTGAACTGGCCACAGCCGAAAGCGGTGTCTCTTCCGCAGACGTGGCAGACGTGAGACGCTTGCCCTCTTTCCAACACCCCGACCATGCCACATGAACTGCCTGATGCTTCTCTATGTTCCGAAAGCCCTTCCCAGCGTCGCCGGACCCTGCCGGTCACACAAACGTAGCGACTGGCAGTTCTTTTCCTTCAATAAGACCACCACTTTCAAAGTGCTGCCGCCCTGGTGTCAAACAGGGGAAGCTTCCTTCTCACACCTGGCCTTTGCTCTGCTCTCACTCACAAGGTAGGGGGCAGGGGAGGAGAGGGGCCAACCATCTTAACTAGAGGCAGAAAGCATTGGCAGCACCCAATCTCTCTCTTGAGAGAAACAAAGGGATGTGGAGGTGGGAGAGATAGCAACAGGTGCAGGTATGTTTTTGGTGTTATCAGTCACCCTGCCACAAGGGACAGGGTTGTAAAAATTGGTCTATAGACTCATTGTCTTGTTCCTCCTCACGGAAATCTTTAGTAAAAGGCGAAAGATTTATGCGTGGAATGAAGAGAAACCAGAGTTGACTCTAACCTTGTCTGGCAGCAATACTCCTACTCTAGAGGAAATGCAGGGAAAAGGTGTGACCAAAAGCTCCATCGTCCCAGCACTTGGGGGAGAACAAAACCCTGCCCCGGCCTGTCAGAAAATGGGTGGAAATGACTGGTTGCCGTGCCCCAACCACTCTCTCTGACCCTTCTGGCAGACATCCCGCCCTTTGGCCCCCGGTTCACAGCAATGGACATTTCATCCTTGCAGTCTGAGGACACCTGCCACCTGGTGTCAAGCAGAGGCATCTAAGCATACAGGGACTCCCAGTTCTTTCCCTGGTGGCTAGCCACTGCACTGCCAACCGCAGGTCTAACTACCGGACAGGAGATGCCATGGCAGAGGGTGTGGGAACGCACGGCGCGGATAAAGGATTAAAGACCGACATTGAGGGGCAGCCATATTAATTTGGCTTCGCCTTGGGACTATGCACGTAACAGTGCACCAGCAGCCCTGAAAGTGAGGTTAGTAATCCTTTTAATCTCTGCCCTTTGGTGGTTATAGTCCCAAGACGTTCGGGGCGCTGATTAACAACTCCGATTCTTTTTTTCCAATCGAGAAAGGGACTGCCGGTCAATTGTCACTAGGTCAGCTAGCGGGGACTGGGGAGACGCTGCCAGAAGGTTAGGGCAGTGAGCGGGGAAGGGAGGGAGGGCAAGGCAGCCCGTTGACTTTTGAATTCGATCTCGAGGGATAGCGCGAACGCAGTCCCCCACTAACAGAAATTACGCACCCGAGTCATCCACATTTGGGATGATCGCAAGCGTCAACCCAACCGTAGTGCAATGGAGGGGCCTCAGCCTGGGGGAACCGCCTCGCCGATCACGGTCTCCCCTGTGCCAGGTAAGTATGCTTGTGGTGTGGCCTGGCAGGAGACCCATGGTGAACTGGCCACAGCCGAAAGCGGTGTCTCTTCCGCAGACGTGGCAGACGTGAGACGCTTGCCCTCTTTCCAACACCCCGACCATGCCACATGAACTGCCTGATGCTTCTCTATGTTCCGAAAGCCCTTCCCAGCGTCGCCGGACCCTGCCGGTCACACAAACGTAGCGACTGGCAGTTCTTTTCCTTCAATAAGACCACCACTTTCAAAGTGCTGCCGCCCTGGTGTCAAACAGGGGAAGCTTCCTTCTCACACCTGGCCTTTGCTCTGCTCTCACTCACAAGGTAGGGGGCAGGGGAGGAGAGGGGCCAACCATCTTAACTAGAGGCAGAAAGCATTGGCAGCACCCAATCTCTCTCTTGAGAGAAACAAAGGGATGTGGAGGTGGGAGAGATAGCAACAGGTGCAGGTATGTTTTTGGTGTTATCAGTCACCCTGCCACAAGGGACAGGGTTGTAAAAATTGGTCTATAGACTCATTGTCTTGTTCCTCCCCACGGAAATCTTTAGTAAAAGGCGAAAGATTTCTGCGTGGAATGAAGAGAAACCAGAGTTGACTCTAACCTTGTCTGGCAGCAATACTCCTACTCTAGAGGAAATGCAGGGAAAAGGTGTGACCAAAAGCTCCATCGTCCCAGCACTTGGGGGAGAACAAAACCCTGCCCCGGCCTGTCAGAAAATGGGTGGAAATGACTGGTTGCCGTGCCCCAACCACTCTCTCTGACCCTTCTGGCAGACATCCCGCCCTTTGGCCCCCGGTTCACAGCAATGGACATTTCATCCTTGCAGTCTGAGGACACCTGCCACCTGGTGTCAAGCAGAGGCATCTAAGCATACAGGGACTCCCAGTTCTTTCCCTGGTGGCTAGCCACTGCACTGCCAACCGCAGGTCTAACTACCGGACAGGAGATGCCATGGCAGAGGGTGTGGGAACGCACGGCGCGGATAAAGGATTAAAGACCGACATTGAGGGGCAGCCATATTAATTTGGCTTCGCCTTGGGACTATGCACGTAACAGTGCACCAGCAGCCCTGAAAGTGAGGTTAGTAATCCTTTTAATCTCTGCCCTTTGGTGGTTATAGTCCCAAGACGTTCGGGGCGCTGATTAACAACTCCGATTCTTTTTTTCCAATCGAGAAAGGGACTGCCGGTCAATTGTCACTAGGTCAGCTAGCGGGGACTGGGGAGACGCTGCCAGAAGGTTAGGGCAGTGAGCGGGGAAGGGAGGGAGGGCAAGGCAGCCCGTTGACTTTTGAATTCGATCTCGAGGGATAGCGCGAACGCAGTCCCCCACTAACAGAAATTACGCACCCGAGTCATCCACATTTGGGATGATCGCAAGCGTCAACCCAACCGTAGTGCAATGGAGGGGCCTCAGCCTGGGGGAACCGCCTCGCCGATCACGGTCTCCCCTGTGCCAGGTAAGTATGCTTGTGGTGTGGCCTGGCAGGAGACCCATGGTGAACTGGCCACAGCCGAAAGCGGTGTCTCTTCCGCAGACGTGGCAGACGTGAGACGCTTGCCCTCTTTCCAACACCCCGACCATGCCACATGAACTGCCTGATGCTTCTCTATGTTCCGAAAGCCCTTCCCAGCGTCGCCGGACCCTGCCGGTCACACAAACGTAGCGACTGGCAGTTCTTTTCCTTCAATAAGACCACCACTTTCAAAGTGCTGCCGCCCTGGTGTCAAACAGGGGAAGCTTCCTTCTCACACCTGGCCTTTGCTCTGCTCTCACTCACAAGGTAGGGGGCAGGGGAGGAGAGGGGCCAACCATCTTAACTAGAGGCAGAAAGCATTGGCAGCACCCAATCTCTCTCTTGAGAGAAACAAAGGGATGTGGAGGTGGGAGAGATAGCAACAGGTGCAGGTATGTTTTTGGTGTTATCAGTCACCCTGCCACAAGGGACAGGGTTGTAAAAATTGGTCTATAGACTCATTGTCTTGTTCCTCCCCATGGAAATCTTTAGTAAAAGGCGAAAGATTTATGCGTGGAATGAAGAGAAACCAGAGTTGACTCTAACCTTGTCTGGCAGCAATACTCCTACTCTAGAGGAAATGCAGGGAAAAGGTGTGACCAAAAGCTCCATCGTCCCAGCACTTGGGGGAGAACAAAACCCTGCCCCGGCCTGTCAGAAAATGGGTGGAAATGACTGGTTGCCGTGCCCCAACCACTCTCTCTGACCCTTCTGGCAGACATCCCGCCCTTTGGCCCCCGGTTCACAGCAATGGACATTTCATCCTTGCAGTCTGAGGACACCTGCCACCTGGTGTCAAGCAGAGGCATCTAAGCATACAGGGACTCCCAGTTCTTTCCCTGGTGGCTAGCCACTGCACTGCCAACCGCAGGTCTAACTACCGGACAGGAGATGCCATGGCAGAGGGTGTGGGAACGCACGGCGCGGATAAAGGATTAAAGACCGACATTGAGGGGCAGCCATATTAATTTGGCTTCGCCTTGGGACTATGCACGTAACAGTGCACCAGCAGCCCTGAAAGTGAGGTTAGTAATCCTTTTAATCTCTGCCCTTTGGTGGTTATAGTCCCAAGACGTTCGGGGCGCTGATTAACAACTCCGATTCTTTTTTTCCAATCGAGAAAGGGACTGCCGGTCAATTGTCACTAGGTCAGCTAGCGGGGACTGGGGAGACGCTGCCAGAAGGTTAGGGCAGTGAGCGGGGAAGGGAGGGAGGGCAAGGCAGCCCGTTGACTTTTGAATTCGATCTCGAGGGATAGCGCGAACGCAGTCCCCCACTAACAGAAATTACGCACCCGAGTCATCCACATTTGGGATGATCGCAAGCGTCAACCCAACCGTAGTGCAATGGAGGGGCCTCAGCCTGGGGGAACCGCCTCGCCGATCACGGTCTCCCCTGTGCCAGGTAAGTATGCTTGTGGTGTGGCCTGGCAGGAGACCCATGGTGAACTGGCCACAGCCGAAAGCGGTGTCTCTTCCGCAGACGTGGCAGACGTGAGACGCTTGCCCTCTTTCCAACACCCCGACCATGCCACATGAACTGCCTGATGCTTCTCTATGTTCCGAAAGCCCTTCCCAGCGTCGCCGGACCCTGCCGGTCACACAAACGTAGCGACTGGCAGTTCTTTTCCTTCAATAAGACCACCACTTTCAAAGTGCTGCCGCCCTGGTGTCAAACAGGGGAAGCTTCCTTCTCACACCTGGCCTTTGCTCTGCTCTCACTCACAAGGTAGGGGGCAGGGGAGGAGAGGGGCCAACCATCTTAACTAGAGGCAGAAAGCATTGGCAGCACCCAATCTCTCTCTTGAGAGAAACAAAGGGATGTGGAGGTGGGAGAGATAGCAACAGGTGCAGGTATGTTTTTGGTGTTATCAGTCACCCTGCCACAAGGGACAGGGTTGTAAAAATTGGTCTATAGACTCATTGTCTTGTTCCTCCCCACGGAAATCTTTAGTAAAAGGCGAAAGATTTATGCGTGGAATGAAGAGAAACCAGAGTTGACTCTAACCTTGTCTGGCAGCAATACTCCTACTCTAGAGGAAATGCAGGGAAAAGGTGTGACCAAAAGCTCCATCGTCCCAGCACTTGGGGGAGAACAAAACCCTGCCCCGGCCTGTCAGAAAATGGGTGGAAATGACTGGTTGCCGTGCCCCAACCACTCTCTCTGACCCTTCTGGCAGACATCCCGCCCTTTGGCCCCCGGTTCACAGCAATGGACATTTCATCCTTGCAGTCTGAGGACACCTGCCACCTGGTGTCAAGCAGAGGCATCTAAGCATACAGGGACTCCCAGTTCTTTCCCTGGTGGCTAGCCACTGCACTGCCAACCGCAGGTCTAACTACCGGACAGGAGATGCCATGGCAGAGGGTGTGGGAACGCACGGCGCGGATAAAGGATTAAAGACCGACATTGAGGGGCAGCCATATTAATTTGGCTTCGCCTTGGGACTATGCACGTAACAGTGCACCAGCAGCCCTGAAAGTGAGGTTAGTAATCCTTTTAATCTCTGCCCTTTGGTGGTTATAGTCCCAAGACGTTCGGGGCGCTGATTAACAACTCCGATTCTTTTTTTCCAATCGAGAAAGGGACTGCCGGTCAATTGTCACTAGGTCAGCTAGCGGGGACTGGGGAGACGCTGCCAGAAGGTTAGGGCAGTGAGCGGGGAAGGGAGGGAGGGCAAGGCAGCCCGTTGACTTTTGAATTCGATCTCGAGGGATAGCGCGAACGCAGTCCCCCACTAACAGAAATTACGCACCCGAGTCATCCACATTTGGGATGATCGCAAGCGTCAACCCAACCGTAGTGCAATGGAGGGGCCTCAGCCTGGGGGAACCGCCTCGCCGATCACGGTCTCCCCTGTGCCAGGTAAGTATGCTTGTGGTGTGGCCTGGCAGGAGACCCATGGTGAACTGGCCACAGCCGAAAGCGGTGTCTCTTCCGCAGACGTGGCAGACGTGAGACGCTTGCCCTCTTTCCAACACCCCGACCATGCCACATGAACTGCCTGATGCTTCTCTATGTTCCGAAAGCCCTTCCCAGCGTCGCCGGACCCTGCCGGTCACACAAACGTAGCGACTGGCAGTTCTTTTCCTTCAATAAGACCACCACTTTCAAAGTGCTGCCGCCCTGGTGTCAAACAGGGGAAGCTTCCTTCTCACACCTGGCCTTTGCTCTGCTCTCACTCACAAGGTAGGGGGCAGGGGAGGAGAGGGGCCAACCATCTTAACTAGAGGCAGAAAGCATTGGCAGCACCCAATCTCTCTCTTGAGAGAAACAAAGGGATGTGGAGGTGGGAGAGATAGCAACAGGTGCAGGTATGTTTTTGGTGTTATCAGTCACCCTGCCACAAGGGACAGGGTTGTAAAAATTGGTCTATAGACTCATTGTCTTGTTCCTCCCCACGGAAATCTTTAGTAAAAGGCGAAAGATTTATGCGTGGAATGAAGAGAAACCAGAGTTGACTCTAACCTTGTCTGGCAGCAATACTCCTACTCTAGAGGAAATGCAGGGAAAAGGTGTGACCAAAAGCTCCATCGTCCCAGCACTTGGGGGAGAACAAAACCCTGCCCCGGCCTGTCAGAAAATGGGTGGAAATGACTGGTTGCCGTGCCCCAACCACTCTCTCTGACCCTTCTGGCAGACATCCCGCCCTTTGGCCCCCGGTTCACAGCAATGGACATTTCATCCTTGCAGTCTGAGGACACCTGCCACCTGGTGTCAAGCAGAGGCATCTAAGCATACAGGGACTCCCAGTTCTTTCCCTGGTGGCTAGCCACTGCACTGCCAACCGCAGGTCTAACTACCGGACAGGAGATGCCATGGCAGAGGGTGTGGGAACGCACGGCGCGGATAAAGGATTAAAGACCGACATTGAGGGGCAGCCATATTAATTTGGCTTCGCCTTGGGACTATGCACGTAACAGTGCACCAGCAGCCCTGAAAGTGAGGTTAGTAATCCTTTTAATCTCTGCCCTTTGGTGGTTATAGTCCCAAGACGTTCGGGGCGCTGATTAACAACTCCGATTCTTTTTTTCCAATCGAGAAAGGGACTGCCGGTCAATTGTCACTAGGTCAGCTAGCGGGGACTGGGGAGACGCTGCCAGAAGGTTAGGGCAGTGAGCGGGGAAGGGAGGGAGGGCAAGGCAGCCCGTTGACTTTTGAATTCGATCTCGAGGGATAGCGCGAACGCAGTCCCCCACTAACAGAAATTACGCACCCGAGTCATCCACATTTGGGATGATCGCAAGCGTCAACCCAACCGTAGTGCAATGGAGGGGCCTCAGCCTGGGGGAACCGCCTCGCCGATCACGGTCTCCCCTGTGCCAGGTAAGTATGCTTGTGGTGTGGCCTGGCAGGAGACCCATGGTGAACTGGCCACAGCCGAAAGCGGTGTCTCTTCCGCAGACGTGGCAGACGTGAGACGCTTGCCCTCTTTCCAACACCCCGACCATGCCACATGAACTGCCTGATGCTTCTCTATGTTCCGAAAGCCCTTCCCAGCGTCGCCGGACCCTGCCGGTCACACAAACGTAGCGACTGGCAGTTCTTTTCCTTCAATAAGACCACCACTTTCAAAGTGCTGCCGCCCTGGTGTCAAACAGGGGAAGCTTCCTTCTCACACCTGGCCTTTGCTCTGCTCTCACTCACAAGGTAGGGGGCAGGGGAGGAGAGGGGCCAACCATCTTAACTAGAGGCAGAAAGCATTGGCAGCACCCAATCTCTCTCTTGAGAGAAACAAAGGGATGTGGAGGTGGGAGAGATAGCAACAGGTGCAGGTATGTTTTTGGTGTTATCAGTCACCCTGCCACAAGGGACAGGGTTGTAAAAATTGGTCTATAGACTCATTGTCTTGTTCCTCCCCACGGAAATCTTTAGTAAAAGGCGAAAGATTTATGCGTGGAATGAAGAGAAACCAGAGTTGACTCTAACCTTGTCTGGCAGCAATACTCCTACTCTAGAGGAAATGCAGGGAAAAGGTGTGACCAAAAGCTCCATCGTCCCAGCACTTGGGGGAGAACAAAACCCTGCCCCGGCCTGTCAGAAAATGGGTGGAAATGACTGGTTGCCGTGCCCCAACCACTCTCTCTGACCCTTCTGGCAGACATCCCGCCCTTTGGCCCCCGGTTCACAGCAATGGACATTTCATCCTTGCAGTCTGAGGACACCTGCCACCTGGTGTCAAGCAGAGGCATCTAAGCATACAGGGACTCCCAGTTCTTTCCCTGGTGGCTAGCCACTGCACTGCCAACCGCAGGTCTAACTACCGGACAGGAGATGCCATGGCAGAGGGTGTGGGAACGCACGGCGCGGATAAAGGATTAAAGACCGACATTGAGGGGCAGCCATATTAATTTGGCTTCGCCTTGGGACTATGCACGTAACAGTGCACCAGCAGCCCTGAAAGTGAGGTTAGTAATCCTTTTAATCTCTGCCCTTTGGTGGTTATAGTCCCAAGACGTTCGGGGCGCTGATTAACAACTCCGATTCTTTTTTTCCAATCGAGAAAGGGACTGCCGGTCAATTGTCACTAGGTCAGCTAGCGGGGACTGGGGAGACGCTGCCAGAAGGTTAGGGCAGTGAGCGGGGAAGGGAGGGAGGGCAAGGCAGCCCGTTGACTTTTGAATTCGATCTCGAGGGATAGCGCGAACGCAGTCCCCCACTAACAGAAATTACGCACCCGAGTCATCCACATTTGGGATGATCGCAAGCGTCAACCCAACCGTAGTGCAATGGAGGGGCCTCAGCCTGGGGGAACCGCCTCGCCGATCACGGTCTCCCCTGTGCCAGGTAAGTATGCTTGTGGTGTGGCCTGGCAGGAGACCCATGGTGAACTGGCCACAGCCGAAAGCGGTGTCTCTTCCGCAGACGTGGCAGACGTGAGACGCTTGCCCTCTTTCCAACACCCCGACCATGCCACATGAACTGCCTGATGCTTCTCTATGTTCCGAAAGCCCTTCCCAGCGTCGCCGGACCCTGCCGGTCACACAAACGTAGCGACTGGCAGTTCTTTTCCTTCAATAAGACCACCACTTTCAAAGTGCTGCCGCCCTGGTGTCAAACAGGGGAAGCTTCCTTCTCACACCTGGCCTTTGCTCTGCTCTCACTCACAAGGTAGGGGGCAGGGGAGGAGAGGGGCCAACCATCTTAACTAGAGGCAGAAAGCATTGGCAGCACCCAATCTCTCTCTTGAGAGAAACAAAGGGATGTGGAGGTGGGAGAGATAGCAACAGGTGCAGGTATGTTTTTGGTGTTATCAGTCACCCTGCCACAAGGGACAGGGTTGTAAAAATTGGTCTATAGACTCATTGTCTTGTTCCTCCCCACGGAAATCTTTAGTAAAAGGCGAAAGATTTATGCGTGGAATGAAGAGAAACCAGAGTTGACTCTAACCTTGTCTGGCAGCAATACTCCTACTCTAGAGGAAATGCAGGGAAAAGGTGTGACCAAAAGCTCCATCGTCCCAGCACTTGGGGGAGAACAAAACCCTGCCCCGGCCTGTCAGAAAATGGGTGGAAATGACTGGTTGCCGTGCCCCAACCACTCTCTCTGACCCTTCTGGCAGACATCCCGCCCTTTGGCCCCCGGTTCACAGCAATGGACATTTCATCCTTGCAGTCTGAGGACACCTGCCACCTGGTGTCAAGCAGAGGCATCTAAGCATACAGGGACTCCCAGTTCTTTCCCTGGTGGCTAGCCACTGCACTGCCAACCGCAGGTCTAACTACCGGACAGGAGATGCCATGGCAGAGGGTGTGGGAACGCACGGCGCGGATAAAGGATTAAAGACCGACATTGAGGGGCAGCCATATTAATTTGGCTTCGCCTTGGGACTATGCACGTAACAGTGCACCAGCAGCCCTGAAAGTGAGGTTAGTAATCCTTTTAATCTCTGCCCTTTGGTGGTTATAGTCCCAAGACGTTCGGGGCGCTGATTAACAACTCCGATTCTTTTTTTCCAATCGAGAAAGGGACTGCCGGTCAATTGTCACTAGGTCAGCTAGCGGGGACTGGGGAGACGCTGCCAGAAGGTTAGGGCAGTGAGCGGGGAAGGGAGGGAGGGCAAGGCAGCCCGTTGACTTTTGAATTCGATCTCGAGGGATAGCGCGAACGCAGTCCCCCACTAACAGAAATTACGCACCCGAGTCATCCACATTTGGGATGATCGCAAGCGTCAACCCAACCGTAGTGCAATGGAGGGGCCTCAGCCTGGGGGAACCGCCTCGCCGATCACGGTCTCCCCTGTGCCAGGTAAGTATGCTTGTGGTGTGGCCTGGCAGGAGACCCATGGTGAACTGGCCACAGCCGAAAGCGGTGTCTCTTCCGCAGACGTGGCAGACGTGAGACGCTTGCCCTCTTTCCAACACCCCGACCATGCCACATGAACTGCCTGATGCTTCTCTATGTTCCGAAAGCCCTTCCCAGCGTCGCCGGACCCTGCCGGTCACACAAACGTAGCGACTGGCAGTTCTTTTCCTTCAATAAGACCACCACTTTCAAAGTGCTGCCGCCCTGGTGTCAAACAGGGGAAGCTTCCTTCTCACACCTGGCCTTTGCTCTGCTCTCACTCACAAGGTAGGGGGCAGGGGAGGAGAGGGGCCAACCATCTTAACTAGAGGCAGAAAGCATTGGCAGCACCCAATCTCTCTCTTGAGAGAAACAAAGGGATGTGGAGGTGGGAGAGATAGCAACAGGTGCAGGTATGTTTTTGGTGTTATCAGTCACCCTGCCACAAGGGACAGGGTTGTAAAAATTGGTCTATAGACTCATTGTCTTGTTCCTCCCCACGGAAATCTTTAGTAAAAGGCGAAAGATTTATGCGTGGAATGAAGAGAAACCAGAGTTGACTCTAACCTTGTCTGGCAGCAATACTCCTACTCTAGAGGAAATGCAGGGAAAAGGTGTGACCAAAAGCTCCATCGTCCCAGCACTTGGGGGAGAACAAAACCCTGCCCCGGCCTGTCAGAAAATGGGTGGAAATGACTGGTTGCCGTGCCCCAACCACTCTCTCTGACCCTTCTGGCAGACATCCCGCCCTTTGGCCCCCGGTTCACAGCAATGGACATTTCATCCTTGCAGTCTGAGGACACCTGCCACCTGGTGTCAAGCAGAGGCATCTAAGCATACAGGGACTCCCAGTTCTTTCCCTGGTGGCTAGCCACTGCACTGCCAACCGCAGGTCTAACTACCGGACAGGAGATGCCATGGCAGAGGGTGTGGGAACGCACGGCGCGGATAAAGGATTAAAGACCGACATTGAGGGGCAGCCATATTAATTTGGCTTCGCCTTGGGACTATGCACGTAACAGTGCACCAGCAGCCCTGAAAGTGAGGTTAGTAATCCTTTTAATCTCTGCCCTTTGGTGGTTATAGTCCCAAGACGTTCGGGGCGCTGATTAACAACTCCGATTCTTTTTTTCCAATCGAGAAAGGGACTGCCGGTCAATTGTCACTAGGTCAGCTAGCGGGGACTGGGGAGACGCTGCCAGAAGGTTAGGGCAGTGAGCGGGGAAGGGAGGGAGGGCAAGGCAGCCCGTTGACTTTTGAATTCGATCTCGAGGGATAGCGCGAACGCAGTCCCCCACTAACAGAAATTACGCACCCGAGTCATCCACATTTGGGATGATCGCAAGCGTCAACCCAACCGTAGTGCAATGGAGGGGCCTCAGCCTGGGGGAACCGCCTCGCCGATCACGGTCTCCCCTGTGCCAGGTAAGTATGCTTGTGGTGTGGCCTGGCAGGAGACCCATGGTGAACTGGCCACAGCCGAAAGCGGTGTCTCTTCCGCAGACGTGGCAGACGTGAGACGCTTGCCCTCTTTCCAACACCCCGACCATGCCACATGAACTGCCTGATGCTTCTCTATGTTCCGAAAGCCCTTCCCAGCGTCGCCGGACCCTGCCGGTCACACAAACGTAGCGACTGGCAGTTCTTTTCCTTCAATGAGACCACCACTTTCAAAGTGCTGCCGCCCTGGTGTCAAACAGGGGAAGCTTCCTTCTCACACCTGGCCTTTGCTCTGCTCTCACTCACAAGGTAGGGGGCAGGGGAGGAGAGGGGCCAACCATCTTAACTAGAGGCAGAAAGCATTGGCAGCACCCAATCTCTCTCTTGAGAGAAACAAAGGGATGTGGAGGTGGGAGAGATAGCAACAGGTGCAGGTATGTTTTTGGTGTTATCAGTCACCCTGCCACAAGGGACAGGGTTGTAAAAATTGGTCTATAGACTCATTGTCTTGTTCCTCCCCACGGAAATCTTTAGTAAAAGGCGAAAGATTTATGCGTGGAATGAAGAGAAACCAGAGTTGACTCTAACCTTGTCTGGCAGCAATACTCCTACTCTAGAGGAAATGCAGGGAAAAGGTGTGACCAAAAGCTCCATCGTCCCAGCACTTGGGGGAGAACAAAACCCTGCCCCGGCCTGTCAGAAAATGGGTGGAAATGACTGGTTGCCGTGCCCCAACCACTCTCTCTGACCCTTCTGGCAGACATCCCGCCCTTTGGCCCCCGGTTCACAGCAATGGACATTTCATCCTTGCAGTCTGAGGACACCTGCCACCTGGTGTCAAGCAGAGGCATCTAAGCATACAGGGACTCCCAGTTCTTTCCCTGGTGGCTAGCCACTGCACTGCCAACCGCAGGTCTAACTACCGGACAGGAGATGCCATGGCAGAGGGTGTGGGAACGCACGGCGCGGATAAAGGATTAAAGACCGACATTGAGGGGCAGCCATATTAATTTGGCTTCGCCTTGGGACTATGCACGTAACAGTGCACCAGCAGCCCTGAAAGTGAGGTTAGTAATCCTTTTAATCTCTGCCCTTTGGTGGTTATAGTCCCAAGACGTTCGGGGCGCTGATTAACAACTCCGATTCTTTTTTTCCAATCGAGAAAGGGACTGCCGGTCAATTGTCACTAGGTCAGCTAGCGGGGACTGGGGAGACGCTGCCAGAAGGTTAGGGCAGTGAGCGGGGAAGGGAGGGAGGGCAAGGCAGCCCGTTGACTTTTGAATTCGATCTCGAGGGATAGCGCGAACGCAGTCCCCCACTAACAGAAATTACGCACCCGAGTCATCCACATTTGGGATGATCGCAAGCGTCAACCCAACCGTAGTGCAATGGAGGGGCCTCAGCCTGGGGGAACCGCCTCGCCGATCACGGTCTCCCCTGTGCCAGGTAAGTATGCTTGTGGTGTGGCCTGGCAGGAGACCCATGGTGAACTGGCCACAGCCGAAAGCGGTGTCTCTTCCGCAGACGTGGCAGACGTGAGACGCTTGCCCTCTTTCCAACACCCCGACCATGCCACATGAACTGCCTGATGCTTCTCTATGTTCCGAAAGCCCTTCCCAGCGTCGCCGGACCCTGCCGGTCACACAAACGTAGCGACTGGCAGTTCTTTTCCTTCAATGAGACCACCACTTTCAAAGTGCTGCCGCCCTGGTGTCAAACAGGGGAAGCTTCCTTCTCACACCTGGCCTTTGCTCTGCTCTCACTCACAAGGTAGGGGGCAGGGGAGGAGAGGGGCCAACCATCTTAACTAGAGGCAGAAAGCATTGGCAGCACCCAATCTCTCTCTTGAGAGAAACAAAGGGATGTGGAGGTGGGAGAGATAGCAACAGGTGCAGGTATGTTTTTGGTGTTATCAGTCACCCTGCCACAAGGGACAGGGTTGTAAAAATTGGTCTATAGACTCATTGTCTTGTTCCTCCCCACGGAAATCTTTAGTAAAAGGCGAAAGATTTATGCGTGGAATGAAGAGAAACCAGAGTTGACTCTAACCTTGTCTGGCAGCAATACTCCTACTCTAGAGGAAATGCAGGGAAAAGGTGTGACCAAAAGCTCCATCGTCCCAGCACTTGGGGGAGAACAAAACCCTGCCCCGGCCTGTCAGAAAATGGGTGGAAATGACTGGTTGCCGTGCCCCAACCACTCTCTCTGACCCTTCTGGCAGACATCCCGCCCTTTGGCCCCCGGTTCACAGCAATGGACATTTCATCCTTGCAGTCTGAGGACACCTGCCACCTGGTGTCAAGCAGAGGCATCTAAGCATACAGGGACTCCCAGTTCTTTCCCTGGTGGCTAGCCACTGCACTGCCAACCGCAGGTCTAACTACCGGACAGGAGATGCCATGGCAGAGGGTGTGGGAACGCACGGCGCGGATAAAGGATTAAAGACCGACATTGAGGGGCAGCCATATTAATTTGGCTTCGCCTTGGGACTATGCACGTAACAGTGCACCAGCAGCCCTGAAAGTGAGGTTAGTAATCCTTTTAATCTCTGCCCTTTGGTGGTTATAGTCCCAAGACGTTCGGGGCGCTGATTAACAACTCCGATTCTTTTTTTCCAATCGAGAAAGGGACTGCCGGTCAATTGTCACTAGGTCAGCTAGCGGGGACTGGGGAGACGCTGCCAGAAGGTTAGGGCAGTGAGCGGGGAAGGGAGGGAGGGCAAGGCAGCCCGTTGACTTTTGAATTCGATCTCGAGGGATAGCGCGAACGCAGTCCCCCACTAACAGAAATTACGCACCCGAGTCATCCACATTTGGGATGATCGCAAGCGTCAACCCAACCGTAGTGCAATGGAGGGGCCTCAGCCTGGGGGAACCGCCTCGCCGATCACGGTCTCCCCTGTGCCAGGTAAGTATGCTTGTGGTGTGGCCTGGCAGGAGACCCATGGTGAACTGGCCACAGCCGAAAGCGGTGTCTCTTCCGCAGACGTGGCAGACGTGAGACGCTTGCCCTCTTTCCAACACCCCGACCATGCCACATGAACTGCCTGATGCTTCTCTATGTTCCGAAAGCCCTTCCCAGCGTCGCCGGACCCTGCCGGTCACACAAACGTAGCGACTGGCAGTTCTTTTCCTTCAATGAGACCACCACTTTCAAAGTGCTGCCGCCCTGGTGTCAAACAGGGGAAGCTTCCTTCTCACACCTGGCCTTTGCTCTGCTCTCACTCACAAGGTAGGGGGCAGGGGAGGAGAGGGGCCAACCATCTTAACTAGAGGCAGAAAGCATTGGCAGCACCCAATCTCTCTCTTGAGAGAAACAAAGGGATGTGGAGGTGGGAGAGATAGCAACAGGTGCAGGTATGTTTTTGGTGTTATCAGTCACCCTGCCACAAGGGACAGGGTTGTAAAAATTGGTCTATAGACTCATTGTCTTGTTCCTCCCCACGGAAATCTTTAGTAAAAGGCGAAAGATTTATGCGTGGAATGAAGAGAAACCAGAGTTGACTCTAACCTTGTCTGGCAGCAATACTCCTACTCTAGAGGAAATGCAGGGAAAAGGTGTGACCAAAAGCTCCATCGTCCCAGCACTTGGGGGAGAACAAAACCCTGCCCCGGCCTGTCAGAAAATGGGTGGAAATGACTGGTTGCCGTGCCCCAACCACTCTCTCTGACCCTTCTGGCAGACATCCCGCCCTTTGGCCCCCGGTTCACAGCAATGGACATTTCATCCTTGCAGTCTGAGGACACCTGCCACCTGGTGTCAAGCAGAGGCATCTAAGCATACAGGGACTCCCAGTTCTTTCCCTGGTGGCTAGCCACTGCACTGCCAACCGCAGGTCTAACTACCGGACAGGAGATGCCATGGCAGAGGGTGTGGGAACGCATGGCGCGGATAAAGGATTAAAGACCGACATTGAGGGGCAGCCATATTAATTTGGCTTCGCCTTGGGACTATGCACGTAACAGTGCACCAGCAGCCCTGAAAGTGAGGTTAGTAATCCTTTTAATCTCTGCCCTTTGGTGGTTATAGTCCCAAGACGTTCGGGGCGCTGATTAACAACTCCGATTCTTTTTTTCCAATCGAGAAAGGGACTGCCGGTCAATTGTCACTAGGTCAGCTAGCGGGGACTGGGGAGACGCTGCCAGAAGGTTAGGGCAGTGAGCGGGGAAGGGAGGGAGGGCAAGGCAGCCCGTTGACTTTTGAATTCGATCTCGAGGGATAGCGCGAACGCAGTCCCCCACTAACAGAAATTACGCACCCGAGTCATCCACATTTGGGATGATCGCAAGCGTCAACCCAACCGTAGTGCAATGGAGGGGCCTCAGCCTGGGGGAACCGCCTCGCCGATCACGGTCTCCCCTGTGCCAGGTAAGTATGCTTGTGGTGTGGCCTGGCAGGAGACCCATGGTGAACTGGCCACAGCCGAAAGCGGTGTCTCTTCCGCAGACGTGGCAGACGTGAGACGCTTGCCCTCTTTCCAACACCCCGACCATGCCACATGAACTGCCTGATGCTTCTCTATGTTCCGAAAGCCCTTCCCAGCGTCGCCGGACCCTGCCGGTCACACAAACGTAGCGACTGGCAGTTCTTTTCCTTCAATGAGACCACCACTTTCAAAGTGCTGCCGCCCTGGTGTCAAACAGGGGAAGCTTCCTTCTCACACCTGGCCTTTGCTCTGCTCTCACTCACAAGGTAGGGGGCAGGGGAGGAGAGGGGCCAACCATCTTAACTAGAGGCAGAAAGCATTGGCAGCACCCAATCTCTCTCTTGAGAGAAACAAAGGGATGTGGAGGTGGGAGAGATAGCAACAGGTGCAGGTATGTTTTTGGTGTTATCAGTCACCCTGCCACAAGGGACAGGGTTGTAAAAATTGGTCTATAGACTCATTGTCTTGTTCCTCCCCACGGAAATCTTTAGTAAAAGGCGAAAGATTTATGCGTGGAATGAAGAGAAACCAGAGTTGACTCTAACCTTGTCTGGCAGCAATACTCCTACTCTAGAGGAAATGCAGGGAAAAGGTGTGACCAAAAGCTCCATCGTCCCAGCACTTGGGGGAGAACAAAACCCTGCCCCGGCCTGTCAGAAAATGGGTGGAAATGACTGGTTGCCGTGCCCCAACCACTCTCTCTGACCCTTCTGGCAGACATCCCGCCCTTTGGCCCCCGGTTCACAGCAATGGACATTTCATCCTTGCAGTCTGAGGACACCTGCCACCTGGTGTCAAGCAGAGGCATCTAAGCATACAGGGACTCCCAGTTCTTTCCCTGGTGGCTAGCCACTGCACTGCCAACCGCAGGTCTAACTACCGGACAGGAGATGCCATGGCAGAGGGTGTGGGAACGCACGGCGCGGATAAAGGATTAAAGACCGACATTGAGGGGCAGCCATATTAATTTGGCTTCGCCTTGGGACTATGCACGTAACAGTGCACCAGCAGCCCTGAAAGTGAGGTTAGTAATCCTTTTAATCTCTGCCCTTTGGTGGTTATAGTCCCAAGACGTTCGGGGCGCTGATTAACAACTCCGATTCTTTTTTTCCAATCGAGAAAGGGACTGCCGGTCAATTGTCACTAGGTCAGCTAGCGGGGACTGGGGAGACGCTGCCAGAAGGTTAGGGCAGTGAGCGGGGAAGGGAGGGAGGGCAAGGCAGCCCGTTGACTTTTGAATTCGATCTCGAGGGATAGCGCGAACGCAGTCCCCCACTAACAGAAATTACGCACCCGAGTCATCCACATTTGGGATGATCGCAAGCGTCAACCCAACCGTAGTGCAATGGAGGGGCCTCAGCCTGGGGGAACCGCCTCGCCGATCACGGTCTCCCCTGTGCCAGGTAAGTATGCTTGTGGTGTGGCCTGGCAGGAGACCCATGGTGAACTGGCCACAGCCGAAAGCGGTGTCTCTTCCGCAGACGTGGCAGACGTGAGACGCTTGCCCTCTTTCCAACACCCCGACCATGCCACATGAACTGCCTGATGCTTCTCTATGTTCCGAAAGCCCTTCCCAGCGTCGCCGGACCCTGCCGGTCACACAAACGTAGCGACTGGCAGTTCTTTTCCTTCAATGAGACCACCACTTTCAAAGTGCTGCCGCCCTGGTGTCAAACAGGGGAAGCTTCCTTCTCACACCTGGCCTTTGCTCTGCTCTCACTCACAAGGTAGGGGGCAGGGGAGGAGAGGGGCCAACCATCTTAACTAGAGGCAGAAAGCATTGGCAGCACCCAATCTCTCTCTTGAGAGAAACAAAGGGATGTGGAGGTGGGAGAGATAGCAACAGGTGCAGGTATGTTTTTGGTGTTATCAGTCACCCTGCCACAAGGGACAGGGTTGTAAAAATTGGTCTATAGACTCATTGTCTTGTTCCTCCCCACGGAAATCTTTAGTAAAAGGCGAAAGATTTATGCGTGGAATGAAGAGAAACCAGAGTTGACTCTAACCTTGTCTGGCAGCAATACTCCTACTCTAGAGGAAATGCAGGGAAAAGGTGTGACCAAAAGCTCCATCGTCCCAGCACTTGGGGGAGAACAAAACCCTGCCCCGGCCTGTCAGAAAATGGGTGGAAATGACTGGTTGCCGTGCCCCAACCACTCTCTCTGACCCTTCTGGCAGACATCCCGCCCTTTGGCCCCCGGTTCACAGCAATGGACATTTCATCCTTGCAGTCTGAGGACACCTGCCACCTGGTGTCAAGCAGAGGCATCTAAGCATACAGGGACTCCCAGTTCTTTCCCTGGTGGCTAGCCACTGCACTGCCAACCGCAGGTCTAACTACCGGACAGGAGATGCCATGGCAGAGGGTGTGGGAACGCACGGCGCGGATAAAGGATTAAAGACCGACATTGAGGGGCAGCCATATTAATTTGGCTTCGCCTTGGGACTATGCACGTAACAGTGCACCAGCAGCCCTGAAAGTGAGGTTAGTAATCCTTTTAATCTCTGCCCTTTGGTGGTTATAGTCCCAAGACGTTCGGGGCGCTGATTAACAACTCCGATTCTTTTTTTCCAATCGAGAAAGGGACTGCCGGTCAATTGTCACTAGGTCAGCTAGCGGGGACTGGGGAGACGCTGCCAGAAGGTTAGGGCAGTGAGCGGGGAAGGGAGGGAGGGCAAGGCAGCCCGTTGACTTTTGAATTCGATCTCGAGGGATAGCGCGAACGCAGTCCCCCACTAACAGAAATTACGCACCCGAGTCATCCACATTTGGGATGATCGCAAGCGTCAACCCAACCGTAGTGCAATGGAGGGGCCTCAGCCTGGGGGAACCGCCTCGCCGATCACGGTCTCCCCTGTGCCAGGTAAGTATGCTTGTGGTGTGGCCTGGCAGGAGACCCATGGTGAACTGGCCACAGCCGAAAGCGGTGTCTCTTCCGCAGACGTGGCAGACGTGAGACGCTTGCCCTCTTTCCAACACCCCGACCATGCCACATGAACTGCCTGATGCTTCTCTATGTTCCGAAAGCCCTTCCCAGCGTCGCCGGACCCTGCCGGTCACACAAACGTAGCGACTGGCAGTTCTTTTCCTTCAATGAGACCACCACTTTCAAAGTGCTGCCGCCCTGGTGTCAAACAGGGGAAGCTTCCTTCTCACACCTGGCCTTTGCTCTGCTCTCACTCACAAGGTAGGGGGCAGGGGAGGAGAGGGGCCAACCATCTTAACTAGAGGCAGAAAGCATTGGCAGCACCCAATCTCTCTCTTGAGAGAAACAAAGGGATGTGGAGGTGGGAGAGATAGCAACAGGTGCAGGTATGTTTTTGGTGTTATCAGTCACCCTGCCACAAGGGACAGGGTTGTAAAAATTGGTCTATAGACTCATTGTCTTGTTCCTCCCCACGGAAATCTTTAGTAAAAGGCGAAAGATTTATGCGTGGAATGAAGAGAAACCAGAGTTGACTCTAACCTTGTCTGGCAGCAATACTCCTACTCTAGAGGAAATGCAGGGAAAAGGTGTGACCAAAAGCTCCATCGTCCCAGCACTTGGGGGAGAACAAAACCCTGCCCCGGCCTGTCAGAAAATGGGTGGAAATGACTGGTTGCCGTGCCCCAACCACTCTCTCTGACCCTTCTGGCAGACATCCCGCCCTTTGGCCCCCGGTTCACAGCAATGGACATTTCATCCTTGCAGTCTGAGGACACCTGCCACCTGGTGTCAAGCAGAGGCATCTAAGCATACAGGGACTCCCAGTTCTTTCCCTGGTGGCTAGCCACTGCACTGCCAACCGCAGGTCTAACTACCGGACAGGAGATGCCATGGCAGAGGGTGTGGGAACGCACGGCGCGGATAAAGGATTAAAGACCGACATTGAGGGGCAGCCATATTAATTTGGCTTCGCCTTGGGACTATGCACGTAACAGTGCACCAGCAGCCCTGAAAGTGAGGTTAGTAATCCTTTTAATCTCTGCCCTTTGGTGGTTATAGTCCCAAGACGTTCGGGGCGCTGATTAACAACTCCGATTCTTTTTTTCCAATCGAGAAAGGGACTGCCGGTCAATTGTCACTAGGTCAGCTAGCGGGGACTGGGGAGACGCTGCCAGAAGGTTAGGGCAGTGAGCGGGGAAGGGAGGGAGGGCAAGGCAGCCCGTTGACTTTTGAATTCGATCTCGAGGGATAGCGCGAACGCAGTCCCCCACTAACAGAAATTACGCACCCGAGTCATCCACATTTGGGATGATCGCAAGCGTCAACCCAACCGTAGTGCAATGGAGGGGCCTCAGCCTGGGGGAACCGCCTCGCCGATCACGGTCTCCCCTGTGCCAGGTAAGTATGCTTGTGGTGTGGCCTGGCAGGAGACCCATGGTGAACTGGCCACAGCCGAAAGCGGTGTCTCTTCCGCAGACGTGGCAGACGTGAGACGCTTGCCCTCTTTCCAACACCCCGACCATGCCACATGAACTGCCTGATGCTTCTCTATGTTCCGAAAGCCCTTCCCAGCGTCGCCGGACCCTGCCGGTCACACAAACGTAGCGACTGGCAGTTCTTTTCCTTCAATGAGACCACCACTTTCAAAGTGCTGCCGCCCTGGTGTCAAACAGGGGAAGCTTCCTTCTCACACCTGGCCTTTGCTCTGCTCTCACTCACAAGGTAGGGGGCAGGGGAGGAGAGGGGCCAACCATCTTAACTAGAGGCAGAAAGCATTGGCAGCACCCAATCTCTCTCTTGAGAGAAACAAAGGGATGTGGAGGTGGGAGAGATAGCAACAGGTGCAGGTATGTTTTTGGTGTTATCAGTCACCCTGCCACAAGGGACAGGGTTGTAAAAATTGGTCTATAGACTCATTGTCTTGTTCCTCCCCACGGAAATCTTTAGTAAAAGGCGAAAGATTTATGCGTGGAATGAAGAGAAACCAGAGTTGACTCTAACCTTGTCTGGCAGCAATACTCCTACTCTAGAGGAAATGCAGGGAAAAGGTGTGACCAAAAGCTCCATCGTCCCAGCACTTGGGGGAGAACAAAACCCTGCCCCGGCCTGTCAGAAAATGGGTGGAAATGACTGGTTGCCGTGCCCCAACCACTCTCTCTGACCCTTCTGGCAGACATCCCGCCCTTTGGCCCCCGGTTCACAGCAATGGACATTTCATCCTTGCAGTCTGAGGACACCTGCCACCTGGTGTCAAGCAGAGGCATCTAAGCATACAGGGACTCCCAGTTCTTTCCCTGGTGGCTAGCCACTGCACTGCCAACCGCAGGTCTAACTACCGGACAGGAGATGCCATGGCAGAGGGTGTGGGAACGCACGGCGCGGATAAAGGATTAAAGACCGACATTGAGGGGCAGCCATATTAATTTGGCTTCGCCTTGGGACTATGCACGTAACAGTGCACCAGCAGCCCTGAAAGTGAGGTTAGTAATCCTTTTAATCTCTGCCCTTTGGTGGTTATAGTCCCAAGACGTTCGGGGCGCTGATTAACAACTCCGATTCTTTTTTTCCAATCGAGAAAGGGACTGCCGGTCAATTGTCACTAGGTCAGCTAGCGGGGACTGGGGAGACGCTGCCAGAAGGTTAGGGCAGTGAGCGGGGAAGGGAGGGAGGGCAAGGCAGCCCGTTGACTTTTGAATTCGATCTCGAGGGATAGCGCGAACGCAGTCCCCCACTAACAGAAATTACGCACCCGAGTCATCCACATTTGGGATGATCGCAAGCGTCAACCCAACCGTAGTGCAATGGAGGGGCCTCAGCCTGGGGGAACCGCCTCGCCGATCACGGTCTCCCCTGTGCCAGGTAAGTATGCTTGTGGTGTGGCCTGGCAGGAGACCCATGGTGAACTGGCCACAGCCGAAAGCGGTGTCTCTTCCGCAGACGTGGCAGACGTGAGACGCTTGCCCTCTTTCCAACACCCCGACCATGCCACATGAACTGCCTGATGCTTCTCTATGTTCCGAAAGCCCTTCCCAGCGTCGCCGGACCCTGCCGGTCACACAAACGTAGCGACTGGCAGTTCTTTTCCTTCAATGAGACCACCACTTTCAAAGTGCTGCCGCCCTGGTGTCAAACAGGGGAAGCTTCCTTCTCACACCTGGCCTTTGCTCTGCTCTCACTCACAAGGTAGGGGGCAGGGGAGGAGAGGGGCCAACCATCTTAACTAGAGGCAGAAAGCATTGGCAGCACCCAATCTCTCTCTTGAGAGAAACAAAGGGATGTGGAGGTGGGAGAGATAGCAACAGGTGCAGGTATGTTTTTGGTGTTATCAGTCACCCTGCCACAAGGGACAGGGTTGTAAAAATTGGTCTATAGACTCATTGTCTTGTTCCTCCCCACGGAAATCTTTAGTAAAAGGCGAAAGATTTATGCGTGGAATGAAGAGAAACCAGAGTTGACTCTAACCTTGTCTGGCAGCAATACTCCTACTCTAGAGGAAATGCAGGGAAAAGGTGTGACCAAAAGCTCCATCGTCCCAGCACTTGGGGGAGAACAAAACCCTGCCCCGGCCTGTCAGAAAATGGGTGGAAATGACTGGTTGCCGTGCCCCAACCACTCTCTCTGACCCTTCTGGCAGACATCCCGCCCTTTGGCCCCCGGTTCACAGCAATGGACATTTCATCCTTGCAGTCTGAGGACACCTGCCACCTGGTGTCAAGCAGAGGCATCTAAGCATACAGGGACTCCCAGTTCTTTCCCTGGTGGCTAGCCACTGCACTGCCAACCGCAGGTCTAACTACCGGACAGGAGATGCCATGGCAGAGGGTGTGGGAACGCACGGCGCGGATAAAGGATTAAAGACCGACATTGAGGGGCAGCCATATTAATTTGGCTTCGCCTTGGGACTATGCACGTAACAGTGCACCAGCAGCCCTGAAAGTGAGGTTAGTAATCCTTTTAATCTCTGCCCTTTGGTGGTTATAGTCCCAAGACGTTCGGGGCGCTGATTAACAACTCCGATTCTTTTTTTCCAATCGAGAAAGGGACTGCCGGTCAATTGTCACTAGGTCAGCTAGCGGGGACTGGGGAGACGCTGCCAGAAGGTTAGGGCAGTGAGCGGGGAAGGGAGGGAGGGCAAGGCAGCCCTTGGACTTTTGAATTCGATCTCGAGGGATAGCGCGAACGCAGTCCCCCACTAACAGAAATTACGCACCCGAGTCATCCACATTTGGGATGATCGCAAGCGTCAACCCAACCGTAGTGCAATGGAGGGGCCTCAGCCTGGGGGAACCGCCTCGCCGATCACGGTCTCCCCTGTGCCAGGTAAGTATGCTTGTGGTGTGGCCTGGCAGGAGACCCATGGTGAACTGGCCACAGCCGAAAGCGGTGTCTCTTCCGCAGACGTGGCAGACGTGAGACGCTTGCCCTCTTTCCAACACCCCGACCATGCCACATGAACTGCCTGATGCTTCTCTATGTTCCGAAAGCCCTTCCCAGCGTCGCCGGACCCTGCCGGTCACACAAACGTAGCGACTGGCAGTTCTTTTCCTTCAATGAGACCACCACTTTCAAAGTGCTGCCGCCCTGGTGTCAAACAGGGGAAGCTTCCTTCTCACACCTGGCCTTTGCTCTGCTCTCACTCACAAGGTAGGGGGCAGGGGAGGAGAGGGGCCAACCATCTTAACTAGAGGCAGAAAGCATTGGCAGCACCCAATCTCTCTCTTGAGAGAAACAAAGGGATGTGGAGGTGGGAGAGATAGCAACAGGTGCAGGTATGTTTTTGGTGTTATCAGTCACCCTGCCACAAGGGACAGGGTTGTAAAAATTGGTCTATAGACTCATTGTCTTGTTCCTCCCCACGGAAATCTTTAGTAAAAGGCGAAAGATTTATGCGTGGAATGAAGAGAAACCAGAGTTGACTCTAACCTTGTCTGGCAGCAATACTCCTACTCTAGAGGAAATGCAGGGAAAAGGTGTGACCAAAAGCTCCATCGTCCCAGCACTTGGGGGAGAACAAAACCCTGCCCCGGCCTGTCAGAAAATGGGTGGAAATGACTGGTTGCCGTGCCCCAACCACTCTCTCTGACCCTTCTGGCAGACATCCCGCCCTTTGGCCCCCGGTTCACAGCAATGGACATTTCATCCTTGCAGTCTGAGGACACCTGCCACCTGGTGTCAAGCAGAGGCATCTAAGCATACAGGGACTCCCAGTTCTTTCCCTGGTGGCTAGCCACTGCACTGCCAACCGCAGGTCTAACTACCGGACAGGAGATGCCATGGCAGAGGGTGTGGGAACGCACGGCGCGGATAAAGGATTAAAGACCGACATTGAGGGGCAGCCATATTAATTTGGCTTCGCCTTGGGACTATGCACGTAACAGTGCACCAGCAGCCCTGAAAGTGAGGTTAGTAATCCTTTTAATCTCTGCCCTTTGGTGGTTATAGTCCCAAGACGTTCGGGGCGCTGATTAACAACTCCGATTCTTTTTTTCCAATCGAGAAAGGGACTGCCGGTCAATTGTCACTAGGTCAGCTAGCGGGGACTGGGGAGACGCTGCCAGAAGGTTAGGGCAGTGAGCGGGGAAGGGAGGGAGGGCAAGGCAGCCCGTTGACTTTTGAATTCGATCTCGAGGGATAGCGCGAACGCAGTCCCCCACTAACAGAAATTACGCACCCGAGTCATCCACATTTGGGATGATCGCAAGCGTCAACCCAACCGTAGTGCAATGGAGGGGCCTCAGCCTGGGGGAACCGCCTCGCCGATCACGGTCTCCCCTGTGCCAGGTAAGTATGCTTGTGGTGTGGCCTGGCAGGAGACCCATGGTGAACTGGCCACAGCCGAAAGCGGTGTCTCTTCCGCAGACGTGGCAGACGTGAGACGCTTGCCCTCTTTCCAACACCCCGACCATGCCACATGAACTGCCTGATGCTTCTCTATGTTCCGAAAGCCCTTCCCAGCGTCGCCGGACCCTGCCGGTCACACAAACGTAGCGACTGGCAGTTCTTTTCCTTCAATGAGACCACCACTTTCAAAGTGCTGCCGCCCTGGTGTCAAACAGGGGAAGCTTCCTTCTCACACCTGGCCTTTGCTCTGCTCTCACTCACAAGGTAGGGGGCAGGGGAGGAGAGGGGCCAACCATCTTAACTAGAGGCAGAAAGCATTGGCAGCACCCAATCTCTCTCTTGAGAGAAACAAAGGGATGTGGAGGTGGGAGAGATAGCAACAGGTGCAGGTATGTTTTTGGTGTTATCAGTCACCCTGCCACAAGGGACAGGGTTGTAAAAATTGGTCTATAGACTCATTGTCTTGTTCCTCCCCACGGAAATCTTTAGTAAAAGGCGAAAGATTTATGCGTGGAATGAAGAGAAACCAGAGTTGACTCTAACCTTGTCTGGCAGCAATACTCCTACTCTAGAGGAAATGCAGGGAAAAGGTGTGACCAAAAGCTCCATCGTCCCAGCACTTGGGGGAGAACAAAACCCTGCCCCGGCCTGTCAGAAAATGGGTGGAAATGACTGGTTGCCGTGCCCCAACCACTCTCTCTGACCCTTCTGGCAGACATCCCGCCCTTTGGCCCCCGGTTCACAGCAATGGACATTTCATCCTTGCAGTCTGAGGACACCTGCCACCTGGTGTCAAGCAGAGGCATCTAAGCATACAGGGACTCCCAGTTCTTTCCCTGGTGGCTAGCCACTGCACTGCCAACCGCAGGTCTAACTACCGGACAGGAGATGCCATGGCAGAGGGTGTGGGAACGCACGGCGCGGATAAAGGATTAAAGACTGACATTGAGGGGCAGCCATATTAATTTGGCTTCGCCTTGGGACTATGCACGTAACAGTGCACCAGCAGCCCTGAAAGTGAGGTTAGTAATCCTTTTAATCTCTGCCCTTTGGTGGTTATAGTCCCAAGACGTTCGGGGCGCTGATTAACAACTCCGATTCTTTTTTTCCAATCGAGAAAGGGACTGCCGGTCAATTGTCACTAGGTCAGCTAGCGGGGACTGGGGAGACGCTGCCAGAAGGTTAGGGCAGTGAGCGGGGAAGGGAGGGAGGGCAAGGCAGCCCGTTGACTTTTGAATTCGATCTCGAGGGATAGCGCGAACGCAGTCCCCCACTAACAGAAATTACGCACCCGAGTCATCCACATTTGGGATGATCGCAAGCGTCAACCCAACCGTAGTGCAATGGAGGGGCCTCAGCCTGGGGGAACCGCCTCGCCGATCACGGTCTCCCCTGTGCCAGGTAAGTATGCTTGTGGTGTGGCCTGGCAGGAGACCCATGGTGAACTGGCCACAGCCGAAAGCGGTGTCTCTTCCGCAGACGTGGCAGACGTGAGACGCTTGCCCTCTTTCCAACACCCCGACCATGCCACATGAACTGCCTGATGCTTCTCTATGTTCCGAAAGCCCTTCCCAGCGTCGCCGGACCCTGCCGGTCACACAAACGTAGCGACTGGCAGTTCTTTTCCTTCAATGAGACCACCACTTTCAAAGTGCTGCCGCCCTGGTGTCAAACAGGGGAAGCTTCCTTCTCACACCTGGCCTTTGCTCTGCTCTCACTCACAAGGTAGGGGGCAGGGGAGGAGAGGGGCCAACCATCTTAACTAGAGGCAGAAAGCATTGGCAGCACCCAATCTCTCTCTTGAGAGAAACAAAGGGATGTGGAGGTGGGAGAGATAGCAACAGGTGCAGGTATGTTTTTGGTGTTATCAGTCACCCTGCCACAAGGGACAGGGTTGTAAAAATTGGTCTATAGACTCATTGTCTTGTTCCTCCCCACGGAAATCTTTAGTAAAAGGCGAAAGATTTATGCGTGGAATGAAGAGAAACCAGAGTTGACTCTAACCTTGTCTGGCAGCAATACTCCTACTCTAGAGGAAATGCAGGGAAAAGGTGTGACCAAAAGCTCCATCGTCCCAGCACTTGGGGGAGAACAAAACCCTGCCCCGGCCTGTCAGAAAATGGGTGGAAATGACTGGTTGCCGTGCCCCAACCACTCTCTCTGACCCTTCTGGCAGACATCCCGCCCTTTGGCCCCCGGTTCACAGCAATGGACATTTCATCCTTGCAGTCTGAGGACACCTGCCACCTGGTGTCAAGCAGAGGCATCTAAGCATACAGGGACTCCCAGTTCTTTCCCTGGTGGCTAGCCACTGCACTGCCAACCGCAGGTCTAACTACCGGACAGGAGATGCCATGGCAGAGGGTGTGGGAACGCACGGCGCGGATAAAGGATTAAAGACCGACATTGAGGGGCAGCCATATTAATTTGGCTTCGCCTTGGGACTATGCACGTAACAGTGCACCAGCAGCCCTGAAAGTGAGGTTAGTAATCCTTTTAATCTCTGCCCTTTGGTGGTTATAGTCCCAAGACGTTCGGGGCGCTGATTAACAACTCCGATTCTTTTTTTCCAATCGAGAAAGGGACTGCCGGTCAATTGTCACTAGGTCAGCTAGCGGGGACTGGGGAGACGCTGCCAGAAGGTTAGGGCAGTGAGCGGGGAAGGGAGGGAGGGCAAGGCAGCCCGTTGACTTTTGAATTCGATCTCGAGGGATAGCGCGAACGCAGTCCCCCACTAACAGAAATTACGCACCCGAGTCATCCACATTTGGGATGATCGCAAGCGTCAACCCAACCGTAGTGCAATGGAGGGGCCTCAGCCTGGGGGAACCGCCTCGCCGATCACGGTCTCCCCTGTGCCAGGTAAGTATGCTTGTGGTGTGGCCTGGCAGGAGACCCATGGTGAACTGGCCACAGCCGAAAGCGGTGTCTCTTCCGCAGACGTGGCAGACGTGAGACGCTTGCCCTCTTTCCAACACCCCGACCATGCCACATGAACTGCCTGATGCTTCTCTATGTTCCGAAAGCCCTTCCCAGCGTCGCCGGACCCTGCCGGTCACACAAACGTAGCGACTGGCAGTTCTTTTCCTTCAATGAGACCACCACTTTCAAAGTGCTGCCGCCCTGGTGTCAAACAGGGGAAGCTTCCTTCTCACACCTGGCCTTTGCTCTGCTCTCACTCACAAGGTAGGGGGCAGGGGAGGAGAGGGGCCAACCATCTTAACTAGAGGCAGAAAGCATTGGCAGCACCCAATCTCTCTCTTGAGAGAAACAAAGGGATGTGGAGGTGGGAGAGATAGCAACAGGTGCAGGTATGTTTTTGGTGTTATCAGTCACCCTGCCACAAGGGACAGGGTTGTAAAAATTGGTCTATAGACTCATTGTCTTGTTCCTCCCCACGGAAATCTTTAGTAAAAGGCGAAAGATTTATGCGTGGAATGAAGAGAAACCAGAGTTGACTCTAACCTTGTCTGGCAGCAATACTCCTACTCTAGAGGAAATGCAGGGAAAAGGTGTGACCAAAAGCTCCATCGTCCCAGCACTTGGGGGAGAACAAAACCCTGCCCCGGCCTGTCAGAAAATGGGTGGAAATGACTGGTTGCCGTGCCCCAACCACTCTCTCTGACCCTTCTGGCAGACATCCCGCCCTTTGGCCCCCGGTTCACAGCAATGGACATTTCATCCTTGCAGTCTGAGGACACCTGCCACCTGGTGTCAAGCAGAGGCATCTAAGCATACAGGGACTCCCAGTTCTTTCCCTGGTGGCTAGCCACTGCACTGCCAACCGCAGGTCTAACTACCGGACAGGAGATGCCATGGCAGAGGGTGTGGGAACGCACGGCGCGGATAAAGGATTAAAGACCGACATTGAGGGGCAGCCATATTAATTTGGCTTCGCCTTGGGACTATGCACGTAACAGTGCACCAGCAGCCCTGAAAGTGAGGTTAGTAATCCTTTTAATCTCTGCCCTTTGGTGGTTATAGTCCCAAGACGTTCGGGGCGCTGATTAACAACTCCGATTCTTTTTTTCCAATCGAGAAAGGGACTGCCGGTCAATTGTCACTAGGTCAGCTAGCGGGGACTGGGGAGACGCTGCCAGAAGGTTAGGGCAGTGAGCGGGGAAGGGAGGGAGGGCAAGGCAGCCCGTTGACTTTTGAATTCGATCTCGAGGGATAGCGCGAACGCAGTCCCCCACTAACAGAAATTACGCACCCGAGTCATCCACATTTGGGATGATCGCAAGCGTCAACCCAACCGTAGTGCAATGGAGGGGCCTCAGCCTGGGGGAACCGCCTCGCCGATCACGGTCTCCCCTGTGCCAGGTAAGTATGCTTGTGGTGTGGCCTGGCAGGAGACCCATGGTGAACTGGCCACAGCCGAAAGCGGTGTCTCTTCCGCAGACGTGGCAGACGTGAGACGCTTGCCCTCTTTCCAACACCCCGACCATGCCACATGAACTGCCTGATGCTTCTCTATGTTCCGAAAGCCCTTCCCAGCGTCGCCGGACCCTGCCGGTCACACAAACGTAGCGACTGGCAGTTCTTTTCCTTCAATAAGACCACCACTTTCAAAGTGCTGCCGCCCTGGTGTCAAACAGGGGAAGCTTCCTTCTCACACCTGGCCTTTGCTCTGCTCTCACTCACAAGGTAGGGGGCAGGGGAGGAGAGGGGCCAACCATCTTAACTAGAGGCAGAAAGCATTGGCAGCACCCAATCTCTCTCTTGAGAGAAACAAAGGGATGTGGAGGTGGGAGAGATAGCAACAGGTGCAGGTATGTTTTTGGTGTTATCAGTCACCCTGCCACAAGGGACAGGGTTGTAAAAATTGGTCTATAGACTCATTGTCTTGTTCCTCCCCACGGAAATCTTTAGTAAAAGGCGAAAGATTTATGCGTGGAATGAAGAGAAACCAGAGTTGACTCTAACCTTGTCTGGCAGCAATACTCCTACTCTAGAGGAAATGCAGGGAAAAGGTGTGACCAAAAGCTCCATCGTCCCAGCACTTGGGGGAGAACAAAACCCTGCCCCGGCCTGTCAGAAAATGGGTGGAAATGACTGGTTGCCGTGCCCCAACCACTCTCTCTGACCCTTCTGGCAGACATCCCGCCCTTTGGCCCCCGGTTCACAGCAATGGACATTTCATCCTTGCAGTCTGAGGACACCTGCCACCTGGTGTCAAGCAGAGGCATCTAAGCATACAGGGACTCCCAGTTCTTTCCCTGGTGGCTAGCCACTGCACTGCCAACCGCAGGTCTAACTACCGGACAGGAGATGCCATGGCAGAGGGTGTGGGAACGCACGGCGCGGATAAAGGATTAAAGACCGACATTGAGGGGCAGCCATATTAATTTGGCTTCGCCTTGGGACTATGCACGTAACAGTGCACCAGCAGCCCTGAAAGTGAGGTTAGTAATCCTTTTAATCTCTGCCCTTTGGTGGTTATAGTCCCAAGACGTTCGGGGCGCTGATTAACAACTCCGATTCTTTTTTTCCAATCGAGAAAGGGACTGCCGGTCAATTGTCACTAGGTCAGCTAGCGGGGACTGGGGAGACGCTGCCAGAAGGTTAGGGCAGTGAGCGGGGAAGGGAGGGAGGGCAAGGCAGCCCGTTGACTTTTGAATTCGATCTCGAGGGATAGCGCGAACGCAGTCCCCCACTAACAGAAATTACGCACCCGAGTCATCCACATTTGGGATGATCGCAAGCGTCAACCCAACCGTAGTGCAATGGAGGGGCCTCAGCCTGGGGGAACCGCCTCGCCGATCACGGTCTCCCCTGTGCCAGGTAAGTATGCTTGTGGTGTGGCCTGGCAGGAGACCCATGGTGAACTGGCCACAGCCGAAAGCGGTGTCTCTTCCGCAGACGTGGCAGACGTGAGACGCTTGCCCTCTTTCCAACACCCCGACCATGCCACATGAACTGCCTGATGCTTCTCTATGTTCCGAAAGCCCTTCCCAGCGTCGCCGGACCCTGCCGGTCACACAAACGTAGCGACTGGCAGTTCTTTTCCTTCAATAAGACCACCACTTTCAAAGTGCTGCCGCCCTGGTGTCAAACAGGGGAAGCTTCCTTCTCACACCTGGCCTTTGCTCTGCTCTCACTCACAAGGTAGGGGGCAGGGGAGGAGAGGGGCCAACCATCTTAACTAGAGGCAGAAAGCATTGGCAGCACCCAATCTCTCTCTTGAGAGAAACAAAGGGATGTGGAGGTGGGAGAGATAGCAACAGGTGCAGGTATGTTTTTGGTGTTATCAGTCACCCTGCCACAAGGGACAGGGTTGTAAAAATTGGTCTATAGACTCATTGTCTTGTTCCTCCCCACGGAAATCTTTAGTAAAAGGCGAAAGATTTATGCGTGGAATGAAGAGAAACCAGAGTTGACTCTAACCTTGTCTGGCAGCAATACTCCTACTCTAGAGGAAATGCAGGGAAAAGGTGTGACCAAAAGCTCCATCGTCCCAGCACTTGGGGGAGAACAAAACCCTGCCCCGGCCTGTCAGAAAATGGGTGGAAATGACTGGTTGCCGTGCCCCAACCACTCTCTCTGACCCTTCTGGCAGACATCCCGCCCTTTGGCCCCCGGTTCACAGCAATGGACATTTCATCCTTGCAGTCTGAGGACACCTGCCACCTGGTGTCAAGCAGAGGCATCTAAGCATACAGGGACTCCCAGTTCTTTCCCTGGTGGCTAGCCACTGCACTGCCAACCGCAGGTCTAACTACCGGACAGGAGATGCCATGGCAGAGGGTGTGGGAACGCACGGCGCGGATAAAGGATTAAAGACCGACATTGAGGGGCAGCCATATTAATTTGGCTTCGCCTTGGGACTATGCACGTAACAGTGCACCAGCAGCCCTGAAAGTGAGGTTAGTAATCCTTTTAATCTCTGCCCTTTGGTGGTTATAGTCCCAAGACGTTCGGGGCGCTGATTAACAACTCCGATTCTTTTTTTCCAATCGAGAAAGGGACTGCCGGTCAATTGTCACTAGGTCAGCTAGCGGGGACTGGGGAGACGCTGCCAGAAGGTTAGGGCAGTGAGCGGGGAAGGGAGGGAGGGCAAGGCAGCCCGTTGACTTTTGAATTCGATCTCGAGGGATAGCGCGAACGCAGTCCCCCACTAACAGAAATTACGCACCCGAGTCATCCACATTTGGGATGATCGCAAGCGTCAACCCAACCGTAGTGCAATGGAGGGGCCTCAGCCTGGGGGAACCGCCTCGCCGATCACGGTCTCCCCTGTGCCAGGTAAGTATGCTTGTGGTGTGGCCTGGCAGGAGACCCATGGTGAACTGGCCACAGCCGAAAGCGGTGTCTCTTCCGCAGACGTGGCAGACGTGAGACGCTTGCCCTCTTTCCAACACCCCGACCATGCCACATGAACTGCCTGATGGTTCTCTATGTTCCGAAAGCCCTTCCCAGCGTCGCCGGACCCTGCCGGTCACACAAACGTAGCGACTGGCAGTTCTTTTCCTTCAATAAGACCACCACTTTCAAAGTGCTGCCGCCCTGGTGTCAAACAGGGGAAGCTTCCTTCTCACACCTGGCCTTTGCTCTGCTCTCACTCACAAGGTAGGGGGCAGGGGAGGAGAGGGGCCAACCATCTTAACTAGAGGCAGAAAGCATTGGCAGCACCCAATCTCTCTCTTGAGAGAAACAAAGGGATGTGGAGGTGGGAGAGATAGCAACAGGTGCAGGTATGTTTTTGGTGTTATCAGTCACCCTGCCACAAGGGACAGGGGTTGTAAAAATTGGTCTATAGACTCATTGTCTTGTTCCTCCCCACGGAAATCTTTAGTAAAAGGCGAAAGATTTATGCGTGGAATGAAGAGAAACCAGAGTTGACTCTAACCTTGTCTGGCAGCAATACTCCTACTCTAGAGGAAATGCAGGGAAAAGGTGTGACCAAAAGCTCCATCGTCCCAGCACTTGGGGGAGAACAAAACCCTGCCCCGGCCTGTCAGAAAATGGGTGGAAATGACTGGTTGCCGTGCCCCAACCACTCTCTCTGACCCTTCTGGCAGACATCCCGCCCTTTGGCCCCCGGTTCACAGCAATGGACATTTCATCCTTGCAGTCTGAGGACACCTGCCACCTGGTGTCAAGCAGAGGCATCTAAGCATACAGGGACTCCCAGTTCTTTCCCTGGTGGCTAGCCACTGCACTGCCAACCGCAGGTCTAACTACCGGACAGGAGATGCCATGGCAGAGGGTGTGGGAACGCACGGCGCGGATAAAGGATTAAAGACCAACATTGAGGGGCAGCCATATTAATTTGGCTTCGCCTTGGGACTATGCACGTAACAGTGCACCAGCAGCCCTGAAAGTGAGGTTAGTAATCCTTTTAATCTCTGCCCTTTGGTGGTTATAGTCCCAAGACGTTCGGGGCGCTGATTAACAACTCCGATTCTTTTTTTCCAATCGAGAAAGGGACTGCCGGTCAATTGTCACTAGGTCAGCTAGCGGGGACTGGGGAGACGCTGCCAGAAGGTTAGGGCAGTGAGCGGGGAAGGGAGGGAGGGCAAGGCAGCCCGTTGACTTTTGAATTCGATCTCGAGGGATAGCGCGAACGCAGTCCCCCACTAACAGAAATTACGCACCCGAGTCATCCACATTTGGGATGATCGCAAGCGTCAACCCAACCGTAGTGCAATGGAGGGGCCTCAGCCTGGGGGAACCGCCTCGCCGATCACGGTCTCCCCTGTGCCAGGTAAGTATACTTGTGGTGTGGCCTGGCAGGAGACCCATGGTGAACTGGCCACAGCCGAAAGCGGTGTCTCTTCCGCAGACGTGGCAGACGTGAGACGCTTGCCCTCTTTCCAACACCCCGACCATGCCACATGAACTGCCTGATGCTTCTCTATGTTCCGAAAGCCCTTCCCAGCGTCGCCGGACCCTGCCGGTCACACAAACGTAGCGACTGGCAGTTCTTTTCCTTCAATAAGACCACCACTTTCAAAGTGCTGCCGCCCTGGTGTCAAACAGGGGAAGCTTCCTTCTCACACCTGGCCTTTGCTCTGCTCTCACTCACAAGGTAGGGGGCAGGGGAGGAGAGGGGCCAACCATCTTAACTAGAGGCAGAAAGCATTGGCAGCACCCAATCTCTCTCTTGAGAGAAACAAAGGGATGTGGAGGTGGGAGAGATAGCAACAGGTGCAGGTATGTTTTTGGTGTTATCAGTCACCCTGCCACAAGGGACAGGGTTGTAAAAATTGGTCTATAGACTCATTGTCTTGTTCCTCCCCACGGAAATCTTTAGTAAAAGGCGAAAGATTTATGCGTGGAATGAAGAGAAACCAGAGTTGACTCTAACCTTGTCTGGCAGCAATACTCCTACTCTAGAGGAAATGCAGGGAAAAGGTGTGACCAAAAGCTCCATCGTCCCAGCACTTGGGGGAGAACAAAACCCTGCCCCGGCCTGTCAGAAAATGGGTGGAAATGACTGGTTGCCGTGCCCCAACCACTCTCTCTGACCCTTCTGGCAGACATCCCGCCCTTTGGCCCCCGGTTCACAGCAATGGACATTTCATCCTTGCAGTCTGAGGACACCTGCCACCTGGTGTCAAGCAGAGGCATCTAAGCATACAGGGACTCCCAGTTCTTTCCCTGGTGGCTAGCCACTGCACTGCCAACCGCAGGTCTAACTACCGGACAGGAGATGCCATGGCAGAGGGTGTGGGAACGCACGGCGCGGATAAAGGATTAAAGACCGACATTGAGGGGCAGCCATATTAATTTGGCTTCGCCTTGGGACTATGCACGTAACAGTGCACCAGCAGCCCTGAAAGTGAGGTTAGTAATCCTTTTAATCTCTGCCCTTTGGTGGTTATAGTCCCAAGACGTTCGGGGCGCTGATTAACAACTCCGATTCTTTTTTTCCAATCGAGAAAGGGACTGCCGGTCAATTGTCACTAGGTCAGCTAGCGGGGACTGGGGAGACGCTGCCAGAAGGTTAGGGCAGTGAGCGGGGAAGGGAGGGAGGGCAAGGCAGCCCGTTGACTTTTGAATTCGATCTCGAGGGATAGCGCGAACGCAGTCCCCCACTAACAGAAATTACGCACCCGAGTCATCCACATTTGGGATGATCGCAAGCGTCAAGGCTTGTGGTGTGGCCTGGCAGGAGACCCATGGTGAACTGGCCACAGCCGAAAGCGGTGTCTCTTCCGCAGACGTGGCAGACGTGAGACGCTTGCCCTCTTTCCAACACCCCGACCATGCCACATGAACTGCCTGATGCTTCTCTATGTTCCGAAAGCCCTTCCCAGCGTCGCCGGACCCTGCCGGTCACACAAACGTAGCGACTGGCAGTTCTTTTCCTTCAATAAGACCACCACTTTCAAAGTGCTGCCGCCCTGGTGTCAAACAGGGGAAGCTTCCTTCTCACACCTGGCCTTTGCTCTGCTCTCACTCACAAGGTAGGGGGCAGGGGAGGAGAGGGGCCAACCATCTTAACTAGAGGCAGAAAGCATTGGCAGCACCCAATCTCTCTCTTGAGAGAAACAAAGGGATGTGGAGGTGGGAGAGATAGCAACAGGTGCAGGTATGTTTTTGGTGTTATCAGTCACCCTGCCACAAGGGACAGGGTTGTAAAAATTGGTCTATAGACTCATTGTCTTGTTCCTCCCCACGGAAATCTTTAGTAAAAGGCGAAAGATTTATGCGTGGAATGAAGAGAAACCAGAGTTGACTCTAACCTTGTCTGGCAGCAATACTCCTACTCTAGAGGAAATGCAGGGAAAAGGTGTGACCAAAAGCTCCATCGTCCCAGCACTTGGGGGAGAACAAAACCCTGCCCCGGCCTGTCAGAAAATGGGTGGAAATGACTGGTTGCCGTGCCCCAACCACTCTCTCTGACCCTTCTGGCAGACATCCCGCCCTTTGGCCCCCGGTTCACAGCAATGGACATTTCATCCTTGCAGTCTGAGGACACCTGCCACCTGGTGTCAAGCAGAGGCATCTAAGCATACAGGGACTCCCAGTTCTTTCCCTGGTGGCTAGCCACTGCACTGCCAACCGCAGGTCTAACTACCGGACAGGAGATGCCATGGCAGAGGGTGTGGGAACGCACGGCGCGGATAAAGGATTAAAGACCGACATTGAGGGGCAGCCATATTAATTTGGCTTCGCCTTGGGACTATGCACGTAACAGTGCACCAGCAGCCCTGAAAGTGAGGTTAGTAATCCTTTTAATCTCTGCCCTTTGGTCGTTATAGTCCCAAGACGTTCGGGGCGCTGATTAACAACTCCGATTCTTTTTTTCCAATCGAGAAAGGGACTGCCGGTCAATTGTCACTAGGTCAGCTAGCGGGGACTGGGGAGACGCTGCCAGAAGGTTAGGGCAGTGAGCGGGGAAGGGAGGGAGGGCAAGGCAGCCCGTTGACTTTTGAATTCGATCTCGAGGGATAGCGCGAACGCAGTCCCCCACTAACAGAAATTACGCACCCGAGTCATCCACATTTGGGATGATCGCAAGCGTCAACCCAACCGTAGTGCAATGGAGGGGCCTCAGCCTGGGGGAACCGCCTCGCCGATCACGGTCTCCCCTGTGCCAGGTAAGTATACTTGTGGTGTGGCCTGGCAGGAGACCCATGGTGAACTGGCCACAGCCGAAAGCGGTGTCTCTTCCGCAGACGTGGCAGACGTGAGACGCTTGCCCTCTTTCCAACACCCCGACCATGCCACATGAACTGCCTGATGCTTCTCTATGTTCCGAAAGCCCTTCCCAGCGTCGCCGGACCCTGCCGGTCACACAAACGTAGCGACTGGCAGTTCTTTTCCTTCAATAAGACCACCACTTTCAAAGTGCTGCCGCCCTGGTGTCAAACAGGGGAAGCTTCCTTCTCACACCTGGCCTTTGCTCTGCTCTCACTCACAAGGTAGGGGGCAGGGGAGGAGAGGGGCCAACCATCTTAACTAGAGGCAGAAAGCATTGGCAGCACCCAATCTCTCTCTTGAGAGAAACAAAGGGATGTGGAGGTGGGAGAGATAGCAACAGGTGCAGGTATGTTTTTGGTGTTATCAGTCACCCTGCCACAAGGGACAGGGTTGTAAAAATTGGTCTATAGACTCATTGTCTTGTTCCTCCCCACGGAAATCTTTAGTAAAAGGCGAAAGATTTATGCGTGGAATGAAGAGAAACCAGAGTTGACTCTAACCTTGTCTGGCAGCAATACTCCTACTCTAGAGGAAATGCAGGGAAAAGGTGTGACCAAAAGCTCCATCGTCCCAGCACTTGGGGGAGAACAAAACCCTGCCCCGGCCTGTCAGAAAATGGGTGGAAATGACTGGTTGCCGTGCCCCAACCACTCTCTCTGACCCTTCTGGCAGACATCCCGCCCTTTGGCCCCCGGTTCACAGCAATGGACATTTCATCCTTGCAGTCTGAGGACACCTGCCACCTGGTGTCAAGCAGAGGCATCTAAGCATACAGGGACTCCCAGTTCTTTCCCTGGTGGCTAGCCACTGCACTGCCAACCGCAGGTCTAACTACCGGACAGGAGATGCCATGGCAGAGGGTGTGGGAACGCACGGCGCGGATAAAGGATTAAAGACCGACATTGAGGGGCAGCCATATTAATTTGGCTTCGCCTTGGGACTATGCACGTAACAGTGCACCAGCAGCCCTGAAAGTGAGGTTAGTAATCCTTTTAATCTCTGCCCTTTGGTGGTTATAGTCCCAAGACGTTCGGGGCGCTGATTAACAACTCCGATTCTTTTTTTCCAATCGAGAAAGGGACTGCCGGTCAATTGTCACTAGGTCAGCTAGCGGGGACTGGGGAGACGCTGCCAGAAGGTTAGGGCAGTGAGCGGGGAAGGGAGGGAGGGCAAGGCAGCCCGTTGACTTTTGAATTCGATCTCGAGGGATAGCGCGAACGCAGTCCCCCACTAACAGAAATTACGCACCCGAGTCATCCACATTTGGGATGATCGCAAGCGTCAACCCAACCGTAGTGCAATGGAGGGGCCTCAGCCTGGGGGAACCGCCTCGCCGATCACGGTCTCCCCTGTGCCAGGTAAGTATGCTTGTGGTGTGGCCTGGCAGGAGACCCATGGTGAACTGGCCACAGCCGAAAGCGGTGTCTCTTCCGCAGACGTGGCAGACGTGAGACGCTTGCCCTCTTTCCAACACCCCGACCATGCCACATGAACTGCCTGATGCTTCTCTATGTTCCGAAAGCCCTTCCCAGCGTCGCCGGACCCTGCCGGTCACACAAACGTAGCGACTGGCAGTTCTTTTCCTTCAATAAGACCACCACTTTCAAAGTGCTGCCGCCCTGGTGTCAAACAGGGGAAGCTTCCTTCTCACACCTGGCCTTTGCTCTGCTCTCACTCACAAGGTAGGGGGCAGGGGAGGAGAGGGGCCAACCATCTTAACTAGAGGCAGAAAGCATTGGCAGCACCCAATCTCTCTCTTGAGAGAAACAAAGGGATGTGGAGGTGGGAGAGATAGCAACAGGTGCAGGTATGTTTTTGGTGTTATCAGTCACCCTGCCACAAGGGACAGGGTTGTAAAAATTGGTCTATAGACTCATTGTCTTGTTCCTCCCCACGGAAATCTTTAGTAAAAGGCGAAAGATTTATGCGTGGAATGAAGAGAAACCAGAGTTGACTCTAACCTTGTCTGGCAGCAATACTCCTACTCTAGAGGAAATGCAGGGAAAAGGTGTGACCAAAAGCTCCATCGTCCCAGCACTTGGGGGAGAACAAAACCCTGCCCCGGCCTGTCAGAAAATGGGTGGAAATGACTGGTTGCCGTGCCCCAACCACTCTCTCTGACCCTTCTGGCAGACATCCCGCCCTTTGGCCCCCGGTTCACAGCAATGGACATTTCATCCTTGCAGTCTGAGGACACCTGCCACCTGGTGTCAAGCAGAGGCATCTAAGCATACAGGGACTCCCAGTTCTTTCCCTGGTGGCTAGCCACTGCACTGCCAACCGCAGGTCTAACTACCGGACAGGAGATGCCATGGCAGAGGGTGTGGGAACGCACGGCGCGGATAAAGGATTAAAGACCGACATTGAGGGGCAGCCATATTAATTTGGCTTCGCCTTGGGACTATGCACGTAACAGTGCACCAGCAGCCCTGAAAGTGAGGTTAGTAATCCTTTTAATCTCTGCCCTTTGGTGGTTATAGTCCCAAGACGTTCGGGGCGCTGATTAACAACTCCGATTCTTTTTTTCCAATCGAGAAAGGGACTGCCGGTCAATTGTCACTAGGTCAGCTAGCGGGGACTGGGGAGACGCTGCCAGAAGGTTAGGGCAGTGAGCGGGGAAGGGAGGGAGGGCAAGGCAGCCCGTTGACTTTTGAATTCGATCTCGAGGGATAGCGCGAACGCAGTCCCCCACTAACAGAAATTACGCACCCGAGTCATCCACATTTGGGATGATCGCAAGCGTCAACCCAACCGTAGTGCAATGGAGGGGCCTCAGCCTGGGGGAACCGCCTCGCCGATCACGGTCTCCCCTGTGCCAGGTAAGTATGCTTGTGGTGTGGCCTGGCAGGAGACCCATGGTGAACTGGCCACAGCCGAAAGCGGTGTCTCTTCCGCAGACGTGGCAGACGTGAGACGCTTGCCCTCTTTCCAACACCCCGACCATGCCACATGAACTGCCTGATGCTTCTCTATGTTCCGAAAGCCCTTCCCAGCGTCGCCGGACCCTGCCGGTCACACAAACGTAGCGACTGGCAGTTCTTTTCCTTCAATAAGACCACCACTTTCAAAGTGCTGCCGCCCTGGTGTCAAACAGGGGAAGCTTCCTTCTCACACCTGGCCTTTGCTCTGCTCTCACTCACAAGGTAGGGGGCAGGGGAGGAGAGGGGCCAACCATCTTAACTAGAGGCAGAAAGCATTGGCAGCACCCAATCTCTCTCTTGAGAGAAACAAAGGGATGTGGAGGTGGGAGAGATAGCAACAGGTGCAGGTATGTTTTTGGTGTTATCAGTCACCCTGCCACAAGGGACAGGGTTGTAAAAATTGGTCTATAGACTCATTGTCTTGTTCCTCCCCACGGAAATCTTTAGTAAAAGGCGAAAGATTTATGCGTGGAATGAAGAGAAACCAGAGTTGACTCTAACCTTGTCTGGCAGCAATACTCCTACTCTAGAGGAAATGCAGGGAAAAGGTGTGACCAAAAGCTCCATCGTCCCAGCACTTGGGGGAGAACAAAACCCTGCCCCGGCCTGTCAGAAAATGGGTGGAAATGACTGGTTGCCGTGCCCCAACCACTCTCTCTGACCCTTCTGGCAGACATCCCGCCCTTTGGCCCCCGGTTCACAGCAATGGACATTTCATCCTTGCAGTCTGAGGACACCTGCCACCTGGTGTCAAGCAGAGGCATCTAAGCATACAGGGACTCCCAGTTCTTTCCCTGGTGGCTAGCCACTGCACTGCCAACCGCAGGTCTAACTACCGGACAGGAGATGCCATGGCAGAGGGTGTGGGAACGCACGGCGCGGATAAAGGATTAAAGACCGACATTGAGGGGCAGCCATATTAATTTGGCTTCGCCTTGGGACTATGCACGTAACAGTGCACCAGCAGCCCTGAAAGTGAGGTTAGTAATCCTTTTAATCTCTGCCCTTTGGTGGTTATAGTCCCAAGACGTTCGGGGCGCTGATTAACAACTCCGATTCTTTTTTTCCAATCGAGAAAGGGACTGCCGGTCAATTGTCACTAGGTCAGCTAGCGGGGACTGGGGAGACGCTGCCAGAAGGTTAGGGCAGTGAGCGGGGAAGGGAGGGAGGGCAAGGCAGCCCGTTGACTTTTGAATTCGATCTCGAGGGATAGCGCGAACGCAGTCCCCCACTAACAGAAATTACGCACCCGAGTCATCCACATTTGGGATGATCGCAAGCGTCAACCCAACCGTAGTGCAATGGAGGGGCCTCAGCCTGGGGGAACCGCCTCGCCGATCACGGTCTCCCCTGTGCCAGGTAAGTATGCTTGTGGTGTGGCCTGGCAGGAGACCCATGGTGAACTGGCCACAGCCGAAAGCGGTGTCTCTTCCGCAGACGTGGCAGACGTGAGACGCTTGCCCTCTTTCCAACACCCCGACCATGCCACATGAACTGCCTGATGCTTCTCTATGTTCCGAAAGCCCTTCCCAGCGTCGCCGGACCCTGCCGGTCACACAAACGTAGCGACTGGCAGTTCTTTTCCTTCAATAAGACCACCACTTTCAAAGTGCTGCCGCCCTGGTGTCAAACAGGGGAAGCTTCCTTCTCACACCTGGCCTTTGCTCTGCTCTCACTCACAAGGTAGGGGGCAGGGGAGGAGAGGGGCCAACCATCTTAACTAGAGGCAGAAAGCATTGGCAGCACCCAATCTCTCTCTTGAGAGAAACAAAGGGATGTGGAGGTGGGAGAGATAGCAACAGGTGCAGGTATGTTTTTGGTGTTATCAGTCACCCTGCCACAAGGGACAGGGTTGTAAAAATTGGTCTATAGACTCATTGTCTTGTTCCTCCCCACGGAAATCTTTAGTAAAAGGCGAAAGATTTCTGCGTGGAATGAAGAGAAACCAGAGTTGACTCTAACCTTGTCTGGCAGCAATACTCCTACTCTAGAGGAAATGCAGGGAAAAGGTGTGACCAAAAGCTCCATCGTCCCAGCACTTGGGGGAGAACAAAACCCTGCCCCGGCCTGTCAGAAAATGGGTGGAAATGACTGGTTGCCGTGCCCCAACCACTCTCTCTGACCCTTCTGGCAGACATCCCGCCCTTTGGCCCCCGGTTCACAGCAATGGACATTTCATCCTTGCAGTCTGAGGACACCTGCCACCTGGTGTCAAGCAGAGGCATCTAAGCATACAGGGACTCCCAGTTCTTTCCCTGGTGGCTAGCCACTGCACTGCCAACCGCAGGTCTAACTACCGGACAGGAGATGCCATGGCAGAGGGTGTGGGAACGCACGGCGCGGATAAAGGATTAAAGACCGACATTGAGGGGCAGCCATATTAATTTGGCTTCGCCTTGGGACTATGCACGTAACAGTGCACCAGCAGCCCTGAAAGTGAGGTTAGTAATCCTTTTAATCTCTGCCCTTTGGTGGTTATAGTCCCAAGACGTTCGGGGCGCTGATTAACAACTCCGATTCTTTTTTTCCAATCGAGAAAGGGACTGCCGGTCAATTGTCACTAGGTCAGCTAGCGGGGACTGGGGAGACGCTGCCAGAAGGTTAGGGCAGTGAGCGGGGAAGGGAGGGAGGGCAAGGCAGCCCGTTGACTTTTGAATTCGATCTCGAGGGATAGCGCGAACGCAGTCCCCCACTAACAGAAATTACGCACCCGAGTCATCCACATTTGGGATGATCGCAAGCGTCAACCCAACCGTAGTGCAATGGAGGGGCCTCAGCCTGGGGGAACCGCCTCGCCGATCACGGTCTCCCCTGTGCCAGGTAAGTATGCTTGTGGTGTGGCCTGGCAGGAGACCCATGGTGAACTGGCCACAGCCGAAAGCGGTGTCTCTTCCGCAGACGTGGCAGACGTGAGACGCTTGCCCTCTTTCCAACACCCCGACCATGCCACATGAACTGCCTGATGCTTCTCTATGTTCCGAAAGCCCTTCCCAGCGTCGCCGGACCCTGCCGGTCACACAAACGTAGCGACTGGCAGTTCTTTTCCTTCAATAAGACCACCACTTTCAAAGTGCTGCCGCCCTGGTGTCAAACAGGGGAAGCTTCCTTCTCACACCTGGCCTTTGCTCTGCTCTCACTCACAAGGTAGGGGGCAGGGGAGGAGAGGGGCCAACCATCTTAACTAGAGGCAGAAAGCATTGGCAGCACCCAATCTCTCTCTTGAGAGAAACAAAGGGATGTGGAGGTGGGAGAGATAGCAACAGGTGCAGGTATGTTTTTGGTGTTATCAGTCACCCTGCCACAAGGGACAGGGTTGTAAAAATTGGTCTATAGACTCATTGTCTTGTTCCTCCCCACGGAAATCTTTAGTAAAAGGCGAAAGATTTATGCGTGGAATGAAGAGAAACCAGAGTTGACTCTAACCTTGTCTGGCAGCAATACTCCTACTCTAGAGGAAATGCAGGGAAAAGGTGTGACCAAAAGCTCCATCGTCCCAGCACTTGGGGGAGAACAAAACCCTGCCCCGGCCTGTCAGAAAATGGGTGGAAATGACTGGTTGCCGTGCCCCAACCACTCTCTCTGACCCTTCTGGCAGACATCCCGCCCTTTGGCCCCCGGTTCACAGCAATGGACATTTCATCCTTGCAGTCTGAGGACACCTGCCACCTGGTGTCAAGCAGAGGCATCTAAGCATACAGGGACTCCCAGTTCTTTCCCTGGTGGCTAGCCACTGCACTGCCAACCGCAGGTCTAACTACCGGACAGGAGATGCCATGGCAGAGGGTGTGGGAACGCACGGCGCGGATAAAGGATTAAAGACCGACATTGAGGGGCAGCCATATTAATTTGGCTTCGCCTTGGGACTATGCACGTAACAGTGCACCAGCAGCCCTGAAAGTGAGGTTAGTAATCCTTTTAATCTCTGCCCTTTGGTGGTTATGGGTCAGTTTTTTCAAGTGTGCTGTTTTGCATTATGACTACATTTCCGGGACTATTTCCAATAATATGAGTTGAATAGTCATTATTCCTGTGTCGAGCAATTCCCCTCGACGAGCTCTTTCATTCCACATATACTTTTCCATGTCTCAAACCAATATTTAGTATCTAAAAATTAAAAAAAACTGTTATTTTACCTTACTTTTTGTTGAAAAAATATAAAACAAATAAATGAAACCATAGTCTACTCAGTCAAAGAACTAAAAGTATATAGTTATTGGCTTTTTATTTGTAAACCATAGTATGAAGGCTCCTTGAAATAATTGTATGAGCTTACTTAAATCTCAAAACTACTCCCTATGGCCTTGTACATTTTTCCAACCAAATTTTTCTAATTATGTGACGTAAGTATATCCCTCTAAACGAAGCCATTTCTCATTAATTAATTTGTTAACACATACCTAAAAACATATTTCATATTAAGGCTTATACTATCTCTGTATCGTGAAAAAAAAATGAATGCATAACTTGAAAATTCTACCTCTGGGAACAATATCATTTGTATAACCCCATTTTCCAACTTTTTGGCTATACTTACGTCACCATCATCAAATCAACCCCACAGAATAGGCATTAAAATATTAAGAATTAATATACCCATTTTGTGAACTCATTTCAACCTCTCATAATGAGAGGCCATTAGTTTTTTTCAAATATACTCAATTAATGCACTCTAATGGCAAAAGTTCTTCAAAATGCATATTTGTGACGTAAGTATAGCCTCCTAAATTATTAGACAATGCAGTTTAAAAAAGTCTAGCACATGGGTTTCAGTCCATATTTTGTACTTTGATGCAAACTTTGTCACTGCCTGTATCATGTGGACTGCATACATTTGTATATCAATCTCACCTAATAGCATTATTTGTACAAATAATGTAATGTTTAGTCTGTGACGTAAGTATATCCCTTGCTGGTCATGGGATCTGATCCTTCTGTCTCACATAGATAGTTAAAATAATAAATAATAGGAGATAGGGGATATCATATGGTGTGTTAGAATAACCGATTTGAAGTTATAATAAATGAAATTAGGTCATTATAATCACAAAATTACAGTTTAGACCTAATGGGAAGTATTTTGTGACGTAAGTATATCCCTTTCTGGCCATAACATATGACCCCTTTGCCATGCCTAATTAATTGAAATAATGTTATCAATTGAATATTGTACATTGAATAGTCTATTATGGTGGACTGGAATAGTTTTTGTTTTGAAATGAAATACTTTGTCATGCCATTTCTGTGAATAAGGTGGATTTTTAGCACAAATTTTGATCAATTTCCATTCTAAAAGGTGACTCATTGTGATCCAATATGTTTTTTCAACTGGTTTTCTGTGAAAAATCTATTCTGCTAACCGTTGTTAATCTATTTAAATTATAACAGTGAAATCAAACAATTCTTATTTAATGATTATTGATTTCACCTGATGTGAATTGTGTTGTCTTTAGTGTGTGACGTAAGTATAGCCCTTGCTGCCCATAGACTATGGCCCTTTTTCATGTGTAAATAGTTCTAAAAGATTATTCCTTGGATGTGGGGCATTGAATGGAGTATAGGTGTGCCCTGTTGTTCTTATTTCAAGATAACATAATTAATTCACCTGATGTGAAGTAATCATTTTCTTTCATGTGACGTAAGTATAGGCATTACTGGCCATTGGATCTGACCCTTTTGTCATGTGTAAATACTTGAGATAATCGTTTCAACTCTATATGGGATATTAAACGGTATATGGAGGGCACATATAATCAAATTAGGTTATTGTAATCTAAAGATTATTGTTTCACTTTGTGTGAAGTATATTGTCTTTAGTGTGTGACGTAAGTAAAGCCCTTGCTGGCCTAGAGATCTGGGCATTTTGTCCCGTGTAAATAGTTGAAATAATAGTTTCAAGTAGATATTGGATACTGAATGGTATAGCCAGTGGGGCCTGTATAGTTTTTATATGAAACAAAATAATAATTCATGAGATTTCAAATGGAAACTAGAGATTTTTGTATGAATTTCAATTAATTTCCAGGATCAAAAATGCCTCGTTTTCATCCAAATGTATTTTTCCAACAGATCTTCTTAGTAGAATTCATTGGCTGATATTATAATTGATGTGATACGACTATTTAAATCTAATGATTATTATTTCCAACGGCATATTGAATATTGAATTGTATGTAGAGTATACCCAGTATTTTGTGACTTTTAAGAAAGATTAGTTTTAAATGGATATGTGGCAATGAATTATGTAAGGCGTGCAATCTATATTTTGTTACTGCAGAATAAAACAATAATTCATGCATCTCGGTTAAACAGATGGAAGTTTGGTCGAATGTTGATGAATGTTACTGGTTGAAATGGGCTGGATTGTAATATGAAATTTCGTATACATTCTTTTATGCTACTTAGCATAAAATATGTACCAAATTTGAACACAGTATATTGAATATATCTATGCGAATCTTAGGTTATCTTCAGGAGTAGATATAATTAATTTACCATAGTGAGCGACCATCAAGGATTAGGGCTGGCCCTTTTTCATACATTACAACATATATATTATTAGTTATTACATGTCTTATTGTCTATCCACTTGATATCATCTCATCAAATAAGATATCTCAAAATCCATTATTATGACTTTTGACTCATTTTCTGTGACACATCACAAAAACTATCCATAGCATTACTATTATCATATATTTGATCTTGTCTACCAGTCTAGATACAGGGGTATAAGATATTGTATGGGTTAATGGGTGTGGCCATATTATTTTTTATTTAGAAACAAAATAATCATACATCTTTGGTAAGCAAAATTGAAATTTGTTCGAATTTTGATGTGTTTCCAGGTTTGAAGGTGGCTGATTATGAAAAATAACATTATTTTTCAACACGGTTTTCTGAGCGGAATCCATGCTTCAGAGCGTTGTTGGTTCACTTGAATTGATTAATCTAGGTATATTAGTCTATTATAATCTAATAATTAATGTTTTCACCTCATGGGAAGTGTTTTGGTTCATTGTGTGACGTAAGTATAGCCCTTGCTGGCCATAGGATCTGACACTTTTATCATGTTTAAATAGTTGTGAAAATGGTCCAAGTGGATAAGGGATTTCAATGGTGTATGGGTGTGTCTCATATTGTTGTTAGCTTAAGATGAAATAATATATTCACCTGATGTGAAGTATTTATTTTCTTTCATGTGACGTAAGTATAGCCCTTGCTGGTCATTGGATCTGACCCTTTTTTCAAGTGTTCATAGTTAAGATACTTGTTTCAAGTCTATATATGGGATGTTGAATGGTATATGTCGGGCATATGAATTCAAATCATGCTATTGATATCTAAAGATTATTGTGTTCACCTTATGTGAAACAATGTGTGTAGTTTGTGACGTAAGTATATCCGTTACTGGTCATGACACCTGACTATTTTGACTTGAATACATAGTGGAGACATTGGTTACAAGTAGATATAAGATATTGAATGGTGTATAGGGTTTGGCCCATATTGTTTTTATTTCGAAATGAATGAATAATTCATGTGATTTTTATTTAAAAGTTCAGATTTCTACAATTTTTTGTTGAATTCCCAGTTTGAACACGGCCTCACTGTCAACCAAAATTATTTTTCAACTGACCTTCTATCTTAATGTGTTACCTTCCATCATTGGGAATTTATTTCTAATGTTAAAAATATATCATTAGTCATTTCAATCTCATGTGTTTTGTCCAACTAATGTGTTTCAATTATTGTCATTATGGTGACGTAGGTATATCCCATTTGAAGCTATTTTAAAAACCCGTCAGACAAATTTGACAAATTTATGGCCTGAATTGTGAATATTGATTACATAAAAAACAAGTAAAAAAAACAATATTGAGAAAGACTAAACAGTCAACTGTTTACTAGAAGAGGGGGATGAATTGGAAAGAGAATTACTTTTAATGTCAGAAAACATCACACAAACCAAGGAAAAAGGATTGAAATCAGTTGATGGCCACATTCTACATATTGATCATCAGGTATTGAGATTTCAGGTTCTTATCATAACTGATACAAAGACTCTTTACACAAAATATTGTTCTCATCTGTCTTATTTTTAATGGAAATTATTGAGTATCCAATAAATTCCAACAATGAAGGATATACTTACGTCACAGTAAGTGAGCAACAATATTCAAAAGGCACAAAAGAACAGAATCACCTATCCGATTTTGTTGGAATAAAGTTTTCCTGAAAGCATAAAACCCATATATCACAGTTACAGTGTTCAATAACCGTTTAAAATAGTTCCAAAAATTGGCCCTCTCCCATACCCCCATATGGCAAAACAGCACACTTGAAAAAACTGACCCTTATAGTCCCAAGACGTTCGGGGCGCTGATTAACAACTCCGATTCTTTTTTTCCAATCGAGAAAGGGACTGCCGGTCAATTGTCACTAGGTCAGCTAGCGGGGACTGGGGAGACGCTGCCAGAAGGTTAGGGCAGTGAGCGGGGAAGGGAGGGAGGGCAAGGCAGCCCGTTGACTTTTGAATTCGATCTCGAGGGATAGCGCGAACGCAGTCCCCCACTAACAGAAATTACGCACCCGAGTCATCCACATTTGGGATGATCGCAAGCGTCAACCCAACCGTAGTGCAATGGAGGGGCCTCAGCCTGGGGGAACCGCCTCGCCGATCACGGTCTCCCCTGTGCCAGGTAAGTATGCTTGTGGTGTGGCCTGGCAGGAGACCCATGGTGAACTGGCCACAGCCGAAAGCGGTGTCTCTTCCGCAGACGTGGCAGACGTGAGACGCTTGCCCTCTTTCCAACACCCCGACCATGCCACATGAACTGCCTGATGCTTCTCTATGTTCCGAAAGCCCTTCCCAGCGTCGCCGGACCCTGCCGGTCACACAAACGTAGCGACTGGCAGTTCTTTTCCTTCAATAAGACCACCACTTTCAAAGTGCTGCCGCCCTGGTGTCAAACAGGGGAAGCTTCCTTCTCACACCTGGCCTTTGCTCTGCTCTCACTCACAAGGTAGGGGGCAGGGGAGGAGAGGGGCCAACCATCTTAACTAGAGGCAGAAAGCATTGGCAGCACCCAATCTCTCTCTTGAGAGAAACAAAGGGATGTGGAGGTGTGAGAGATAGCAACAGGTGCAGGTATGTTTTTGGTGTTATCAGTCACCCTGCCACAAGGGACAGGGTTGTAAAAATTGGTCTATAGACTCATTGTCTTGTTCCTCCCCACGGAAATCTTTAGTAAAAGGCGAAAGATTTATGCGTGGAATGAAGAGAAACCAGAGTTGACTCTAACCTTGTCTGGCAGCAATACTCCTACTCTAGAGGAAATGCAGGGAAAAGGTGTGACCAAAAGCTCCATCGTCCCAGCACTTGGGGGAGAACAAAACCCTGCCCCGGCCTGTCAGAAAATGGGTGGAAATGACTGGTTGCCGTGCCCCAACCACTCTCTCTGACCCTTCTGGCAGACATCCCGCCCTTTGGCCCCCGGTTCACAGCAATGGACATTTCATCCTTGCAGTCTGAGGACACCTGCCACCTGGTGTCAAGCAGAGGCATCTAAGCATACAGGGACTCCCAGTTCTTTCCCTGGTGGCTAGCCACTGCACTGCCAACCGCAGGTCTAACTACCGGACAGGAGATGCCATGGCAGAGGGTGTGGGAACGCACGGCGCGGATAAAGGATTAAAGACCGACATTGAGGGGCAGCCATATTAATTTGGCTTCGCCTTGGGACTATGCACGTAACAGTGCACCAGCAGCCCTGAAAGTGAGGTTAGTAATCCTTTTAATCTCTGCCCTTTGGTGGTTATAGTCCCAAGACGTTCGGGGCGCTGATTAACAACTCCGATTCTTTTTTTCCAATCGAGAAAGGGACTGCCGGTCAATTGTCACTAGGTCAGCTAGCGGGGACTGGGGAGACGCTGCCAGAAGGTTAGGGCAGTGAGCGGGGAAGGGAGGGAGGGCAAGGCAGCCCGTTGACTTTTGAATTCGATCTCGAGGGATAGCGCGAACGCAGTCCCCCACTAACAGAAATTACGCACCCGAGTCATCCACATTTGGGATGATCGCAAGCGTCAACCCAACCGTAGTGCAATGGAGGGGCCTCAGCCTGGGGGAACCGCCTCGCCGATCATGGTCTCCCCTGTGCCAGGTAAGTATGCTTGTGGTGTGGCCTGGCAGGAGACCCATGGTGAACTGGCCACAGCCGAAAGCGGTGTCTCTTCCGCAGACGTGGCAGACGTGAGACGCTTGCCCTCTTTCCAACACCCCGACCATGCCACATGAACTGCCTGATGCTTCTCTATGTTCCGAAAGCCCTTCCCAGCGTCGCCGGACCCTGCCGGTCACACAAACGTAGCGACTGGCAGTTCTTTTCCTTCAATAAGACCACCACTTTCAAAGTGCTGCCGCCCTGGTGTCAAACAGGGGAAGCTTCCTTCTCACACCTGGCCTTTGCTCTGCTCTCACTCACAAGGTAGGGGGCAGGGGAGGAGAGGGGCCAACCATCTTAACTAGAGGCAGAAAGCATTGGCAGCACCCAATCTCTCTCTTGAGAGAAACAAAGGGATGTGGAGGTGGGAGAGATAGCAACAGGTGCAGGTATGTTTTTGGTGTTATCAGTCACCCTGCCACAAGGGACAGGGTTGTAAAAATTGGTCTATAGACTCATTGTCTTGTTCCTCCCCACGGAAATCTTTAGTAAAAGGCGAAAGATTTCTGCGTGGAATGAAGAGAAACCAGAGTTGACTCTAACCTTATCTGGCAGCAATACTCCTACTCTAGAGGAAATGCAGGGAAAAGGTGTGACCAAAAGCTCCATCGTCCCAGCACTTGGGGGAGAACAAAACCCTGCCCCGGCCTGTCAGAAAATGGGTGGAAATGACTGGTTGCCGTGCCCCAACCACTCTCTCTGACCCTTCTGGCAGACATCCCGCCCTTTGGCCCCCGGTTCACAGCAATGGACATTTCATCCTTGCAGTCTGAGGACACCTGCCACCTGGTGTCAAGCAGAGGCATCTAAGCATACAGGGACTCCCAGTTCTTTCCCTGGTGGCTAGCCACTGCACTGCCAACCGCAGGTCTAACTACCGGACAGGAGATGCCATGGCAGAGGGTGTGGGAACGCACGGCGCGGATAAAGGATTAAAGACCGACATTGAGGGGCAGCCATATTAATTTGGCTTCGCCTTGGGACTATGCACGTAACAGTGCACCAGCAGCCCTGAAAGTGAGGTTAGTAATCCTTTTAATCTCTGCCCTTTGGTGGTTATAGTCCCAAGACGTTCGGGGCGCTGATTAACAACTCCGATTCTTTTTTTCCAATCGAGAAAGGGACTGCCGGTCAATTGTCACTAGGTCAGCTAGCGGGGACTGGGGAGACGCTGCCAGAAGGTTAGGGCAGTGAGCGGGGAAGGGAGGGAGGGCAAGGCAGCCCGTTGACTTTTGAATTCGATCTCGAGGGATAGCGCGAACGCAGTCCCCCACTAACAGAAATTACGCACCCGAGTCATCCACATTTGGGATGATCGCAAGCGTCAACCCAACCGTAGTGCAATGGAGGGGCCTCAGCCTGGGGGAACCGCCTCGCCGATCACGGTCTCCCCTGTGCCAGGTAAGTATGCTTGTGGTGTGGCCTGGCAGGAGACCCATGGTGAACTGGCCACAGCCGAAAGCGGTGTCTCTTCCGCAGACGTGGCAGACGTGAGACGCTTGCCCTCTTTCCAACACCCCGACCATGCCACATGAACTGCCTGATGCTTCTCTATGTTCCGAAAGCCCTTCCCAGCGTCGCCGGACCCTGCCGGTCACACAAACGTAGCGACTGGCAGTTCTTTTCCTTCAATAAGACCACCACTTTCAAAGTGCTGCCGCCCTGGTGTCAAACAGGGGAAGCTTCCTTCTCACACCTGGCCTTTGCTCTGCTCTCACTCACAAGGTAGGGGGCAGGGGAGGAGAGGGGCCAACCATCTTAACTAGAGGCAGAAAGCATTGGCAGCACCCAATCTCTCTCTTGAGAGAAACAAAGGGATGTGGAGGTGGGAGAGATAGCAACAGGTGCAGGTATGTTTTTGGTGTTATCAGTCACCCTGCCACAAGGGACAGGGTTGTAAAAATTGGTCTATAGACTCATTGTCTTGTTCCTCCCCACGGAAATCTTTAGTAAAAGGCGAAAGATTTCTGCGTGGAATGAAGAGAAACCAGAGTTGACTCTAACCTTGTCTGGCAGCAATACTCCTACTCTAGAGGAAATGCAGGGAAAAGGTGTGACCAAAAGCTCCATCGTCCCAGCACTTGGGGGAGAACAAAACCCTGCCCCGGCCTGTCAGAAAATGGGTGGAAATGACTGGTTGCCGTGCCCCAACCACTCTCTCTGACCCTTCTGGCAGACATCCCGCCCTTTGGCCCCCGGTTCACAGCAATGGACATTTCATCCTTGCAGTCTGAGGACACCTGCCACCTGGTGTCAAGCAGAGGCATCTAAGCATACAGGGACTCCCAGTTCTTTCCCTGGTGGCTAGCCACTGCACTGCCAACCGCAGGTCTAACTACCGGACAGGAGATGCCATGGCAGAGGGTGTGGGAACGCACGGCGCGGATAAAGGATTAAAGACCGACATTGAGGGGCAGCCATATTAATTTGGCTTCGCCTTGGGACTATGCACGTAACAGTGCACCAGCAGCCCTGAAAGTGAGGTTAGTAATCCTTTTAATCTCTGCCCTTTGGTGGTTATAGTCCCAAGACGTTCGGGGCGCTGATTAACAACTCCGATTCTTTTTTTCCAATCGAGAAAGGGACTGCCGGTCAATTGTCACTAGGTCAGCTAGCGGGGACTGGGGAGACGCTGCCAGAAGGTTAGGGCAGTGAGCGGGGAAGGGAGGGAGGGCAAGGCAGCCCGTTGACTTTTGAATTCGATCTCGAGGGATAGCGCGAACGCAGTCCCCCACTAACAGAAATTACGCACCCGAGTCATCCACATTTGGGATGATCGCAAGCGTCAACCCAACCGTAGTGCAATGGAGGGGCCTCAGCCTGGGGGAACCGCCTCGCCGATCATGGTCTCCCCTGTGCCAGGTAAGTATGCTTGTGGTGTGGCCTGGCAGGAGACCCATGGTGAACTGGCCACAGCCGAAAGCGGTGTCTCTTCCGCAGACGTGGCAGACGTGAGACGCTTGCCCTCTTTCCAACACCCCGACCATGCCACATGAACTGCCTGATGCTTCTCTATGTTCCGAAAGCCCTTCCCAGCGTCGCCGGACCCTGCCGGTCACACAAACGTAGCGACTGGCAGTTCTTTTCCTTCAATAAGACCACCACTTTCAAAGTGCTGCCGCCCTGGTGTCAAACAGGGGAAGCTTCCTTCTCACACCTGGCCTTTGCTCTGCTCTCACTCACAAGGTAGGGGGCAGGGGAGGAGAGGGGCCAACCATCTTAACTAGAGGCAGAAAGCATTGGCAGCACCCAATCTCTCTCTTGAGAGAAACAAAGGGATGTGGAGGTGGGAGAGATAGCAACAGGTGCAGGTATGTTTTTGGTGTTATCAGTCACCCTGCCACAAGGGACAGGGTTGTAAAAATTGGTCTATAGACTCATTGTCTTGTTCCTCCCCACGGAAATCTTTAGTAAAAGGCGAAAGATTTCTGCGTGGAATGAAGAGAAACCAGAGTTGACTCTAACCTTGTCTGGCAGCAATACTCCTACTCTAGAGGAAATGCAGGGAAAAGGTGTGACCAAAAGCTCCATCGTCCCAGCACTTGGGGGAGAACAAAACCCTGCCCCGGCCTGTCAGAAAATGGGTGGAAATGACTGGTTGCCGTGCCCCAACCACTCTCTCTGACCCTTCTGGCAGACATCCCGCCCTTTGGCCCCCGGTTCACAGCAATGGACATTTCATCCTTGCAGTCTGAGGACACCTGCCACCTGGTGTCAAGCAGAGGCATCTAAGCATACAGGGACTCCCAGTTCTTTCCCTGGTGGCTAGCCACTGCACTGCCAACCGCAGGTCTAACTACCGGACAGGAGATGCCATGGCAGAGGGTGTGGGAACGCACGGCGCGGATAAAGGATTAAAGACCGACATTGAGGGGCAGCCATATTAATTTGGCTTCGCCTTGGGACTATGCACGTAACAGTGCACCAGCAGCCCTGAAAGTGAGGTTAGTAATCCTTTTAATCTCTGCCCTTTGGTGGTTATAGTCCCAAGACGTTCGGGGCGCTGATTAACAACTCCGATTCTTTTTTTCCAATCGAGAAAGGGACTGCCGGTCAATTGTCACTAGGTCAGCTAGCGGGGACTGGGGAGACGCTGCCAGAAGGTTAGGGCAGTGAGCGGGGAAGGGAGGGAGGGCAAGGCAGCCCGTTGACTTTTGAATTCGATCTCGAGGGATAGCGCGAACGCAGTCCCCCACTAACAGAAATTACGCACCCGAGTCATCCACATTTGGGATGATCGCAAGCGTCAACCCAACCGTAGTGCAATGGAGGGGCCTCAGCCTGGGGGAACCGCCTCGCCGATCACGGTCTCCCCTGTGCCAGGTAAGTATGCTTGTGGTGTGGCCTGGCAGGAGACCCATGGTGAACTGGCCACAGCCGAAAGCGGTGTCTCTTCCGCAGACGTGGCAGACGTGAGACGCTTGCCCTCTTTCCAACACCCCGACCATGCCACATGAACTGCCTGATGCTTCTCTATGTTCCGAAAGCCCTTCCCAGCGTCGCCGGACCCTGCCGGTCACACAAACGTAGCGACTGGCAGTTCTTTTCCTTCAATAAGACCACCACTTTCAAAGTGCTGCCGCCCTGGTGTCAAACAGGGGAAGCTTCCTTCTCACACCTGGCCTTTGCTCTGCTCTCACTCACAAGGTAGGGGGCAGGGGAGGAGAGGGGCCACCCATCTTAACTAGAGGCAGAAAGCATTGGCAGCACCCAATCTCTCTCTTGAGAGAAACAAAGGGATGTGGAGGTGGGAGAGATAGCAACAGGTGCAGGTATGTTTTTGGTGTTATCAGTCACCCTGCCACAAGGGACAGGGTTGTAAAAATTGGTCTATAGACTCATTGTCTTGTTCCTCCCCACGGAAATCTTTAGTAAAAGGCGAAAGATTTCTGCGTGGAATGAAGAGAAACCAGAGTTGACTCTAACCTTGTCTGGCAGCAATACTCCTACTCTAGAGGAAATGCAGGGAAAAGGTGTGACCAAAAGCTCCATCGTCCCAGCACTTGGGGGAGAACAAAACCCTGCCCCGGCGTGTCAGAAAATGGGTGGAAATGACTGGTTGCCGTGCCCCAACCACTCTCTCTGACCCTTCTGGCAGACATCCCGCCCTTTGGCCCCCGGTTCACAGCAATGGACATTTCATCCTTGCAGTCTGAGGACACCTGCCACCTGGTGTCAAGCAGAGGCATCTAAGCATACAGGGACTCCCAGTTCTTTCCCTGGTGGCTAGCCACTGCACTGCCAACCGCAGGTCTAACTACCGGACAGGAGATGCCATGGCAGAGGGTGTGGGAACGCACGGCGCGGATAAAGGATTAAAGACCGACATTGAGGGGCAGCCATATTAATTTGGCTTCGCCTTGGGACTATGCACGTAACAGTGCACCAGCAGCCCTGAAAGTGAGGTTAGTAATCCTTTTAATCTCTGCCCTTTGGTGGTTATAGTCCCAAGACGTTCGGGGCGCTGATTAACAACTCCGATTCTTTTTTTCCAATCGAGAAAGGGACTGCCGGTCAATTGTCACTAGGTCAGCTAGCGGGGACTGGGGAGACGCTGCCAGAAGGTTAGGGCAGTGAGCGGGGAAGGGAGGGAGGGCAAGGCAGCCCGTTGACTTTTGAATTCGATCTCGAGGGATAGCGCGAACGCAGTCCCCCACTAACAGAAATTACGCACCCGAGTCATCCACATTTGGGATGATCGCAAGCGTCAACCCAACCGTAGTGCAATGGAGGGGCCTCAGCCTGGGGGAACCGCCTCGCCGATCACGGTCTCCCCTGTGCCAGGTAAGTATGCTTGTGGTGTGGCCTGGCAGGAGACCCATGGTGAACTGGCCACAGCCGAAAGCGGTGTCTCTTCCGCAGACGTGGCAGACGTGAGACGCTTGCCCTCTTTCCAACACCCCGACCATGCCACATGAACTGCCTGATGCTTCTCTATGTTCCGAAAGCCCTTCCCAGCGTCGCCGGACCCTGCCGGTCACACAAACGTAGCGACTGGCAGTTCTTTTCCTTCAATAAGACCACCACTTTCAAAGTGCTGCCGCCCTGGTGTCAAACAGGGGAAGCTTCCTTCTCACACCTGGCCTTTGCTCTGCTCTCACTCACAAGGTAGGGGGCAGGGGAGGAGAGGGGCCAACCATCTTAACTAGAGGCAGAAAGCATTGGCAGCACCCAATCTCTCTCTTGAGAGAAACAAAGGGATGTGGAGGTGGGAGAGATAGCAACAGGTGCAGGTATGTTTTTGGTGTTATCAGTCACCCTGCCACAAGGGACAGGGTTGTAAAAATTGGTCTATAGACTCATTGTCTTGTTCCTCCCCACGGAAATCTTTAGTAAAAGGCGAAAGATTTATGCGTGGAATGAAGAGAAACCAGAGTTGACTCTAACCTTGTCTGGCAGCAATACTCCTACTCTAGAGGAAATGCAGGGAAAAGGTGTGACCAAAAGCTCCATCGTCCCAGCACTTGGGGGAGAACAAAACCCTGCCCCGGCCTGTCAGAAAATGGGTGGAAATGACTGGTTGCCGTGCCCCAACCACTCTCTCCGACCCTTCTGGCAGACATCCCGCCCTTTGGCCCCCGGTTCACAGCAATGGACATTTCATCCTTGCAGTCTGAGGACACCTGCCACCTGGTGTCAAGCAGAGGCATCTAAGCATACAGGGACTCCCAGTTCTTTCCCTGGTGGCTAGCCACTGCACTGCCAACCGCAGGTCTAACTACCGGACAGGAGATGCCATGGCAGAGGGTGTGGGAACGCACGGCGCGGATAAAGGATTAAAGACCGACATTGAGGGGCAGCCATATTAATTTGGCTTCGCCTTGGGACTATGCACGTAACAGTGCACCAGCAGCCCTGAAAGTGAGGTTAGTAATCCTTTTAATCTCTGCCCTTTGGTGGTTATAGTCCCAAGACGTTCGGGGCGCTGATTAACAACTCCGATTCTTTTTTTCCAATCGAGAAAGGGACTGCCGGTCAATTGTCACTAGGTCAGCTAGCGGGGACTGGGGAGACGCTGCCAGAAGGTTAGGGCAGTGAGCGGGGAAGGGAGGGAGGGCAAGGCAGCCCGTTGACTTTTGAATTCGATCTCGAGGGATAGCGCGAACGCAGTCCCCCACTAACAGAAATTACGCACCCGAGTCATCCACATTTGGGATGATCGCAAGCGTCAACCCAACCGTAGTGCAATGGAGGGGCCTCAGCCTGGGGGAACCGCCTCGCCGATCACGGTCTCCCCTGTGCCAGGTAAGTATGCTTGTGGTGTGGCCTGGCAGGAGACCCATGGTGAACTGGCCACAGCCGAAAGCGGTGTCTCTTCCGCAGACGTGGCAGACGTGAGACGCTTGCCCTCTTTCCAACACCCCGACCATGCCACATGAACTGCCTGATGCTTCTCTATGTTCCGAAAGCCCTTCCCAGCGTCGCCGGACCCTGCCGGTCACACAAACGTAGCGACTGGCAGTTCTTTTCCTTCAATAAGACCACCACTTTCAAAGTGCTGCCGCCCTGGTGTCAAACAGGGGAAGCTTCCTTCTCACACCTGGCCTTTGCTCTGCTCTCACTCACAAGGTAGGGGGCAGGGGAGGAGAGGGGCCAACCATCTTAACTAGAGGCAGAAAGCATTGGCAGCACCCAATCTCTCTCTTGAGAGAAACAAAGGGATGTGGAGGTGGGAGAGATAGCAACAGGTGCAGGTATGTTTTTGGTGTTATCAGTCACCCTGCCACAAGGGACAGGGTTGTAAAAATTGGTCTATAGACTCATTGTCTTGTTCCTCCCCACGGAAATCTTTAGTAAAAGGCGAAAGATTTCTGCGTGGAATGAAGAGAAACCAGAGTTGACTCTAACCTTGTCTGGCAGCAATACTCCTACTCTAGAGGAAATGCAGGGAAAAGGTGTGACCAAAAGCTCCATCGTCCCAGCACTTGGGGGAGAACAAAACCCTGCCCCGGCCTGTCAGAAAATGGGTGGAAATGACTGGTTGCCGTGCCCCAACCACTCTCTCTGACCCTTCTGGCAGACATCCCGCCCTTTGGCCCCCGGTTCACAGCAATGGACATTTCATCCTTGCAGTCTGAGGACACCTGCCACCTGGTGTCAAGCAGAGGCATCTAAGCATACAGGGACTCCCAGTTCTTTCCCTGGTGGCTAGCCACTGCACTGCCAACCGCAGGTCTAACTACCGGACAGGAGATGCCATGGCAGAGGGTGTGGGAACGCACGGCGCGGATAAAGGATTAAAGACCGACATTGAGGGGCAGCCATATTAATTTGGCTTCGCCTTGGGACTATGCACGTAACAGTGCACCAGCAGCCCTGAAAGTGAGGTTAGTAATCCTTTTAATCTCTGCCCTTTGGTGGTTATAGTCCCAAGACGTTCGGGGCGCTGATTAACAACTCCGATTCTTTTTTTCCAATCGAGAAAGGGACTGCCGGTCAATTGTCACTAGGTCAGCTAGCGGGGACTGGGGAGACGCTGCCAGAAGGTTAGGGCAGTGAGCGGGGAAGGGAGGGAGGGCAAGGCAGCCCGTTGACTTTTGAATTCGATCTCGAGGGATAGCGCGAACGCAGTCCCCCACTAACAGAAATTACGCACCCGAGTCATCCACATTTGGGATGATCGCAAGCGTCAACCCAACCGTAGTGCAATGGAGGGGCCTCAGCCTGGGGGAACCGCCTCGCCGATCACGGTCTCCCCTGTGCCAGGTAAGTATGCTTGTGGTGTGGCCTGGCAGGAGACCCATGGTGAACTGGCCACAGCCGAAAGCGGTGTCTCTTCCGCAGACGTGGCAGACGTGAGACGCTTGCCCTCTTTCCAACACCCCGACCATGCCACATGAACTGCCTGATGCTTCTCTATGTTCCGAAAGCCCTTCCCAGCGTCGCCGGACCCTGCCGGTCACACAAACGTAGCGACTGGCAGTTCTTTTCCTTCAATAAGACCACCACTTTCAAAGTGCTGCCGCCCTGGTGTCAAACAGGGGAAGCTTCCTTCTCACACCTGGCCTTTGCTCTGCTCTCACTCACAAGGTAGGGGGCAGGGGAGGAGAGGGGCCAACCATCTTAACTAGAGGCAGAAAGCATTGGCAGCACCCAATCTCTCTCTTGAGAGAAACAAAGGGATGTGGAGGTGGGAGAGATAGCAACAGGTGCAGGTATGTTTTTGGTGTTATCAGTCACCCTGCCACAAGGGACAGGGTTGTAAAAATTGGTCTATAGACTCATTGTCTTGTTCCTCCCCACGGAAATCTTTAGTAAAAGGCGAAAGATTTCTGCGTGGAATGAAGAGAAACCAGAGTTGACTCTAACCTTGTCTGGCAGCAATACTCCTACTCTAGAGGAAATGCAGGGAAAAGGTGTGACCAAAAGCTCCATCGTCCCAGCACTTGGGGGAGAACAAAACCCTGCCCCGGCCTGTCAGAAAATGGGTGGAAATGACTGGTTGCCGTGCCCCAACCACTCTCTCTGACCCTTCTGGCAGACATCCCGCCCTTTGGCCCCCGGTTCACAGCAATGGACATTTCATCCTTGCAGTCTGAGGACACCTGCCACCTGGTGTCAAGCAGAGGCATCTAAGCATACAGGGACTCCCAGTTCTTTCCCTGGTGGCTAGCCACTGCACTGCCAACCGCAGGTCTAACTACCGGACAGGAGATGCCATGGCAGAGGGTGTGGGAACGCACGGCGCGGATAAAGGATTAAAGACCGACATTGAGGGGCAGCCATATTAATTTGGCTTCGCCTTGGGACTATGCACGTAACAGTGCACCAGCAGCCCTGAAAGTGAGGTTAGTAATCCTTTTAATCTCTGCCCTTTGGTGGTTATAGTCCCAAGACGTTCGGGGCGCTGATTAACAACTCCGATTCTTTTTTTCCAATCGAGAAAGGGACTGCCGGTCAATTGTCACTAGGTCAGCTAGCGGGGACTGGGGAGACGCTGCCAGAAGGTTAGGGCAGTGAGCGGGGAAGGGAGGGAGGGCAAGGCAGCCCGTTGACTTTTGAATTTGATCATGGCTCTGAAACATGTCTGGGTATGAGGGGTATATAAGGTAAATTCTGCAAAATTAGGCTGCAATTTGGCAATACTGGGTAAATTAAACAATATTCAGCATTTTATTGATTCTAGCAATCTGTTTTGTTAGATTGTTTTGTATTTTGAACTTTATTTCCATCTGAAATCTTGGTTATTTGAGAGGATTGGTGAAAGTGAATTGTACATCTTCGGAAATTCTTACCCATTTATAGCTATAAATCCATATAATATACAGCTAGAGCGATTTCTAGGAAAGGAGGTAGAAAAGAATTGGTAGAAAGAAGGTTTTCTTTTTCCAGAATGTCCTCGGAATTTGTTGTTTTACAAACCACTTTACTCATCTTTAGAGGTCTCTCCTCCCTCTCTGAATGTCGTCGTATGTGGTTTGTGAAGGTATTTGGGGTGGAACTGTGATTTTGAAGCCCTTTTTAAATTGGGATAACCACTCTCTATTTATAGCCTGGGAAAGCCCCTGTGAGATACTACGTCATTTCCCACAACCTATGTCCAGGGGGACCTAGGGGGAGCATGAGGAAGAGGGGTGGGAGAGTGTGTGTGGGGGGGGGGGGGATCGGAGAGGGGAGGGGGAGCATTATTTTCTAATCAAACTTGAATATATAATTAAAAAGGTTTCTACCACTCTACCAAATGGAAAACAAATGGGAAAATGGAATACAGCATGTAACATGTAATGTTATGTAACAGCAACTTCATCATATAAACTAAAACAAAATGTAATCAAAAATATATCAGGAAATCTGGGAAGATCAACACACTTCAGAGTACTGCTGACAGATCATATGTATGCTATCCCCTATTTCTCCTTTATGTAACGGTATGCTTAATGAGAAATAAAAGTTCAATTATGATAATAATTAGGAAGAGGGGAGGGAGATGGGGGAGGCAGAAGGGCGGGGGAAAAATTGAGAGGGAAAAACAGGTATGAAAGACAGAAGAGGGGGAAGGAAAAGAGGGAGAGGGGGAAGTGTGGGGAGAGAGAGTGACCGTCCGGTTTCGTTCTCATTTTTTTACTCGAACATCCTAGGTACACAATCTACATCAAAATTTCGTTTATATTATTTTCAATATTATCGATTAATCGGCACAATTAATGCTAACTTGGATGCTAACGCTAATGCTAACAGGACGTTTCCAATGATTAAATCAAGTTTTTGCTTGGGGGTGAACTTAGTGGACATCGCAATGTATAATAAGGCGAATAAAATACACATCAAGTTTTCTACAATTAAGTTTTATTCACCAGTCTTATTATTTTTTTCAAGATGAATAAGTAAATATAGGCTTTTTACAAGAGGCAATGTTCACACACAACAACAAAGCTGGTGTATATAATTATCTGATTAGTCTTTTAATTTAATTGACAACACTATGTGTGTTTCCGTATATACCGCATTGGTTTCAGGTTGATACTTAAGAGGTACAAGGTACAAAATTCAAATATTTTACTATAACAAAGCTGGTGGATATAGTTATTTGTGCGACATCATCCTTAATAACTCTCTGCTTTCAGCAAAAGGTCTCAATAGCCTAGTTATGAAATCCGAGTGCTATCATTAATTATTAGAGAGATTTTACACCGCTCACCCATCCTAGTGTGTAGAGTTAGCTTCATATTATTCTAACAAGTCAAGAGGAAAGTGCACAAGAGGAGGGCATATGGGAAAATTTTCTACCCCCTCCATGTCCCACACCCTCCCACTGCATGGCCACGGGAGTTTATTCCATCTTACAAGTCAGGAAAGTGTGGGTGGCGGTCCTAGCTCTTCAAATTACAGGAGCTAAGGCTAAATGTGATGTGTTTTAGGAAAATGAGTCACAAGGCGCAAAATTGTTATTTTTCAAAGTCATTAATTCACAGGATATATTTGTGGCTAAGTTTTAATATTTGGGATACTTAAAGCCTCATGTAACCTAAATAAATGTACTAAATTTCAGGACAGTGTAATAAATAAATCCATGTATTTCTAGGGTTGTCATAATGAATATATTTAGCTACTTTACTAGTAATTGCTCATCCCAAAATACAACAAACTTTGTTTTCAATAAAAAAAATATCCAACTTAAAATATAGAAATGCATATTAAATGTCCTACTGTTTACTACCATTGGAATAGGCTTGATCTCATCTTTTCAAATATGATAAAATCTCAAAATCCATATTTGGCGACTTGTGACTCATTTTCCTAAAACGGATCACAAATCTATCAACCAGCCAAAGAGACATGTGCAGTATAATATGGGGTCATAATGATATAAAGGAAGAACTCTCCCCACCCTAACACACACAAAAGAAATGCTAATGCCTATTCATGTGAGTTTTCATGTGAATATATGTGCGTATAGTTTATGGTGCCTCTATATCAGCTATACTATAGTGCTGCCCTAACACGGAGATGTTACACCAACTTTTTATGCCAGCCACCCCTGGTATTACAGTATACAAAAATAAAGGTGTTCACAATCCCTGTTCATCACTACCCATTTCTCTCAGCATTTATTCCCATACATTCTTCCTGCTCTTGCCTTTCCCTCGGTCAAGATTAAATATTGATAATAACGCTAAATTATGCAAATAATTATAGGCTGTCCAATGTATGCACCACATTGTTAATGTTTGATATTGTTATTTCAATTACAACTAAAAGTCATTCCATATTTCCTTTCTGCCTCCTTGATTCTATCCTTCATAATTTCCTCCTGCTCTGAGTTGAAAAGCTCCCTCCACCCTCCTGTCTCTCCTTTTCTCACTAGAAATTCAGTTCCTGGTCTTAAGTTCTTCTTCATATTATCAACTGTGACATAAGAAGCTATTCTATCTATCTGGGCAGCAGAAAGTGTTTCCCCAAGATGGCCTGCAATCCTTTCAATTGAACCCTTTAAATCACATTTCAAATCTTCATAATTCATGAATAAAATGCTCTTGCTACCTCTCAACTTCCACCAGCTTGCGATAGATTCAAAAACACCAACATAAGGAGCCTGATCTGTTATGATCAAATGGAAAAAATCGTCCCATGTGCCCTTGTAGGTGTACCTATTTTGGGAAAGGTAATAAAATGATACAAACATGTCAAAGGGGTTTCTTCTAATATGGATAACTTTGAGTTGGGGATTCTTTAATTGTTTCTCAAAGTAATGTGCCTTTAGGTGGCTCAGCATGATCCTGGGTCTTTCACTCTTGATGATAAAGTCTATGTTAGGTGTAGGACTGGTTGGGTTGTTAAACTCTAATAGAGGACTTCTGTCATTGGAATAAGTCTGCTTGGCTCTGTCTATGTCTCCCCTGTTCTTCACCAGCCATGCTATTTCTGCGGTCCAATTGTTGCCTTTAAAAGAGAAATAAGCATATGTGATGTGGGAAACAAGAATTAGTCATAAGTCGCAAAATTGATATTTTTCAAGTGGGGTGTTCACAAGATTCACAAGATTGAAGATTCACAAGGTTGAAGATTATCAGGCCGATGTTGAGGTTTTCTCTGGGTGAGAAAAGCAACACAGTGTGTATGTCTTGGTCTAGAGCAAAGAAGAGGATGAATCATTTTCTATCTATGTCTATTTATACATGCAGATACAAAATGATCCAAAGTGATCTTTTGGTTCAAGCTTACCAACAAAGACCTGCAAGGAAGTTGGAAGTTTCAAGACACTTATTAACACCAGTCATGACTGACTTGGATGCAACACCAGACAGGCTACTACAGTTTGTATGATGCAAATGCAAAGTTTCCACCAAAAATCCAAGTGGCATTAACAGTTGCTCATTTTGCAAATGTGGTTTGAAATGTGTAACAGCCTGTGAAAACTGTAGAGGAGAAAAGTGTTGAAACTCTGCGGAGGTTACCTTGACGAGTTGTGGCCCTGTGCAAAAACCACACAAGCTTAGCTGTGCCACCCATGCCTCTATTCAGGAGAACCGTTGTATCCCACAACCCCATTTAATTCACTTTTCTTGCTTTATTCAATCTTAGCCTCTCTAATTCTTTGACTAATCAAAAGGTAATGACATCAATAACTGAATGTGTGAGTTTAAAAGAAAACTGAGTCCCAGATATGAAGATATAAGTGAAATTAAAAGATGAAATGACCCGAAAATGAGACAAGTATAAAAGGCCAGTCTGGGACTTTCCGGTCGAGAAAGATTTCGAGAAAACGTGTAGGAGCCTTGCTCCCTTTATGTTTCTTTTTCTTTCAGGACGGGATTATCGTGGCTTTAACTAGTAATCAAACTAAGTTGAACAAACATACAGAGACACTCTAGACCAAAGATAGAAAACCAGGAGGAAAGGAAACCAGATAGAAAACCACAGAGGAATTCACCTAAATACCTCTGGACCCCATAAATTGACTCTGATCACTGTACACTGGAGGAAGATATAGACCAAGAACACTAGCGCCATCTGTTGTCGTTCAAAATCAACAATAACCTCAGGCAGTCTTTCTGGGTACTAACGCTGCCTCACACTAGGTGGCAGCACCCCAGTCCACACCAGACACAGGATAGAGAAGAAGAATTAAGACAGTAATAGTTTCAACGACTATAAGGCTATCTGGCAAACATGAGGTCGATACCCCTACTCATACCTAAGACATATGATAATTTAAAGAACTGTGTCAGAACATTGGCAGAGCAGTTCGAAAAGTTAATTGAGACCCTAGAAATTATTGAAAATGAACAATTGGAGGAAACCTGTACCGAGGGTATTTTTGAGACCAAAAAGGAAAGTGATCACAAAATCCTGTTAGATTATGATAGATCCACTGGAGGCTTTCTGGAAAAACAACTCGCAGAGGTAAACAATGAGGAGGCAGTCAAAAAGGAATTTGAAAGACACGAAAAAAGCAAAGAAGAAGAGATTGGCAAAGAGGAACTCCAAAAGCTGGAAGAGAAGGGGGGCAGCAAATCCTTATCACTGTGTATGGTTTTCTCAGCTGTCACATGGGAAGACAGATCCCGCCTAGGGATTGGATAACAAGGATGGGGAACTTTCCCCTGATAATTAAGGGTTCAAGAGATCTAGTTGATATTTACAGTACTCAAATCGTTAAAATGAAACAAAAATGAAAGTATATTTTAAAAGGTCACATAATCTATGAGATGTATCAACACTGTATGTTCAATATAGAAAACAAGGAAACTTACAAACAAAAAATAAGCATCTTGGTGAAGATAAAACTATAAATGATGGAAAACATGATAGAACAGATTAATCGTGTGTGATTTAGGTCACAAATTATTTCAGTAGAAACATTATACCAAAAGATTGATAAGAAGCAAAAGCTTCCTGGTTAGATATATTAGCCCACACCCAAAAATTGTGTCCTTCAATGTACTCTAAGAAAATCGATGAGAAAATCTTATATTTGCAATGTTTCTCCTCAAAGTACAAAACATGTGTATTCATAAAATAGAGACAGCTACATAAGTACAATGGTTGAAACAAAATCAGGTGAAATATTGTACCTGTATCCCATAGAAGAAACACCTCAGAAGAAGAGAAAACGGGTCCGATGTATAAATAAGTGTTATCGACCCAGAGAAAGAATGAGTTTTGTTGACATATTGAATAAAGTTGTTTAAAAAAAAAAAAGAAGGCCAGTCTGCTCTGGAACTCTACCTCACAATGTCCAGTTTGGCAGTCTTACATGCTAACCACTTGAATATAGGGGACTGTAGAGTATGTGCCTAACACACTGGACATACACATTGATTCATGGCATTTTAGGTGTATTTTAATCCCCTATTCCCCTCATGGTGATTGAGGAGAATGGGGAAAATAAATTATCTATGTCGTTCCTGTTTTAGCCACAGGTGATTTAATGATTCAAATTATCATAAAAATATTGCATCTGCAATCTATTTGTATCATATATATGCCAATGCTGGATGAGGTCTACGCACTTCTCTGGACGATGACAACAATGTGGACCATTATAAAGAAATGCAGTTTCAGTAGTTAATTTCCAGTGAACTGGTATTTTTTTTTATCATTCCCCTTATCTAATTTGTAGAGAATATATATAAGGAAATGCATGATAATCGTACATGTCCAACACTCTGATCCCGAAATTTGTTTCAATATGTTCTGGCCCTTTTTCTGGTCATAATCCCATTTTTGAGTGCACTATACTACTATCAGGGAAAGGCAGTTTGGGCTCATTAAATACTGAAATGTGCTAATAACTATTTTAGTTCACAGTAGAATATCAAAATTTAATGACATAGTCTTTAATGAAGGTGAATGAACAGCCAAACGTTACATAAAAACCCAAACTTGTTCATTTAAAGCCCAAACTTCATAGGATATCATGTATATTCTCTAGGTGGGGAGGTCGTATCCAACAATCTTGTTATGTAACATTACATAACATTGTGTAATCTCATTTTATTTCTATTAATTATTAATCATCACCCATTTATTATATTATCTCATTACTTACTACTTATTCATGCTAGGCCATGGATATTACGTAAGGGCTCCGTCCACATACTCATTAGTCAGACCCTGGAGGAGACTCTGTTCTTTTACATAGGATACTAAATCAGTTGCCTTGCTCTTCTCATGAAGACCACATGTGCCTCAGTGTTCCTTCCTTACACCTTAACACTGTGTTCCTTCCTTACACCTTAACAATCTCACATATGTATTTTATGTAATTCTTATCTGTTAAAGAAGTGGGGAGCTATTTTACATGGAATTAATTATAGCAGACAACTTGTATGAGTGCCGCCATTGTTGTAAGTCATGTGACTCCTGATGACGTATATGAACCACAACTCACAACTAGGCACCCCTAGCTACCCCTGCTATGCCCCTGCCATGCCAGAGTGGACATATAACTTTTCAATTGATTTGAGCCATTGTTTTATATATATAAACAATTGGTGAGCATTGCACAACAGGTTGCTTTTGAGCCTGAATATGCCATGAACAAATGCTGGGGAAGGTCTTAAAACTGTGGTTAGGTTGGGGACAGGAGAGAATGTGTCAAAACATTGCCACTGCTGCCGCTATATATAGCGTTTTGTTTTGGTGTAAGAGGGGAGGGTTGCATACTAAAATCGAGGTTATCTTGGGTGAATAAGGTGTATGTATGATCTGTTTTAAAAAAGTATGAGTATCCAAATCTTCTCACTGTTAATACATCATATAATTATGTATATACCTGTGGTGTTATTGGGTTTAGGTTGCCGCTGAGGGTTAGTTCGTCCGAACCTCCCCAGTGGTCACTACTGGTCCGCGGGACTTTTTAGTCTAAATGATATGTTTTGCCTGTCGCCTTTTATATATTTAACAGCAGCCAGCTGTTGGTCGATAGTAACCACGACCTGGGTTTCTACCATTTAATGTAAGCTGTAGAGGCCATGATAAACCTCTCAGTGTGGACAGTGTTACTTATACCTCTGATTGTGAAATGTTGATTGTTGTTGTATAGGTCTGATAGACACCTTTGGATGAGGGTTACCTGGCTGGCCAGGTGATCCGAAATCCGCAGTCTAGTCAGGTCTGGAAGCGAACTGATGCCAGTTCCGAACACCTCACAATAAAACCCAAGTGAACAGGTAGCGCCTGCCTTTGTTCCTTTTGTTCTATATAAACTCTCGATTAATAAGCTTCGGATACGCCAAGGGAAACGAACCTGCGACACAGATCCACTACATACCGATGCTTAAATTAAGCACTTGTAAGTTCAATGTTTGTTTACATGTATGTGCCGAGTAGAGTGACCAGTCACACCAAGTGGTTAAGTGACGTCATCACTAAACTCCCCAAAGTGGATTTTTGCAGATTTTGGATATGTTATTACTCTTAATTCTGCATCTTTTGACACCAAAATTGTTTCTATACCATTTGTGTCCGGGTCAAAATGTTCAGGGACTGGACTAAATAGGAAAGGACTTACTGTGTTACTCCATGATGAAGGGAGGATTAACCACAGTTTGTATGGGCGGGAGTGTAATCCTACTGTGTAATCATGTGTGTAGGATTACATTCAACCCAGCAGCATGTTTCCGGTTTGCTACCATGAAAACTCCCTCCCTCCTTTTGCCATGCTGTTACATAGCATCTCACTGATACACCGGAGGGAGGGGGGAGCTTTTAGGAACAGCCATTTGTTCTACTTCCTGTGAAATGAAGTTTTGTTTCATGGAAACCTTGGCTGTCATTTCCACTGCTTCTCTAGCTCCTAGGTACATCATTTATTAAATGAAACTAGATTCTGCAAGGGGATAGTTTAGTCTACAATAATTGTAAGTCCCATTGTTCTGTAATGACAATTGTTTACATAGAAAATCGATCAAAAATAGACCAAAAGTTACACCAGGTCTACCTGTCTCCCCGCCTGTCTCCAAGCTGACTATTAAAGTTAGGACAGGCATATTTCCGATCCGTCAACTGTTGATTTTCTTTGTCAATAATATATTTTGACATGTTTTCCTTTATCATCATGGAGTAAAAATAGAACTCCACCTCGTAGGTATTATTAGCAATAGGATTGCATGGGTCCTCGTCAAATCTTTTCACATAACAGCACTCGCCCTATCGGGCTCGGGCTGCCATGGAAAAGATTTGACTCTGACCCATGCAATCCTATTGCTAATAATACCTACTCGTGAGGTTCTATCATATTATCCACTGCATTACCATTAAATCTTAACCAAAAGATTCTACAATGCCTTTGTAGGGATGGTCTCATTTTATTTAGGGTATCTATAGCGCTGTTTAAGTCACATGAACACATGTACCAAATTGCAAGTAGTGAAATAATGAAAATGAATCAATGCAACACTTTTAAAATCACCACACCTGATCTAGGGTATCCAGTAATGAGGACATCATCAGGGTAGACTTCCATTGCCTTCACCTTTTCCAGTACGTCGGCCTGTACTCCCAAACTATGCCTCTCTCCATCCAAATAATGGGACCAGTTCTCACCAGTGGGGCAGTAAAACATGCTGGATGTATCGGAAGCCTTAAGAAATGTGTAGAGAATTCTAAAATTGGCGAAAATATTCAAACTGTGAACATTCAATTTAATTTGAAGGATAAAATCTCATTTTTTTGATATGATGTTAATACAGATACTAAGTTATAGAGCCAACTTGAAAGAGAAAGATGGTGGGAGAGGGAACAAGGAGATATGGAGATGTGCAAACAAAAGGGTATTTTATTGGAATTGACTTGATATTATCTTTACAAATATGATGGCACTCAAAATCCATTCTTTGTGACTTGTGACTATTTGCGACTTGTGACAATTTGTAACACATCACATAGGGTAACTGTCTGCCAATATAATAGGCAGATGATGGGAGAAAAAACATGTCTCCCACCATCTCCCAATTATGAACAAATAGTAATGGTTATAATTATAAAATCTTTACAAAGTTTTGATTAAGATGCTAAATGATGTCTCCAAATTATAAGGAAAATATATACGTTGTTTTAACCAATTTTTAACTTGTATTATAGTTTGAATTTAACATTTTTCTTTTTTTAATAGCCTTTTTTTAAATAAAATCCATAACAAGGTTTTCGCTTTTGATTAATTAACACTTGGAGTAAAAATATTGTTAAACTTTTGATTCCCATAGTTTCTCGGCCCTGAGAGCCCTCAAGGACAGCGCCGTCTACGGCCAGTCCCACGTTAATGAATTTAAGTTGTGGGAGCGTTTTTATTCTAACTTGTAATATCCTTTCCTTTGTTGTATAACCAAAGGACCCTTCCATGACCTGGAACATGGCGAGTGTTCTTGTACTTTGTTTGTAGTTTGTTTCGTAGCTTGTTTTAAACCTGTCGACTCTTTTACCTCTGGAGCGTTTGTAAAAACATAGTTGTATACCGCTCTACACCTGAAATCATGTCTACCTTATGAATAAAGACCCGGTGTTGGGAAAAAAAAGAAAAGAATGTAGATGGACAATGGTATAGAAATTAAAAACCTGTAGTATGTTACAAGGGTGTGATTTAATATCCAGAAGAATATAGAGAATACCACATTATAAACTAAATATTTATTTAGAAGTGTAGTATTATTAAACATGAGAGGAATTCAATAAGTGAACCTTGTTTCCTGATTGATAAGGTATGGGTGACATGGTTTGATTCTGTTATTAAAAAGAATGGACCAGTGTTCGCCAGAATGCTACCCGCAACTGTAAAAACATAAGGGGAGTGTGGCCAGGAGGTGACACAGTGTTCGCCAGAATGCTACTCACCGACTGGCCACAACATCCCCATGTATCAACAAAAGTGTGGTGAGTTAGGTTTGTCCGCTCGCTGCAGTGCTACCCGGGCATGTTCTAAACATGATCCGGGTATCAGCTGACACAGCCGGGTAATAGCCGGACTTGTCCGGAAGGTATTGGATCAGTGTATTTATATAACAGGTGGCGCTGTGTGCCTGTGAGGCTCTTGTTTATGGTATTTTACAGTATTGGTCTCATTTGTTTGCACTTGTTCTTATGTTTAAACACCCAGTAGAATCGGGTTGTTTCTTATTCAAAGGGTTATTCTGCTATTGTATATACGCAACTCTATACTGCGTTATTAGAGTGCCCTGGACTTGTGTGATTATAATTGGTAATAAACAGGAGACTGCTAGCAAGGACTATTAGATCTGGGTTTAGTGTTGTTACTCGAACTGCGATCACGAACCGGCCGGGTAATTCACTACAATTTGGTGCCGTGACCACTAGTTTTTGCTGGAGGTGGGGTGAGACTCGCCAAACTTATGTTTGGAAGAGGAAGAGGACGGGTCCAGTATGAAGACGAAACTGGTAGACCTAATTGGTTATCATCTGGATATAAAATGGTAGATTGGACTGACTATGATGAAGTCAGGGATAATCTGGAAGTGGTTGTGGAATCTGGTGGAGCTACTGCTATGGTTCATTCAACTCCTCCTGCAGTCTATAGGACAGCCGGGCGAGGTAGGGGTGCCTCCCGGGTAGGTTTAACACCTGGCCCTGGTTTTGATAAAGTGGTTGGTCAACGCAAAAAGCAACCTGGACCTATAGTTCCTCCATGTTCTCCGCCTCTAGAGAAGCCGGCTTGGTTTGATGAAGAAGAGCAGGATTTGACCCGGATGTGGAGAAATGATGTGTTGAGGGGAGCGGGTAGGCGGATGACTTTTGACAAAATGGACACTCTTATTGGCTCGCAGCGTCGACGAATTGATGGAATGAATGAATCGGTTGCTATTTCGGCTAGACATAGTCGAGATGCGCTAGAAGCTGCTGCTAGGACAGCAAAGGATCTAGCTAAGGTACAGGAGGAGGATAGAGAATTACGACAGGTTATCCAAGATCAGGCAGATAGGATGGAGGAACTGGTTAAAGAGTTGAAGGTAGCTAAGGAGTGTGATTCACCCGCTAGCCGGGGAAATTACAGTAGCACTCCATATAGGAAGCCTCCCCAGTTGTCTGATAATACCTATGCCCGTATCATGGGTGAGTTACCCGAATTTGGTCAGTCTCGCCGGTGTGGAAATGTAGAGGTTAATCGGGGCGGGTCACGGGACCCCGAGAAGAAGGAAGTAGTGTTGTATAATAAAAGGGGCGATACTGATTCTGGTCGAGTGACCGCTCCTCCGGATAATACCGTCGGTGCTGATGAAAACCCGGGCGAGAGTGGTAATCCAGTGGCGAGGCGTAATATGCGTCGCTCTATGGACCCGGCAGCTGCTTATGACCCGGTGCAGAGTAAAGTACCGTATGGTAAACCTGGTCGTAACATGAGTAAACCGGAATTAAGACCCAAACCATTAAATTTTCCGATATGGGATGGTAAGAAGGATTGGCGGGAATACCATCGGTCAACCTTATCGGTCGCCAGAGCCATGAATTGGGATGATGACACTTATAAAGTGCAATTAATGGCTGCGGTGTCCGATCACATGCCGAATATAGCGGATTTAAAAGCTGATAAGTATACACTGGATGAAGTATTTGATATGATGGATTATGAATACGAAAATGAGAAACCGGCTGATACCAGGCAGAGGGAATTCTTTGCTCTGCGTCAGACGGCTAATCAAAGTCCTTCAAACTTTGCTCAACTGGTGTCGCTAAAGGCTTTATACGCATTTGGTGAATGGGATTCGACATTGCATTCCATGGCCATCAAAGTATTCCTAGATGGTTTGATGGATCCGGAAATGGCGAAATATGTGGCGCTACAAAATCCTAAAAATGTAGTGTTAGCGGGTGCTAGTGCCACTAGATACCGGGATGTTTGTAAGGAAACTACTAGATTAGTTCCAATATCGACCATGGAAGTTGGATTGGGCCAATCACAATCTAGGGAGTTGGCTATAGTAGAGGCTACAGGAGCAACGGGTGTCTCTACTGATTCGGCTGATTTCTTTGAATTTAAAGCTTGGCAAGCTAGAAATAAAGGAAATGGAGAAAACAAAGGAAATGGAGAAAATAGAAATAAACCGTTTGTGAAGAAATTTCCATACAAAAGTGGTGCTACGGGTGGTAAGCCTCCACCTATGTGTTATTTTTGTAGAGAAGAAGGCCACTTGTTCCGACAATGTCAGAAGCAAGTTCAGCACCTTGCAGCTATGGAAGGGGTGGTCCGGTTTATGGCCAAGTTAAAGGAGAAGGAAGAGGCGGAAAACGCGCTAGGGCCTTCCAAGCAGGCGTAGGAAGTGCCCGGTCGAGTTATATGCACGCCATACCTGGTCATATAGTGAAGGCGGAGTTGGCCGGCGGGGAGCAGGAGGTATGCCCCGGGAAGCTAGGGGACGCCCGACGGGAAAGTTCTCGGGGAACGAGTCATACAGATCGTTCTTTACAATGGTCAGTTCTGGTGCTATGCTCGGCTGTGAGCGTCCGGGGTGGAGACCCGGGCTATTCTTGTGTACCCGGACAAATTTTGAGGTTTGAAAGTGGCTGTTGGGGTACTAGGTTACACAAGATTATGGCATGTGACCTTCAGGACTATGGCATACAAATCTCTGATCTGCATTGTCCCAGAATAGAGGAGAGGTGGTATGTGAGTGTAACTGTAGGGAATGTAACCGGACAGTTTTTGGTAGACTGGGGTGCTCAATGCACACTGATTAAGAAATGTGTATTTGACCAGCTGTCAGTAAGACCTCACTTGATACCGTGTAGAGTGACGTGTTATGCTGGCACCGGACATAACCTGGTTACACATGGTTGCATAAGAGTTGCATTAGGAGTAGGTGATCAATGGTTTGCTCTCAACTGTCTGGTTGTGAGTGGTTTAGTCGGTGTAGAGGCCGGAATACTGGGTATGGATTTTATATTTTTGCACCAGTGTAATTCAGACTGGTCGGGCAAATTCACCTTGGAAGATGGTGAACACACTGTAGCGTGCAGACCATTGCAAAGTGGATCTCTGGTAGTGAATAGGACAGAGAGTGTTTTCGTGGACGCTTTCTCTTCTGTTTGCTCAGGTGGAGTTCTTGGGTCCCCCGGTGGAGGCCAGATCTTTGCCCCAAACGGCTCTGAATTGGGAAGTTTCCTGGAATATAATGATCCGGTTATGGAAACACAAATCGGAAATACATTATTGGTAACTAACCCGACGGGAGAACCAATACTGGTTGAACTACATACGGCTATAGAGGGAGAGTTGGCTAATGAGAGATATTCACCTATCGTGGATGTGGAATTACTCGAACCGGAGGTCCCAATGCCTCTTGGTGAAAGTTGTCCCCTGGAGAAGTTGGTGATAGGGTCAGATTTGGTCAGGGCGGTTGATCGAGGAAGACTGTTGAAATTATTGCTGTCCTATAAGGATTGTTTTCGGTTACCGGGTGAAATATTGGGTCATACTAATGTAGTAATGCACCGGGTTGATACTGGAGATGCAGCTCCAATTAAGTCCGGTTGCAGAAGGTTACCGCCGGCTAAGCGGGAGGCGGCGGAAAAACAAATACAGGATATGCTCGATAAAGGCGTAATTGAAGAGAGTAATAGTCCTTGGGGGGCTGGTATTGTGATTGTGAAGAAGAAAGATGGTACTGACAGGTTTTGTGTAGACTATAGGCCATTAAATGCCGTCACAAAGAAGGACTCATTCCCTCTTCCCAGAATTGATGAATGTATCGATGCATTGGGAGGCAATAAATGGTTTGTCACACTGGATCTGGAAAGTGGGTATTGGCAAATTGCTATGGATCCAGCTAGCCGGGAGAAGACCGCTTTTGTCTCCTCTATGGGCTTGTATCAATTTAAGGTTATGAGCTTTGGCTTATGTAATGCCCCGGCTACCTTTGAGCGCATGATGGAACAAATGCTGTCGGGTCTGCGCTGGAAGGTTTGCTTGGTGTATTTGGATGATATAATTATATTTGGTAGAACCCTGGATGAAACTTTGGAAAATACTGAACTAGTCTTGCAGAGACTTAGGTCTTATGGGCTAAAATTGAAACCCAAGAAGTGCGAATTCTTTAAACTGGAAGTGCAATACCTGGGCCGGATAGTGTCTGAAGGAGGGATCCGGCCAGACCCCTCTAAGTTAGACCGGGTCCGGGAGTGGCCAGTGCCCTCTACTGTACGAGAGGTACGTCAGTTTCTAGGGTTTGCATCTTACTATAGGGAATTTATGCCTAAGTTCTCTGAGATTGCTGAACCTATTCAAGCTCTGGTGATAGGAGCTAATTCAAAGACAAAAGGGGTGGTTTTTGATGAAAAATGTCTCGAGGCATTTGGTCGTTTAAAAGAATTGTTGACTAAAGCTCCTGTCCTGGGATACCCGCAGCCGGCTGGTACTATAATCCTGGATACAGATGCCAGTGGATTTGGTATGGCCGGAGTTTTATCTCAGATTCAGGAGGGTAAAGAGGTTGTACTCAGCTATGCAAGTAATAGTCTGAGCCGAGCTCAGCGGAATTATTGTGCTACAAAGAGGGAGTTGTTGGCTGTGCTAACGTATTTGGGTAAATTCCAACACTACATCATAGGGAGGGAAGACTTCGTTCTTAGAACGGATCATGCCTCGTTACGATGGTTGATGACCTTTAAGGACCCATCTGGTATGTTGGCTCGGTGGTTAACTACCCTTCAACACTATGGTATTTCAGCTAAACAGATTTCTCACCGTGCCGGGAAGAATCATTCGAATGCTGATGCATTATCGAGATTACCTGTCCGGAAATGCCCGCGAGAAGATTGCCCTGACTGCGGTGAGCATGATGCGGTTATAGCTGTGATGACAATGGAGTATGAGATATTTGCGCAATTGGCTGGTGATCGGTTGAGACAGGCACAAGCTGAGGATGTTATATTGAAGAGGATAGTAGCCTTGCTGGAAAGCAATGCCCCTTGCCCGGAGAAAAAAGACCTGTTGGCTGAGGATGATGAATATTGCTTCTATGCTAAGCTGCTGCCTAAAATGGAGTTGGTAAATGGTTTATTGTGTGTGAAATGGGAAAGCGACAATGGTGTGGTGTATACAAGAGCGGCTGTTCCATTCTGCTTGAGGAAGGAGTTGTTTCAGACTTTGCACGGGAACAAGCTCTCAGTCCACTTTGGTGAATTCAAGACATACCAGGCGGCGTTAAAGAAATTTATCTGGCCCCGGATGAACTTGGATATAGCTGACTGGGTAAGAGGCTGTGAAGCTTGCGCTTCTTGCAAAAGCAGGGGTGGTAAAGGCATTACTCCACTGAGAAAGGAATTACATGGAGTGCGTTGGAGCCGGGTCGCTTTGGATATAATTGGTCCATTTAAAAAGACTCCGAGAGGTAATGTCTGTGTAATGGTGGTAACCGATTACTTCTCAAAATGGGCTGAGGCATATCCCTTGCCTGATCATACTGCGGCAACTTGTGCTATGGCATTGTTCACTGAGTGGATATTGAGGTATGGACCGCCCGTGTCTCTGCAGACAGATGGAGCTCCGGAATTCCGGTCAGCTCTGTTGAAGGAATTGTTGGAAATGTTGGATATTGAGAAGCTGATGACTCTTCCCTATAGACCGATGGCGAATGGACAGGTGGAGAGATTTAATAGGGTCTTGGTAGAGCAGCTCTCTTGCTTAACGGAGTACGATGATGTAAACTGGGATCTGCTGGTACCCTGTATTGCCCATGCATATAGGGGTGCGGTACATAAAAGCACATATTGCACGCCGAATAGTGTTGTGTTTGGTACTGAGCTGGTTACTCCGGCTGATATCATATACGGCACATTAACCGGAGATGTTGACTTTCCCTGCCACACTGCATTTGTGGAGGAGATAAGGCAACTGTTGAGGAAGGGGCATAAATTTGTTAGAGAACGGTTGGGTCATGCTGCAGTTTATCAGAAAAGATATTTTGATAGACGGGCTAGACCCCGGGTGTTTCAGGCTGGTGATATGGTATGGCGCTATGCAACACCATTAGCACAAAAGAAATATGGACCCAAATGGGATGGCCCGTTTGAGGTGGTAAGGAGAGTTCAAGGGTGTACTTATGAACTAAGAACAACAGATGGTCTTCTTCGATGGAATGGCAATTTATTGAAGAAAGCCTTCAATTCAGATGGTAAACCGGTCCAAGTAACCAACTTGCACCGGGCCCCGGAGTATCAGAAACAACTGGTTGCCGGGAGAGACATTATCCGAGTTGCCCCAGACGGGAAGGTAATGCCGGGTACTGAAGCTCCTGAGGTTACTCCGGGCGACCGAATTGTTCATCATGTAAAAAGGCGTGGCCGGCCACCCAAAGCTAAGGCTGTAGCAGTGGGGGATAAACCGCCTCTACCCGCTGCACCGTCTTCGGGTGAGTCGAGCTCAGAAAGTGATGTAGAAGAAGTAAATCTGGTTTCTGATGTCGATAAGGTATTACCTAAGGCTCTGGACAAATTGATTAAATCAGAGTATTTACTAAAGCGTCCTCAGAGAAATGTTAAACAGCCTGATAGATTGGGATTCAAATAAGGTTTATTGTTTCGTCGACTGGTGCTAAAAAATGACACAACGAGAAGTACATTGGTTGATACATGGAAAATGTTTACGGTAGACACTTTTCTGTGCTAAATACAGGTAGCTATACGTGGATACTTCATGTTCATTCTTTTCTGGCATCTAATTATTTTGATCATGGTGTAGTATCTTCCATACACGCCTGTTTGTATGTCAAGTGGGATTAAATCAACCTGTTGGGTGTCAGGACTGAATGGCTTGATTAAGATGATTCTTATGGCCATGCTCGGTGGCCCGGTTATATGGATAACTTAACTTGGAGTTGGCGGGTGCATTTGTAGGTCGCCACGAGGGGGCTACGGTTGAAACCAACTCGGTGACAGGGAGAGAGTACTATTTTTAGATGTGTTCCAGCGTTCTGATTGGAGGTTGGCGCATCGAGGTCAGAGGACGGAGCGTGAGTCGGCAGTCAGTGGCAGAGTAACGTTCAGGACACACGTGTATGGTGTCTCTCTAGAAACTGAATCTAACCTTGCCCCAGATAAAGTAAAGTTTGTCCCTTTTGGTTGTGTGTACAGATACAAGGTACATTGCAGATTTATATTGGTGATTCTCATGGCTGACGCCGAGGTCGACATGGAGGTTGAAAGTGGTGATACTGGTGGTGGCGATATCACCCCAGTCGAGGAGACAGTGGTAACGGCTCAGGCCGAGGGTCGTGAATCCGGTCAAGAGCAGAAAGATAGGAAGGAAACTGGACATACCTCCCGGTCTAAGGAGAAGAAGGAGAACAGAGACAAGTCGAGGTCTCGTTCTCGCCAATCTTCTTCTGACAGCAAGGGTAAGAAGGAAGATAAGAAAACTGGTTCTGGCGAGGATAAGAAGGATAGAAAAGAAACTGGAAAGAAATCGGATAAGGAGAGGAAGTCCAAGTCGGATGATAAAAGTGGAAGTGTTAACCCGGGTACGTCCGGCAAGGCTAAGCCTAAGCCGGCCGCGACTACCTCCGGGCAGCAACCGGGTAGTGATGTCGAAATGGAGGAATTCCCTACGGTAGCGGCGGCCGCTGCTGCTAGTGGTACTAGCCGGGGAAGGAAGTTGGTGCAAGCTGCTAATCCCCCTAAGGTCAAGAGGTCAAGGAGCAGTAGCATCAACTCCTTGCAAACGGTAGAGGATATTCGGCGAGCTCATGAGGGAACTCACTGGAAAGGTCAGCCGAAACGCCAGTACGACACTGACTTTCCCATCAGGAGCGCTGACAGGTATCGACGTAGGGGATTATTGGAAAGGGTCAAGTTAACCCAGCGGAACGTGGCAGACATCGATCCGGCTGAGGATAACGATTCAAAATTGATTGTGCCTGAGTGCCCGGAGTCGGAGGATGAAGATGAGTGTTTACAGGGTTATTGGGAGAAACCGCCTATGATGGGAGAATACGAGGCCAGGTTCCATTTCCTAAAAAACCGGTCTGGTCGCGCTGAGACCAGTGATTCTGTGATTAGTGGCATGGTTAAGAATAAATTGGATGGTGTGAGTTCGTTGTGGCAGCCCGGATTCAGGTGCCCGTTCACCTACTGCCGCTTTACTGGTTCTGAGTTGAACAAAGGAGGAGTGAAACGGTACCGCACCCGGGAGCGTTTCTATAGGCATCTGTGCGAGGAGCACTGCCCGGCTGTACTGGTGTTAACGTGTGCACACGCCATGTCATGTAACGTTCGTTTGGATAGACGTTCTGACATGGTGGGACATCTAATGGTCGCACATAAAGATGGTAAACCAAAGGCTAGAGAATATGCTGTTGGTTTTAGCGTCCTGACAGACGAAATCCCTAATTTTGGCTGTCAGCGCTATAGCAAACTTGGTGTTTTGGATATGGAGCGTATTGAACTGGGAAAACGGAGTAGCAAAGTGGTTGGGAAGAAAATTTCCAACGCCCCAATTGCCCCTCCCCCTCTCTTTGGTGCCTGGGACTTAGCTGGTCCAAGAGGGAAGGTGATTAGAGGTGGTGGTTCCGGCCCCTCTGCTGCGACTGGTGTTAACCCGGACAATGTACCCGGTTCTGTGGATTCAGTTGTAGCTCCTGCTTCAATTGCAGTTCAAGTTGCCAGTACCTCGGCAACGACCAACTTGGATCATTCGGGTGGTTGTAATGATTCGCAGGAGACTGTGGATTATTCTCCAAGCATGGAATTGCCTGAAACTGGTGAGGTGCAACGCTCCCTACAAGGAGTTTCCGGGGCAATGGATGATGGTTTTGCCGATATCCAGGCGGCTACATGCACGGCTATGAAGAGAATTCAGTCAGCTGTGGATTTTGCGTGTCGGCCACTGGAGAACTTGGAAAGATGTAGAGTTGCTGCGGAGAGGATCCCAGCCTTGGAGAAAAGGGTGAAAGAATTAGAGGCAAAACTCAAATTCTATAAGGACGTTGATGCCCGGTCCAGGGAGGAAATTCTGTCTTTACAGGAAAAATTGGCTTTGATGGAAGAAAATGAAAGGGCATCTCCTGCTCCAAAGAGGAAGAAGGTAGAAGCGGGAGTTGATAAGTCGGTTGGTACTGATAGAGTCATTGAGCCTTCTGTCTCTGCTTCCCCGGCTGCTGAGAAACTGGACACTAGAGATCCGGCTGTGCCTCATGTGTTACAGCAGACTCTCAATTCGGTGATAGCTGAGAACCGGAATGCCATGGCGAATGTATTCCGTTCAATGATGAGGGAAAGTTTACTGCAGTCTACTGCATACAATCCCTTGGATATGAGCCGGGAGTACATGGTTGATGAGATGCAGCCTTCTGCTTCTCAATCGCAAATGGAGATGTCTCAGATGGGTATGAGCCGGGAAGCACAAATGGGTAGACCTCCTCCAACTCCATCGAGGGTGTTTGATCGTAATTTTATGATGGCGGGCCTGCAGTATAGACCCCCTCAGCACCCGGGTATTGGAGCATTTAGCAATCTGGTGGACAGTATTTCGGTTGCTGGTATTGGAGCGGGTATAGGTAGTATGAGTGCCTCCGGAAGCATTCCACCTGGTTTTCCTCGCAACCAGCCCCCGTTGCAGAGTAGTTCGCCTGCTGGACACCAAGGTAGGCCGGACATGGTGTTTGTAAACAGTACTTACGCGCAAGGGGTTGTGGAGACTACTCCCACTCGATCGGCCACGCTGGACGCTCAGCGGTTGGAGCAAGATGGTGCGACCGAATCGGACACTGGTTACCCTAACCCGGCCGAGGAGGCTAAGTTGCTCGGTGAGGGTAGTAGTGAAGGGATGCTCTCGGTTGGTGATGAGGACGAGGAGCTTAAAACCATGTAATTTATGTGTTTAACTAGGAAATATCGTGGTTGATAAATGGCTATATCTGGTATTTAAGCGTTTATATTTGGTAAATCTGACGGCGGCGTGGGAGCGTCATTCCCCAGCGGGTGACTACTCCATGTGACTACCCGGACGGATGCTGAACGTGGTGATACCTTGCTAGCAGTGCTATGCCTTTCTTCTCCTGCCATCTCCTGCCTTCCTTGGACTTACCTGGACTGTGCTTACCGGACATGATAGACAATACACAAAGGATTAACTGGAGCGTGCCTTACTTCATCGTTTTAGATGAACTTGTTCCAGATACCTAGGATTGTGCGTGGAATATCATTTGAAAGACAGTAAATATATTTTTTCTTCGTTCTGTTCTTCTGATATAGACAGACGAAGTTCGGTGATTTATACCTTTTTATACTGTGTGTTTCATTCTTGTGTTTTCCACTGTATGTCTATCTTATATTGTGTATCCGGTAAACTTTTCATAACTCATGTATGGGTTTTTTATTGTGTTGGCATATATTCGTATTTGCAACCTTTTGTAACAGTCATGTATTTGTCTGTGTCGGTTGGACCCGCCTAAAAGAAAAAGGATAGGGGGCATTGTGGTGAGTTAGGTTTGTCCGCTCGCTGCAGTGCTACCCGGGCATGTTCTAAACATGATCCGGGTATCAGCTGACACAGCCGGGTAATAGCCGGACTTGTCCGGAAGGTATTGGATCAGTGTATTTATATAACAGGTGGCGCTGTGTGCCTGTGAGGCTCTTGTTTATGGTATTTTACAGTATTGGTCTCATTTGTTTGCACTTGTTCTTATGTTTAAACACCCAGTAGAATCGGGTTGTTTCTTATTCAAAGGGTTATTCTGCTATTGTATATACGCAACTCTATACTGCGTTATTAGAGTGCCCTGGACTTGTGTGATTATAATTGGTAATAAACAGGAGACTGCTAGCAAGGACTATTAGATCTGGGTTTAGTGTTGTTACTCGAACTGCGATCACGAACCGGCCGGGTAATTCACTACAAAAGCATAATTGTAAGAATAAAAGAAAAAAAATAAAAGAAGTACTGTACTGTATTAGTCCATTTTGGGTCAGATTCTGGGGAATTTCGCATGCACTTATGGTATTACAGACCGCTTGTTACCCTGTAGCGAGTTTGCGTGCCTCCCATTGGCTGTGTGCGCTGACCCATCACAGACTAAAACCAATAAACAATGATGATTTTAGCGTGAGAACGGTCTGTACGCCCATAGACGGAAGGCCGAGGGACGTCTATGGGCATACAGAACGTTCTCACGCTAAAATCATCGTTGTTTATTGCGATACTAGACCTCAGCTAAAGGTGAGGAGGTAGGCAAACTACAAAAAAAACTAGATCATCATGGCACTGGCTTGCCCAACCTATTATTGTTTATTGTATTTGTCCTGTTTGTGTTATTGTTACTTCCGTAATAGTTTTATCATATTAATGTAGTCGCCGTATCAATCTATCCATCAACTACTACTGTATAAATTTAATAACGTAACTCCATTTTTTTCAGGAAGATATATGGTTTCATAAAGGAGACCCACCCCCTTTTTCGGTGTCAAAATTGGTTATATTATTGAAGATGTACACTTCCGGAAATAAAAACCTATACATACATACATACATACATTCTTTTCTACTATTGGAGAAGGAAATTCAAATTCAAACTTGTTAGCCAAAGATTTTCAGTATGGACGAAGGTTTTGCCCCTAATTTATCATCTTTATAATTGTAATTTTTTGGTAAGGTAAAATCCTTTCATGTTAAATTTTATTTATTTCATCACTAGCTTTCGGGCTAGGGTGTCCTTCTTCACCATTATATCCATAAAAAGTCTCAGGTATAGAGGACTATAGTGTGTATGTTGAACAAACTATTCTACTTTATTAGAGTAGATAGAGTTACTATATTACTGTATTTTATACTCTGTTAGATTATCCTATCCCCTTTCTTGCTAACTGCTGGAAGACCTGGAAATTAGTCCAGAAACAAGTCGATCCATTCTTCAATCTTCCACCATAAATGAAATAACTTGGCAAATAAGATATTTTCAAATCAAATTAAATGTTGGTTTTGGCATTTCTCTTGATATCAGATATCAGATCAGATACTAATGATGCATAACTATAGCAGTAATTAGGGTGTTAAAAATAGACCTTTATTAGAGTGCTTTGTATTTTTTGAATAATCATTTAGCATTTATGATTTATACAGCCAATTTGTGTTAAAAGGGATTACAAGATTAGAGATTGATATCCACAATTATTTTGGTTTTCAAATGCTTCGTATAATTTTATGTAGATCAAATAACACATCAACATTTCAATGGAAAAAATAGCACACTTACCAATTGATGCAACAAAATGAATCTTAGAGGTATCTTCTGAGTAGTAGCCCAGTAGTTCTAGGCAAACCAATGTCAATGTATGAAGTGTCCTCCAAGTAGTAGTCCAGTAGGTCGAGAGAAAGCGTTGCCTCCAAATTTGTGTTGTGTGGTTAGAATACTGGAGATCCCCTCCTTATATCCAGTCCAGTCAATTTCAAGATCTTGTTTCAAGATCACATGGTTGGGATGGTTTTTGGGTCAGATTTTCCGAAAATGTACAATTGGCAGCTCTACACATTTAGTAAACTAAGCTAAATTAGGCTGCAATTTGGTCAATACTAGGTAAATTCGAGTATATTTGGCATTGCATTGAATCTAGCAATATGTTTGGTAAGGTTAAACTGTATTTTGAACTTTATTTTTGTCTAAAATTTGGGTTATTTGAGAGGATTGGTGAAGACGAATTGTACATTTTCTGAAAATCTGACCTTTATATTTAATGTCAATTATATGGCTAGATAACATTTAAGAGCAAATGGAAGATACACATGTCCACTATAAAACTTTGTAGACGTCCTTTTCCAGAAACAATTAAGCTCTTGTTTTCATAGAAAACTAATTCATGTAGTAAAATATTACCGGAATAAGGGCCTATTTCATTGGAACTATTATGATTATTATCATGCCTTTGGTCCATTTGTGAAATGAATATTTTCAATGGATAGATTTATGATGATGTCAGGCTTTTGGAGAGATTCCTCTTCTTGGTAAACAAATACTGGCTGAATGGTAACTTTGGTTGAAGACACCCCCATACACATTGAATTTACAAATGCATGAAATAAAAAAAAGAAAATATAAAAATGTTAAAGTCTCATGAATGATTTGAAAGGCCAGCTGTTCCTACTGGCCAAGGCAGCGTCTTCTTATTGATAATCTCTCACAATTCCACTGTTGTCTACTGAGGGACTCAAAGACATAATTCCTTGTATCTACCTTGGTGCCAGTGCTCATCATAATGTTTCATATCAATGAGTTTAAAACAGAAGAGTATCAACTATGTCCAATGCTATTGGGGAAAGGACCATAAAAGGCCATAAAATGCCATAAAAACCACATGTTCTGACATATTTCAATACATTAGTTTATACAGAGAAATGGAAATATCACTATATTTAACATTGGTCCGATCTGATTTGAAAAATTACCATGAGACCTATGGATGGAAAAATGAGTAGGCTACACATTGATATGTTTTATATACTTCAAATCAATGTGGATGTGATCAAATGGAAAAAACTGAGACTTAGTCAACAAATGAATTTTCCGTTTTGGAGGTGAAAGTGAAGTTTCTGTCTGTTTAACATTGTTTAAATATTTTATAAATCTCATATATAATTTGACAATCAGGTTCAGAACATCTATCATGAAGTAATTCATTTGTTGACTTTTTCAATCAGTTTTTTCCATTTGATCATATCATCACGTCATTTTGAGGTAAATTTGTAACCTGGGAACCGTTTACTCAAAGGTTGTCTTAGCATGGGTTTTATGTCCATTTCAAAATCTAAATTACAATGGTAAAAACGTTTTTATAACGTTGTCTTGAGTCCACGCCATTTGACATCAAAATAACCATCAATATGAATGTTTATTGGTTGTTTAAACTACAAACGTTAAAATAAACTTGTTTTAACATCTTAGAGAAACATTATGAAAAACGTTTGTATAACGTTTTATTTAGTCCACGCCATTTCATGTGAAAAACCCATCAATACTAATGTTATTTTGTTTAATTCTAAACGTTGATTTGATGAAGGATTCACGTCATTTTGTTACCTGGGATAGATACCCTAAAATGAGGCCATCCCTACAAAGGTATTTTAGAATTTTTTTTAGTAAAGATTTAGTTGTAATGCAGTGGATAACACCGTAAGTCCTTTCCTATTTGGATCATTTTGCATATGCATGTATAAATAGACACAAAGACATTGATTCATTTTCTTCTTTGCTCTAAACGGAAACATACACACTGTGTTGCTTTTCTCACCCAGAGAAAACCTCAATATCGGCCTGATAATCTTCAACCTTGTGAATCTTGTGAACACCCCACTTGAAAAATATCAATTTTGCGACTTATGACTAATTCTTGTTTCACACATCACATATATGCTTATTTCTCTTTTAAAGGCAACAACTGGACCGCAGAAATAGCATAGCTGGTGAAGAACAGGGGAGACATAGACAGAGCCAAGCAGACTTATTCCAATGACAGAAGTCCTCTATTGGAGTTTAACAACCCAACCAGTCCTACACCTAAAGGGGTACCCACACAGAGCTCCTTCCACGGCCGATTTGGCCTTAAGATTATGTCTACGATTTAATTCCAAGTCCCGATTAGTCGTAGGGTCCTAAAACTAATCATACAACCAATTGTATTACATTTTGGTCCCCGATTTGCAACTCACAGGGCCGATTTCACCGCCGATTTGATTCGCCGATATTTAGTTGTACGATTTAGTTGTACGATTAGTAACAGTTCTACGATCTGTGTTGCCAGTATGGGTTGTGTCCCGATCAGTCATAGCTTGTCCAATAATGGTCTACGACAGATCGGGACAGGTCCTACGACATTCCATTTAATGGAATGTTGTGGCCAGACCCCCGATTTATTTAAAATATGGATTTTAGCTTGGGAAAAATAATTTCCAACACAATATGTTTTTAAAACCAAAAACTCAAAAATCTGTAACTTCTAAACTATAAGAAATAAAAACATGTGTCATACATCAAATAAAAGAGAATTTTGTTATCTACAAATGATCCAAGCGTGGGTTGACTTCACCAAAATTTCACTTCTTCCCTGAGTCGGGCCAGATTTCGGGTGTGTGTGAGTCGAAAAAAGTCGCCCGATTCTGGTTTTTTACCACGATTTGGGACAGAATTGGCGCCACGATCAATCATAGACTTTGAAATCGTATGATTTCGCAATCCGATCCAGTACCCCTTAACATAGACTTCATCATCAAGGGTGAAAGACCAAGGATCATGCTGACCCAACTAAAGGCACATTACTTTGAGAAACAATTAAAGAATCCCCAACTCAAAATTATCCATATTAGAAGAAACCGCTTTGACATGTTTGTATCATTTTATTACCTTTCCCAAAATGTGTACAGCTACAAGGGCACATGGGACGATTTTTTCCATTTGATCATAACAGATCAGGGCTTTGTTGCACAATGAATGTTGACGAACATGCAGCCTAGGAATTAAATTGTGGTTGCTCTTTGAATAAGAACGAGCAGGATTAGAAACGATCAGGCTCTGTTGTAGGTGAGAGAGTGTGTGAGTGAGTGTGTGAGAGTGTGTGAATGAAGACTTTAATTGTTTTGTTTGTGCATGTGTGCAAGCTAGGACGATGCAGATGCATCAAACCACAACCAATGGTAACTACTTGAGTCCTATTATTAGAAAGGATAGAACGAAATATACCATGATAGTGAGGTCATAAGATGGAATTCCTCTGAATTATACTGGTTACCCATTGGTACCGTATTGTATATAAAGGTACAATCAAGAGTATGAGACTAAAGAACTGGTAGGAGTAGGGAAGAGTAGGATCAGCCCTTGTGCAACAGAGCCTGCTCTTTTCCACTCTTAACTGTTCTTTACCAAAGATCAACCACGATTTAACCCCTTGCCTGCACGTTCGTGGACAAAACATGGTCTATTTCAACCTTTTTAACCCTTCTATGTCTCTGCAGAGTCATTGATTGCCACTTATCATTCTAATAATAGTGCTTGAACTGGCAATTCCAACCAACAAAACAATTGAAGGGACTCTGAAATGTCTATTTCTCACGAGTGTGCACGAACGTATACCCACGAATTGGTTGTGCAACCAGTTCTCGTAAGTACCACAAAGTACGACCACAATTGGATAAGATTAAGGAAAGATCTAGGCATTTAGACACTGTACGAACGAACAGCAAAGATTAGGCTACGAGCAGCGTTGTGCAACAAAGCCCAGGCTCCTTATGTTGGTGTTTTTGAATGTATTGCAACCTGGTGGAAGTTGAGAGGTGGCAAGAACATTTTATTCATGAATTATGAGGATTTGAAATGTGATTTGAAGGGTTCAATTGAAAGGATTGCAGGTCATCTTGGGGAAACACTTTCTGCTGCCCAGATAAATGGAATAGCTTCTTATGTCACAGTTGATAATATGAAGAAGAACTTACCCTACATATTAAGAGATCCTGCTCGTGTTGAGGTGGATGACTGGGCCAAGAAGAGTATAAGGAGGAGCCTATTTGGAAAGGTGAAAATCATTTGGAATCCCCTACCCCCTCGAATAAAAGTTCAGAATGACCCTGATAAATTTAGAATTTGTCTGATTGGGTTGCTGTGAAAACTGTTTAATGATGATGAACATAATCTTAGTGGGGTTTGGGCTCTTCCTGGTGCTCTTCTTGGCCTTTTGTTGATCTGCTCGATTTGTATAACTGTACTGGTAAATTCTTTTCTTTTTTTCCAGTAGCTTTGACTGAGAATATTGTGTATCACATAACGCTTGGCTAAATAAAAATATTTAAATACTAAACTTAAGACCAGGAACTGAATTTCTAGTGAGCAAAGGAGAGACAGGACGGTAGAGGGAACTCAGAGCAGGAGGAAATTATGAAGGACAGAATCAAGGAGGCAGAAAGGGAATATGGAATGACTTTTATTTGTAATTGAAATAATAATATAAAATATTAACAATGTGATGCATACATTGGTTGGTGTCCCAACCACTCTGGCTGACCCTTCTGGCAAACATCGGGCCCTTTGGCTCCCGGTTCACAGCAATGGACATTTCTTCCTTGCAGTCTGAGGACACATGCCACCTGGTGTCATTAAATAGACCATTAAATTCTCTATTTAATGATATAAGTTCATGTAGTTAATGTAGCTCAAGAAATGGCCGCGATATGAGCGTTTTAATTCAACAATATCAGTAGGCCTAAAAAGTAGGCCTACTAATGGGGCTGTCAGTGGGGCAGTCAGCGGGGCAATGGGTTCTCTGAGACGTCTTTAATATTTTTTCAGTGATATCTGATGACATATGATCAAATTTTATGCACATATAATAAATATAGCTGGCAATAATCGAAAATTTATTGAACTTGATTCGTCCACATATAAACACTCTACAGTCTGAATGCATTTTCTGACCGCTATAAATATATATTTTATCATAAGGGGCATTACCAGTCTGGGAACTAATTAAGAAAATTATTCTATTATGTTTGTGATCTTTAACTGCATATGAAATCAACTTAAAATTTGAAAAGGACATATGTCTCTGTCTCTATCTGCCATGCAATACCTTTCCATGATGGGTTATCATTTAAGTATAGATAAGTAGTGGTGAAGTAGATTGCCGTATATCGGGGGAACTAGAGATGAAATCAATGTTTTTAAGCAATGCATTGATTATATTAACATAGGCTGTGGAATAAGCTTTTAATTATTGCCTTGACCAACATTGAGCAGCTGTCAGTTCAGCTGTTTGGTGCATGATAACTACTTGTAGCTGAGGGATTATGGAAAAATAATGAACAAGTCCGAAATTGAGGTTAATCCATTAATTTCCTTTTAGTTAAAGCTGCATTCTTAGCTATTATGACAACAAAATATTTAGATTTTGACCAATATTAACTTGGAGTGCAGCTTAAGATTATGACTGCATCCCCCGTAGGTCACATGTTGAGCTCTTGCCACTATATCTGTAATACTTAATTGAAGAAAAAAGTACAAAATAATAAAATAACACAAGAATCTTTTCATGCATGCTTCTTGATTTTATTGGCCGTGAACAAAGAAGTGAAAGAGACATCATGTATAGACACATCTTAACTGTATCTGTTGCAACATAGGATGAGAACATCACAGTGGACATCTTTTGCCTTTATTAATCAACAACTTGTGGACTAATGCTTGAACTTCCATTCTCTGCACCTGGCCAATGAGGCTGGGAAAACAGGCTGGGAAAAGTATGTTGCAATTATTAAATGGGAATCAGCTGTAAATAAATCTCCATCAACTGATTCACTTGCTTCTTTACTTGTCATAATTTAAGTTGCAAATCAGGAGGAGTGGAAGTGAAAGTTGAATAAAGGAAGAGTAGATTATCTGGAATTATCTGGCTGTATTTTGTCCTAGGTTCATTGGGTCCAGAGGTTGGCTTTAATCCAGTCTGTATACCAGCAGAGATTAGCATAGACTCCAGGGTATTCAGCCTCACCACAGCGAATGCCAAAGGATACAACTGCCACCTCTGCATTGCCGCAGATCAAGGGACCTCCTGAGTCTCCCTGTAAAAAGACAATATGAAGTAGTGTTAGCATTAGAACAAATGAAGTGAGTCACTCTAGAGCTTCACCTCTAGACCCTCCACTATTCTCTCTTTTTAGAGCAAATGGACCTCAGCACAGGTCTGCTATAGTAGAAAGAATACATAGCTTTGCAATGGTTTGTTGTGAAATGTATTAATTATAATTGTTACTGTATTAATCCTTTTTGACCTGCATCAATATTAATTAGCATAAAGTTATAGAAAATATTTGAAACCTCATTCAATTCAAATTCAAATGAGTTGAGGTATTCTCAAGGAAACAGCAGGGAACTGAGGAAGAGAAATTATGACACAGAATAAAATGTCTGGACAACCTAAAAACTGTCCTGGATGTCAGTTCAATGTAGGTCACTCCCTAAAACCTGTAGCCTAATGCAGGGACTCCACTATGGGAAAAACGGCAAAAAACGGCTGCGACAAATTTTTTGCGATGAAATATCTAATCAAGTTAGATATTTTGCAATTGTTGGCAACAAATAAATGCGTTGCTGACAACCTATTTTACCCCTCTTCCACTAGTGATTTTTGAATTTTAGTTTTTTAGTGAATCTTTAGTCATGTCGGCGACGAATTTTGCCTGTCGGCGCCGTTTCTTACCTATAGTGGAGTCGCCCTATAAAGCCCACAATGAAAATGAACAATGAAACAATGGAGTGAACATAAGGCTGGAAACACCAAGGCTACAAAATACACATACAGCTAGTCAAACAATAGTCCTGTCTGTGGCAAAAGGCTAATGTGGCCCAAAGTTAGAGTGGCCGAATCATACCTATATCAATTTAATCATAAATATACACCATTATGAATATATTTTAACATTTCTTTATCAGGTAAAATATCTGTGGCATATGCCAAGCTACTTATTTACATGACTAGGTTGAACCCCTGTCTTCCCTCATGCCCTGAAAGAGATTACTTACAGTAAATAGTAAATTAGCGCTAAATATCATGTCAAACGTCAAAAAACCATTTGATTTAATTTGAAAGGGAAAATGATATGCAGCAATTAGATGAGATGGTAGTGATAGTTAATAACAGAATACATACAAATAATGCAAATGAAATTGATTCACAAATGAAGTGCAGTGATAGTCAGATATTTTTTTTATCATAACAATAAATGTATAGACAATATTAGTTAGTAAGTACAAATGGATGGGATATTAGGTACATTCAGGGAACTACCTTGTCGTAGCAATAGGTGTACAGGTAATAATAGTTTGTATAAATATTTTTTTTTTATTTAGGATGTTTATACAGCAAGTCAAACAATACAGTGAAATATAATTGTGACATAGGCTCACGGGTTTAATTCATATAAGAATTGCCATGGTTATTCTGCCCACTGCTGTGTCTAGCTATTCACTAATACTACCGCTAGTATTTTTAATACTTACTCTTATGCTAATGAGTATAAGGGTATACATAAATGCGTTATATAAAACTTTGTGAGGGTAGGGATGTGGAAAAGGGGTGAGATGAGCGGTTGATGATGGTTATGTCAGGAAGTACTTACCGCATGGCCGGTGCGTTTGTGGTTGTGTGTTCTTTTAGAGTGCATTTTAGTAGTGCAATTTACAAGTATAAAGAGTTGGAAGTAGTAGTCCAATGGGATGTTCCCATTAAGCATAGTGGATTCAAGGGCAAGTTTTTTAGTATTAGTGTAATATAATGCCATGAATCAGCTAAATCCTTTCATGAACATTTTGTAGAACTTTGGATACAGGGAACGTTTCATGAGCTCCCACCACTGCCAATTGAAAAGTAAATTTGGGATTTCAGCTATTATATATTTGTCTTACTTTGCATCCAGAGCTAAAAATGATTAAATACACAAATACATACTTTGATATGAAATAATTATATGTGTATATTGTAGAACAGCTACCTACCTGACAGGAACCTTGGGAATCTGCTCCAGCACAGATCATTTTATCCTACAAATGTAAATTCATAGCATTTAATGACATACAACAACCTATGAGCAGCAAGTTAATGTTGTGCCCAGTCCAAATTCCAGTCAATATATTTTTCAAAACCAAGGTATTAAACGATGCCATATGAACTATTTTCAGCTAAATCCTATCCTGAACATTGTGTAGAGGTTTGGATACTGTGAACTTTACATGAGCTCCTACCACTGTCAATTGGGGAATTGCATAGCCGCCATCTTGAGTCTTTATTCGCATGGAATTATGGGAGTAATGGTACAGTGTAAAATCTAGAGAAAACATGCTATGTTAAGCATGGGATATTCATCAATGCTCTAATGTCAGTATACATGTGTCTTACATGTTTCCATAATACAAGCCCCAATAGTTCCCATCATGCATTTGGTTTTCACAGATCATTTATATATAGCTCTGATATTGGTGAAAACATTCTTGCAATTTTTTATAAAAATGTAGCCAAATATTTGGATGTCTGATTTGATCAGAATCTATCCCAGCATGCACTGCAGTAGACATGCGCAGTGAGACATTCCCTATTGAAAAGTAAATTTGAGATATCAGCTATCCTCATCTATAATTTACTGAAGCACTTAAAACTCCATTCCCCGCTATTACAACAAAATCTCTTTGAACAAATTTACCCATTGTGTTTATAATATGAATGAAATTATCATGAAATATGCCTGAAAAAAATGCCAAGAATTCTCCTGTAGTCACTGATAACTGATGAAGAATTTCATACATTGTACTTTTGTATGCATGTAAAGGACAGGGATGATTAAGATTTAGAATCATCTGTTTTTCTGAATTGAAATTCTAATATTTCATTTTAACATAGAACAGTGCTATTAAAGAAGGCTGTTTTTCTTTTCACCAATAGGATAGCACAGAGAAATACCTCCAGTAAGCTCAAAATGCATTAGATTCATGTCAAGCTAATAATGTTAGTATTAAACTTGATAACACATCAACATACACATACCTCGGAGTGGACATCAACAATACCCTATCATTCAAAATTCACATAGAAAGGGGAATAAAACAGGCCCAGTCATGAAAGCCCTCAGTAAGATATCCAAAGCCCTTTCAAAAGACACAAAAATAACACTCTATAAAATGACTATTAGGCCAATCCTAGAATACAGGGGCACCATACACTATGTGGCAACAAAACAGACCCTTAAGAGAATAGCTTCTATCCAAAACAGAATCATTTGGCTATGCTTTAGATTGCAGAAAAGGGCAGATAGTACCGGCATTTTAGATTGATTTTAGGCCAAACCCAGAATAAAATGTAGTAAAGCTGATTTTAGGATATTATGATGTGGGACACTCCCTGAAACGTCTCACCTGGAGACTGTGCTTTTTGAGATTTTAGTGTTTTTGCGTCATTTTCAAAATAGCATTGGTCTCTATAGGAAAAAGCACCTGGCTCAGGCGTTATTGACAAAGTTAAAAATATTTAGCATTGATGTTTGCAGGGAATATAAAAGCTATGAAAATATTGTACAGGTTGAGGTACCATAGCAAACAAGTACATATGGAGATTCCAAAAATGTATATATCAACAACATTTTTTTTTAATTTTGTCGCCATGGCAACGGCCAGATTTTAGTGAAAAATACATTTTTTCAGATCAGATCATCTGGTGTCTGGGAACCTAATTTTCTGCATTGTGACATGCGCAGTGAGACATGCAAATCCCCTATTGTATGTAAGGTTCACACTTACCTCTACAAACCAGCGTCCATAGGCACTCTGACATTCATTGGTTGACTTGGTTGTAACATTCACATGTTGAAGTTGTCTACTTATGCTTCCCTGGTAAGTAGCTGGATAGGATAAATTACACAAATGTGATGTGTTTCAGGAAAATGAGTCATAAGTCGCAAAAAATAGATTTTGAGATAACATTAAATTTGAAAAGATGAGATCAAGCCGATTCCAATGGTAGTAAACAGTCTAATGATCTAATAAGTATTTCTAGATTTTAAGTTTGATATTTTCATTTTTAAAAAAAAGTTTCCAATATTTCTCGGGGGCAATAAACAGTAAAGTAACTAAATATACTCCATATGAGGACCTTTAAAAGCAAAGGATATATTAGATACATTGTCCTGAAATTTGGTACATCGATCGATATAACTATAAGTGATAAACTCATCAAAAATCAGAACATTGCAATAAAGTGATCTTGTAAAATAAACACTTTGAAAAATAACATTTTTGCGACTTATGACTCATTTCCCTGAAACAGATCACAAATTAGTCTGAGGTCAATAACCCATGACTGTCAGTTTATCAGCTGGGTCTGAATTAAAAGCCTCAAATAAAAATCTCAAATATAAGCCCTGGGTTAGGAGGTCATGAACAAATCAAAACCTGTACAAATTAATTCTCGATTGACTTTCTCAATAATACTATAATATTGCCAGAGAAGCATGAGTATTTTACTGATTTATGCTTGTATCACAGTTTGGGTGATTTCTGCCTGTGGCATATGTAAAGACATATTCCACCTCTGCTGCAACTGTGGCATATATTAAGACATATTACACCTCTGCTGCAACTGTGGCATATGTTAAGACATATTACACCTCTGCTGCAACTGTGGCATATATTAAGACATATTACACCTCTGCTGCAACTGTGGCATATATTAAGACATATTACACCTCTGCTGCAACTGTGGCATATATTAAGACATATTACACCTCTGCTGCAACTGTGGCATATATCAAGAGTTATCAAATTTCTGCTGCAACTGCATCAATGATAACGCACTAGTTAATAGCAGAAGCTGCTGTTTAAGAGGTTTGGTTGATGAATGCATGACAGGCAGAAGGCAGTTCTATGAAAATGAAGGCAGTTCTTTTCTTTCAAGATTCATACATTTTCAAAAGCAAGAACTTGTCATATGAAAACCAGATACCAATTTGTCATTGTTACATTTGACATCTCTATGCGGACTCAGTGGTCATCAAGAAGAACATGTGGTGGTTACTTTCATTTCTAGTTTGGTCAACTAGTAGTACGTCTGTATTTGTTCTATTATTTGAAAAATGGATTCTATTATTACTTATTCCATTACTTATTAAACCAATGTTTTGTTCTGAGGCGACCTTCTTCAGGGGTATAATCAATTATTTCCTTTGTTCTGATTATGATCTGATACAGGTTTATTACATGAAAAATGCTGCTAGCCCACACACCATTTGTGATGTGTTTCCGGAAAATGTGTCATAAGTCGCAAAATTTTATAATACAATCTTTATAATACATCCTTTAGTTTTAAAGGTCCTCATATGGACTACATTTAGTAACTTTACTGTTTATAGACCCCCAGATATATTGGAAACTCTTTTTTCAAAAGTGAAAATATCAAACTTAAAATCTAGAAATACTTATAAGATTATTAGACTGTTTACTATCATTGGAATCGGCTTAATCTCATCTTTTCAAATATGATGATATCACAAAATCCATTTTTTGCGACTTATGACTCTTTTTCCTGAAACACATCACATTTGGTACAAGAACATATACTTACTAGTACCCCAGCCAACGGCCACACAATTCCGACCTGCTTGGATGTTGCTACCACTAGGGCATGAATCAGACACACACGCTGAAGAGACCTGATTTGTGTATACTATCGCCTCCTCCAGGTGCACAAGTGCCACATCATTTTGTATTGTGCGTGAATCTAGTTTTAAACATACCGCCAATTAAGTATATATTATGTGAAGCAAGTCAGTTCATAGGAGAAAGATATTAATGTATAGAGATAGATTTTGATGAACTGCGGCACATATAATAGAGTAAAGTAGCTAGCTCTCCTATGTGAACGAACATAAAACAGCCGCAGAATGTTGATGAATTTTATCCTATAATATGGGACTGATGATAATGAATAAAATTGGTGATATTTCTGGTTGCAATAGCAGGGGATGCTAGTTTGAAACCCACCAATAATAACCCACCAATAACACGTAATTACCGTAGTATGGATGGTGTTTGAATTCTTTTACACCAATTTTTTGTTCAATGCCCGATGACTGGGAAATGTGATGTTCTCCCACCACAACGTAACTGTTGTCAGGATTTCTAAGAAGAAGAATTGTATAATTCATTATTCATATGGGTTTTGAAAAAACAATCTTTATCTGTTGCTAATGAGCATTTTTCTATGTACAAGTTGCCCAGCCCAAACCACCTAGCATGCCACATAGTTTATTGTTGTATGGACTCTAAAACACACAATTATGAAACAGAAATCCTGAATAGTGTGTTAACGATTTTGCTGCTGGGTGAAAATGATAAGATGCATGTAAACCCAAGCAAAGCCTCTCTGACTTTCTCCGTTTCTGAAGCGTGTTAGCTGGGCCATTCAGAATTTGTTTTAGAATCACCAGTACTCTTATTAAGTGAAGTACAAATTCCAAATTTTGTCCTTCATATGTCTAAATTGCCAAGCTATTCTATGTAATAGAGCAAAGCAAAGTTGATTAGATTTTTCACAGCTACTGAGAAAACGTGACAAACCAGGAGGGAAATTTTAGTGATGTGTTTCAGGAAAATGAGTCAAAATAAAATTTTCCACATGAATATTTTTTCATTTTTTAGAGATTTTATGTATACTGGGTATCCAGGTAACCTGTTGGGGATTGTCACTTATTCACTTGCTCAAAATGTTTTCGTGTTTTTGGTGTTTGTTTAGTTCCATTTAGTCATGCACCAAATTTCAAAACTATTGAACACAGATTCAATAAGAATATATATAGTGTGATAAATATATAGTTGTCTACAAGTATATACCAAGCACACTGCTAGGTGGTCCACATTGCTGATTTCTTTATGTGCTTTGCAGAGACTCAAAGGTGCTTGTTAATTTTGTAGTGTAAACAATTGCTATGCATATTGGGTGTAACCCAAAGGAGTCTATTTAACTGCTTTACTAATGATTGACCATCAAGAAATATTGAATTTGTTCATGCATAGAAAATAAAGATGTACTTATTAGATGCCCTCCATCATTTGAATCCCCTAGATCTCATTTTTCTGTAATACATTTTGGATCAGACTTACAGTCCTATCACACAGTGGGCGGCAGTAAGGATAGTCCATCTGTTTAGAATAGTTCCACCACATAGGTATCCATCTAACAGACATAGTACCATGGATGGGTACTCATTCTCCACTGTGACAGTACCGCCAACAATCTTGTCTGTAGCGTCTAGGTGTGTACAGTCGTCTAAAATAGAACAAAGAGCAACATTTTTAATTTCTGAAGTCTGAACAGAATCTTTTTCTTCTTAATTATTACAACTAGATATATTTGGGGTATAAATAAGAGTTATTGCCAAGCAGACGGGATATAATGTTCATTAGTATAGTGTGTAATAATTCAGAGGTTTGGGGTAATTCTTTGGTATTTTGATATTTGTGATGTGTTTCATGAAAATGAGTCATAAGTCGCAAAATTGATATTTTTTAAAGTGTTTTTTCACAGGATCTCATTAATGGAATGTTCTAATTTTTGGAGGGTTTATCACTTATAGCTATATCAATCGATGTACCACATTTCAGGACAATCTATGTAATATATCCTTTCGTTTTAAAGGTCCTCAAATGGACTACATTTAGTTACTTTACTGTTTATTGACCCCCAGAAATATTGGAAACTTTTTTTTAAAAAAACGAAAATATCAAACTTAAAATCCAGAAATAGTTATTAGATGATTAGACTGTTTACTACCATTGGAATCGGCTTGATCTCATCTTTTCATATATGGTGATATCTCAAAATCCATTTTTTGCGACTTATGACTCATTTTCCTGAAACACATCACATTTAGTGTTTTTATACATCTAAATCTTCTGTATGACAGTTGAAATTACCAACAAGCTTGCACCACAGTACTGATAGTTATAATCAAATGAAAACATTCACAGTTAGATATGGGTTCACAGGCGACAATAAGGGATTTGCATGTGCCACTTTGCATGTATGTTACATTGAATCCCGGGATGGGAAAACAATGAGGACAGAAGGGGGTATTTGATGTAGGTTTGTTTTATTGGGGGTTCGACGTTTCGGGCTTCAACGGCCCTTTATCAAGGAGGTCCGTTGGTTTTACATTAAAAATGATGCTACCAAAGTGGGGAAATGTGCAGTTTCTTGGAAATTGTTGGCAGGGCTCTAGAAATGCAAATATAGTCTTATTTTTGTAAATCTCCATGTTTTATTTGATAATTCTTTACGATATAATTATATAAAGGCGATATTCCAGTTACAAACTTTTGTTGGCATACACAGTATGGATTTTTATAGAAAATTGCAAGAAAATTTTCGCCATTATCATAGCTTCATAAATGATCTATGATAACGAAATGCATGATTGGGAAGATGGATGCTTTGCCTGAAATAACTATAAATACAGCTACACATGATCCTATATGGGTCAATTTAGATGACAGGGTTAGCATAGAGCTTTGAAATTACTTAATTTAGGTAATGTATTCTAGCTAATATAACTTGCTGATTTGAAGTATTGTACAAGTTTTGAATTTATAAGAACAATACTTTATTCCATGATTTGGCCGTGAGCATACAATATAATCGATATACTTGCCGCTCACAAGGTGGACAATATGAACTCCCTGTATTGTACAGTGACGTCACGACCGTTCGAGACAATGCAGACAACTCAGTTCGATGAAATTAAAGCAAATAAAGTTGTTTTAAGTTAAGAATCATGGAATAAAAGCAAGAATAGCACAGTATCGTGTCTTCGGAGGCCTATATTCTCCTTGTATGGCCGAAAAACAACTCGGCCTACGGCCTCGTAGTTTTCTGCCATACTCGGAGAATATAGCCCCCCTCATACGCGATACTATGCTGTTCTTGCTATAGTACTTTACATATTGACAGTAGCGCCATACCAAGAGCGGCAGAAAACGGCTGAACTATGAGCTAAGCGGGCAGGTCACAGAAGCCTTATGTATTAACCATAGGCTTCTAACTTTCTCCTTTTTCTCCCAGAATTTGAGTGATTGCATAATGATGTCAGCTATCCAATATTATCAAATGACATGTTAAGATTGGTCTTGCTTAACAAGGGGACATTTTATTTTTTTTTTTTATAAAAGTTTTTATTGCACACAATTGCAGGTAAACCTGGTATTTTCATGTGGTACAAGGAAAATATTATCAAAGTATCATACAGTATATATTAGCTGATGCAGCTTTGTCTTCTTTAACACATTTAAACTTTAACAATTCCAAACTGCCTTTAATTTAATAGGGCTTAAAGAGAGAGACATCATCGTACAATTTTATATACAAGTAACATATTTTTTTGGTATATTTTGCATGTCTTTGCGACCGAAGTAGCAATAGTATAAAATACATCACTCACAACAATAAAAACAACTATTTGTATGTGTAATCCAAGTTTGGTCTAAGGATAAGCATATATATATACTCTTATACATACTTATATAGGGTATGCAAGGCAGCACCTCGTTTACTGCCGAGCTACATAGGGTAGGTCATAACTGTTCGATATCTTAGAGTTGAGTTTACTACTGATTATGATTCTTCAGAAAGTTCTTTATTTCTGGCCAGCTTTTCTTTCTAATATTAGGCGGTAAGTTGTTCCATAGCCTGGGGCCTAGATAGTGAGGTGACCTTTTGTACTTTTCTTTAGCTGGTTTTTTACAGGTGAGTACAGTTGCATCGGCCATTCTGGTGGCACGAACACTCTTTTTGATACAGAGTTTGGTTAGTTGCTTAATAAACATAATATTCATTAATGCTATCTTACTCCGTTTGTCCATAGTATTAATATTACCTGCCTCTTTTAATACATTAACTGGACGTTGGTCATTAATATACACTGTTCTGACGGCCTTGTTTAATGATCGTTCGATTTTATTTTTTACAGTAGCATTGGCCATACTCATAAAGATCAAACCATATTCCACAATTGACATTATGTGTGTCTTCAATATAGTCAAAGCCATATTCCTAGTTATTAGAGATCTTATTTTCCCTAAGAGGAAGCTTTTGTGGGCCACAGATTTCCTCAACCTCGACATATGACCGTTCATGTTTATTTTATTATCTATCAAGAATCCCAGGTAATTCACATTCTTGAATTTCTTAATGGCTGTTCCATTAATGAATACCTCTCCTAGGTTTCCAACCTTGATGTTCTTTAACATGTTTGTTGTGCCCAGGATCTGTAGTTGGGTTTTTTTCTCATTAAGATTTAGACCATTTGCTCCCATCCAGTTGTTTATTTGTGAGGCACCTGCCTGTGTTGTTTTTAAACAGTCCTCCAACTTTTTACCCGTAATGGTGAGGGCAGTATCATCTGCATAAATCGAGATCTGAATCTTATTATCGAGCAATTCAATATTGTGTAGACACTTTGGGAGATCGTTGATATATATTAGAAAGATTAGTGGCCCTAAATGACTTCCTTGCGGTATACCTCTTGTTATTGATACTGGGGTGGAGATATAACCGTTCAGCATGGTTTTTTGAGATCTGTCTGTAAGGTAATTTTCTATTAGTCTAATTAACTTAGGGTTGAATTTGTAATATAATAGTTTATTTTTTAGTATACGGTGGTCGATGCTATTGAAGGCTTTGGAAATATCGTAGTACGTTGCGATTGAGTATTTACCCTCATCCATACCCTCAACTATGGGTGTAAGAAAGTCATACAGAGTTAAGCTGGTGGAATGATTTTTGCGAAAGCCACCCTGTTGGGGGCAGAAAAACTCATTTTTCTCCATATGCAAGGTAACAGACTCACAGAGTATTTTTTCCAACAACTTAGACATTAAGGGAACCAGCGCTATTGGACGCAGGTTATTGAAGAATCTCAAGTCTCCTCCCTTTGGTAGTGGTTTAACAGTATATGTCTTCCATTCGAGCGGGAAGGTGCCCGTCGATACACATCGTTTCAACAATAGAGTAACATGGGGGACTAGTTTCTGGAGGAACATTTTCAGAATTTTGCTAGAGACCCATTCAAAACCACTATTTTTGTTAGTATCAATTTGCTCGATCAGTTTGTACACAATATCTTCTGTGATTAATATATTACTTGTTTGCGTTGGACTGATTACATCGTTCAGGAATTCAGAGTAAAGGGCATAATCTGCTATGTGTGTTTGACCTAGTTTACTAAAGAATAGGTTTAGTTCATTACTTGCCGCTTGGTTTGATATTTCCTGACCATCATGTAAGTAAGAGGAAGGAAGCGGTTTGTTGGTGTTACCTAGCATACTGTTTATATGCCTCCAAAATTTTTTACTATTCTTAGTGCAATTTGATAATTGAGATCTTATTTCATTCCTTTTTAGGAGCTTGATCAAGTTTTGGATTTCTTTTCTGACCCTAATTGCAGCAGCAAAATCTTGTGGCAACCCGCTTCTATTGGCTTTTTTGAACAACCTATCTCTATCTCTGATCTTCTTTTTTACATCATTATCTAGTTTGAATTTGCCTCTTCTGTACACCCGGATCTCTTCTAGTGGACACTTTTCATCTAGGAGATCGTTTAGACATTTCTTCATTTCAGACCAAAGGCTTTCTGGAGTGTCATTATTGTCTCCGAATACATGTAGGTTCGCGCTAAAGGGCAACAAGTAATTGTGTAAATCAACATCTTTGACATTACCAAAACGGCGACCTTGGTTAGAATCGATATACACTGGCTCTTTGGTTTTTTTAAGAGTGACAAAAGTACATAAGTGGTCCGAGATGTTGAAGTTAATGGTTCCCGCACATTTAACATGAGGATGGTCTGAGCTTATAATGTCTAACAGGCTCCCTCCTCTAACTGTGAATCTTGTGGGAGAGGTTATGTGTTGGAGCATATCAAAGTCAGAGATTAAGGTATGAAACTCATTTACAATGTCGTCATTTACATCAGACAGGTTCAGATTTATGTCCCCGCACACCATCAGGTTGCAATGAGGTAACCTTGACCTAATGCCCTCCATGGTCACCCTTAGACTATCTATAAAACCTCTTCTGTTGCCACTGGGAACTCTATAGATGTTTAGGACGGTCATTTTGCGCCTATTACCAGGTTTTATTATGAGACATTGTATTTCCACTATGTTAGAACATATATTAAATTCCTCCAGTGACCAAGGGTCCACTTTACAACTGACGTGGGCATAACAACACAGTCCTCCACCAGATTTTTTTACATGCTCTCCTGATCTATCTTTTCTTATAATATTAAACTCAGGATTAATCTCAAGTTGATTATCAAAATCACTCTCATTAAGCCAAGATTCCTGAATCAACACTATCTTTATAGATCCCTTCATAATGGAATTAGAGAGTTCCACTATTTTGTTTCTTAATGATCGGACATTGACAGATACAACACTTAGGCCCTTTGAATTGATAACATTAGTCAGGCTAACCGATTCCATTTCGTTCTAATACATCAGTGTGTAGATATACATGACAAACGTACGAATGATTACCGTTAACATGACTCATTATATGCTGATTTTTGTGAGCGAGGTTAAACAGGCCAATGACATGCATGGTATAAATTAAAAACACAAGGTACCTTCGAAGGCTAGGCGACAGCGGTACGAGCATAACTCGGTCGGAACGAAGCTGCTTGGGTCGACTTATACAGTTGACGACCATCTGATAAAGCCAATTTTTAGATAGGTGAACAAATTTGGGACAGTAACATATATACATACAACATAGACTCAAATATAAACAGGTTAGCCAGTGGCTCAAGATAATGTCTGGACGCTTACCCTATACAGCATGACTTTCACACAGGGTCCTCCATCTTGGATCCCACATAGGTGCTCAGCACATAATAACTAGGTTAATTATATATAGGCGTCAAACCTTATCAATTATATAACGCAATCCTCTATTAGGTTGTACTTTCTTCTGGTTACATACATTGAATTCTACACCGACAAATGAATATGATAATCGTCAGCGATGCATGTATATTTGCTGCCAACCTTAACTTCCGGTTGTTTACTTCCTGGCCTGAACACGTGTATCAGTTTGTAAACACAATGACGCGCTACAATGGATTAATTGTTCGTCAGGAATGTAACGGGAATTAAATATGCATTATGCTTCCAATAAGGTGGGTGTAGGAGTTTTATTCCTTGCTTCTCTCACCTTGTGGAGGTCGCTGACCGATTCACTTAGAGACTGTCCCAATTTTGGATCAATCTTACGTATCTTGCGACTGCTGGAAGGTGGAGCGGGCGTGCTAGTCTTGTTAAAGTCCAGTTTACTCGGTTTGAGAATTCTTAGTTTGCTCGCATTCAGCCTGGTATTGAGGGGTCGACTTGCAGCGTCCCAGTCTGGTAGGTCCTTAAGACTGGCCTCTATCTCCATGTCAGTTTCATTCATTTTTAGTGAGCTCTCTTCTTTAGATGGATACTGAGAGAAGTACCGGGCCTGTGCTTTAGCCTGGGAGGCGGGTGAGAGATCTTTCACGTCAACTGCAGGCGGGGGCGGGGACAGAAAGGTTATCTTGGGGAGTTCATGCTTGTATGATTCACGGAGTTCATCCCTGACTGACATGAGTAGTTTGCCCTGTGTATTACACCCTTCCCAGGTACGTGCCCTCAGTTTTACATTGCCCAAGTATACTCCACAACCCCATTTTAGGTCGTGTGTCGCCTCTACTAGTTCAATGTCTCCGGTTTCCAGTAATTGTGTACGCAGAGATTTACACTGTACGAACTTGGCTTTGATAAAAGCTCTCATATAGCTTTCTTCCTTGGAGTCCCACTCGTCGTCTGAGTTCAGTTTTCCCCCAAATTCTTTGATTTCATATGGATCCCGCATAACAGCCAATTTTCGGGAGGCGGTATTGTTCCCTGTTTTCAGGGCTTTGTAGTAGAACAAGCAATGTTCGACAGAGGTGAAATCAATCTTTTCGATATTAAATCTGCAGGGGTATAAGTTGGATGGCCACGCATGATGCCCTTGGTAAGCCAATACACCTCCAATTTTAGCGACTTTGATGGAGCTGGGTTGGATCGAAGTAGGTAGGAGGTCCAGTTGGTTTTGATCATAGTTTTTGCCTTTGTATTGTATCTTGTCCCCTTTGATCTTAGCATTAGGATCTAGATCAGTGTTCACTGCTTTTTTGGCCATGATGCGTAGAATGCTCCTATTCCTTCGTACCTCTGCGTTTACATCGTCCTCGAAGGACCAGAATTTATTAGATGGGAATTTGTCAGGTGGGAATGCTCGATGATCAAATAGGCGACCCTTTGACGCCATAAAATCCTTTTTGTCCTTGATAAACTTGAATCGGAGGACGATTGGGTCGGGTCTTCTGCTGTTGGTTTTGGAGACAATACGGTAGACGTCATCGATTAGGTTATTTTCGAAGTGGGGCAACACCATTTGTATGATTTTGGTGCAGGTAGTGTCTAGTTCGTCTCTCGCCCTGGACATCACACCGTTGAGAACCACACATTTTTCACGAAGTTTTGTATCTACCTCGTTATTAATTAATTTTTGCTTTGCTAGTTCATAATTGAGGTGACCTACTTCATTTTCAAGACAGTTTAACCGTTTCTCCATTTTTCTTGTGTATTCCAGCATTTCCTGATTTCGGACGATCTCCTCAGTATGGCTGGTAGCGATTTCTGTGCACATCTTTTTGGCATCTTCCACAGAACCAACCATGTTGTTATGCCCCTCAAGTAGTTGACCCAGTAGATCCTCATTGGTTTCATCACCGGAATCATCACCATCTTCGACCTTATTTTCCTCCATGATCGAGTCTTTACCATCTTGATCCCCCATTTTAGTACACTGGGGAGTATTGTTAGACACTGAAGAGGTGCTCAGTTCGTGTAACCTCTTTTGATCTGGGGTATCTCCTGTTGAATCCTCAGAGTTACGTTTCATAGCGCCGAGGTAACGTGGAGAGTGCAGAGTTGACACCTGACAGTGGACTTATTTATGTGAGCCAAGTGACAGACAGTTGTGGCGGTAAACAATGAATGGGTATGCTCCTGATATCGCTCACTTGGAGTGCAGGGGAGAACAAATCTAGGAAACAGTTTGAATGGACTTATTTGCCCGGATTTTGGTGTGGAATATGTTACCTTGGAGTGATTTGGATCAGTTCTTGATAAAAAGTGTCCCTTATATACACGATCACCGATCGTTGGCTCAGGTTAATCAGAGCGCTCACTCGACGTGTGTTACCGGTAGGTCCGCCATTGGTTCAGCTAACACTCCACTAACCGGTGTGTTAGCTTTATGGACACGAATTAAACACGGGAGTTAACACCTTTTTTATGAACGCTAGCCCTGACCCCTAAGTAAAAGTTAGGGGCTTTCTACTACAGACTGTATTGACCAACACTATTCAGTGCAGATG